>CM028344.1:18197695-18661179 GCA_016618105.1 Dendrobium huoshanense
CTTAAATAGAGCTCTCAATAACGAGCTCATTAATGCAAGTTGACCGCCATTATCAAGGTCCAGCCGATAGGCTTATGCGTCCTGGGCCGGTACATGTGGTTTCAAAATTTCATTTTCAGCTCATTAGCCCGTGATGATCTGGGACGATCAGAAGGAAATTGGTTATAAATCGTCCTGGCCGTCGTCCCTCCTGATCGTCCGGCGCCATTAGTTTAAAACCAACTCTATCTGTCCGATCACAGCCCTGGGACAGTCCTGGCCGATTGTAATTTGGTCTTGATCGTCCAGCCGATCTCACGATTCGATCGTCCTGGGCGATGTGATCGTATCAATCAGTCCTTTAATTCCTTCCAAATACAAACCAGATCAATTTAGGCATGATTGAGTTAGATCGTCCTGGACGATAGGATTATCGTCCTGGCCGATTTTCTAAAATAAAGAATACCTAAACTGATTATGGCGGCTGATTTCTTTCTGAATTGAGCATATCGTCCTGGCCGATACAAGTATCGTCCAAGCCGATCAGTGACGGCTGCCTTAATGAGGATGCCCTAAATTAGGGTTTCTGGTGTTAGACTGATCGGCCAGGCCGATAGGACTATCGTCCAGGCCGATGTTACCAAAACCAGAAGTCCTAATGGGAGTATCATGAAAACTTCTATGTTACAAAGCAACAGGTCCCACACCCAATACAATTGACTCAAGAAAGGAAAAGATTACAAACTGACACAGACCTAGTCTACCCAATCTTGAGCTGGTTCCAGATTATAGTCTGATCGTGTAGACCTGAAACGTTAGCACATAAGGCAATCGTAGAGAAATAAGGAATGTTTGCTATCATCAAAATCATAGATTCGCAACAATCTCCCCCTTTTTGATGATGGCAAAACATTTCAATTTGAATTTTCAAAAAGAGCAAATTTCTCCTAATCTCCCCCTCACTAGAATAACACTTTTTTTTTAAAAAATAGGGGAGATGAAAATATTTTTGTTGTTTTAAAATTTTTGAAAAGAAAAAAGATACAACATTCTCCCCCTTTGACATTATCAAAAAGAGAGGACGCACAAACAAAAAACAAAACGAACAAAAAACATTCCCTGATCAAGTGAAAAAACAAATGTTCTTAAAATGAAAAAGTTACCTTTGGGTTTTAATCAAAAAACTTAGTAGAATTGGATTGACAACACATAGCCCAGTAAAGGTTAGAAAATCAAGAATTGATAATCCAAACTCAAGTTTTTTTTTTTTAAAAAGGCTCAAAAACTTTTTAATTCAATATCTAAATCAAGGAATAAATTAGAGAAAGAAACAGTAATTTTTCAAAAACTCCTTTCATAAAATATATCTAATAGAAGATTAATGCAGGATTTGTTGAATCATGAGTCAAGAATTTCAAACTCAAGCATCGAAAAATCAAGGGTTTTCTTAAGCTTTAAGAAGTATAAGAATGGTAAGCATTAAAATTTAGGGGCTCATTTTATGCCTCTTGACAATTGGTTGGCGCACTGCGCATCTTTTGATACACTTTGTGTATTCTATATTTTTCAATTTTGGCGCTTTGCGCTTCTTTTATTTTTGGCATCATTGGCCAATTTTTTTTTTTTGATTATGCTACCTTTCTGAAATCTTAAATACAAAAAGTAAACCCATACTATTGATAAAGCGAATTTCTTGATTAAGAAAATTTTGAATTAGATTCAACAACTTGCAAAAGATTCCTATGCGATAAATAAAATATAGGGAGATAAAAAATTTAGTTTCAAAAACCAATTTAAAAGATGAAAAAGATTTTAAATCAAAAGTAGAAAAACCTCTTTTAGGAAATAGAGATTAAAAATCAAAAACATGAGTTTCCTTCCTTTGATTGTTTTTAGAGAAGTCAATCACAACTTACTAAAGATTTCAAGAAAAATTAGGAAGTAAATTTTTCATTTCTAGAAAAGGTGAATGTGTGTGTAGATCAGAGAAAAATTTTTACGAGAAAAAAAAATTTCAAAGAATAATGAAAACAAAAAACGCAAAAAAAAATAAAAAAGAAAAAAAAACAAAAACACAACAAAAAGAAACACAAAAACACAACACAAAAAAAATACGAAAGGCACTTAACCATTATCTCTCTCCTGGTCCGATGCTTCAGAGACCAGATCTGCCCATGAGATTTTTTGCCTTTCATTATTTCCCCAGTTTAAATTTAACTTCGCCTTACCCTTTTCTTTTACAGGGAGAATTCTTAAATTAGGGCACTCATTTTTCATATGTCCAGGTTTCCTGCATCGAAAGTAAACAATGTCAGAGGAAATATGGACATCCTTACCACTTTTACCTTTCTTCCTCTTTTGCTTATGCATTGGTGAGCTTTGTGATTTGCTTGACAATTCATTGCTATCGTCACCAACTAAGCTTCCTCTTTCCGTATCTTCGGCTTTTAGAACGATCGTCTCACCTGCATCCAAAAGTCTTTGACTCAACCCTTGCTCGTAGGCAATGAGTGAGCCAATCAAATTATCAATAGAATAATCATTCAAATCTTTAGACTCACAAATAGCAACAACTTTAGAATCAAATTTATCCAGTAGACATCGAAGAATTTTTGTTAACTTTTTCAAAATTTGAAAAAATCTTTTCCTAAGGCATGCAATGATGTAGTAATTTGAATGAACCTTGTATACATGTCTAAAATCGTTTCAAAAGGTTTCATAGAAAACATTTCAAAATCATGCATTAAAAATTCAACTTGGATTGCTTGATTTCACTAGTGCCTTCGTATATGGTGTGCAATTTATCCCAAACTTCCTTACCGGTAGTGCACGTGGATATTAACATAAAATCATCAGAATTTAAAGCACAGAAAAAGCAATTTAAAGACTTTGCATTTAATTGAGCATCCATTCGTTCATCCCTATTCCATTGATTAAAAGGAATATCAGTTTTAATTCCATTAACAATACGTGATGGTGATGAATAACCAGTTAAAATCATATGCCACATACGAAAATCAATCGATTGCAAAAAATAGACATACGAATTTTCCAAAAATCAAATGTAATATTTTCAAACAATGGTGGTCTAGTGATTGAATATCCTTCCGCAAAAGTACGATTAGCCATGGATCGAAATTCAAAAGCTTTTAAAAACTTATTTTATGAAAACTGCTCTGATACCACTTGAAAGTTCGATGGGATGTTAAGCCCTTATGAACTTATTCCCAAAGCTAATTAAGAGAGAGGTGATTTGGAAAAGAAGAATCTTTTAAACAAGACAAAAACATAAACCAAAATCACCACAAAAGTGCGGAAGAAAAATAAATGCGGAAGCGATAATAAGAAAAGAACACACCGGATTTATAGTGGTTCGGTCAAACCTTGACCTACGTCCACTCCTTGGAGGCACCCTCCAAGTATTGCACTAACACAAGTGTCTCTCCTTTAGCCCCCACAGCTAGGCGGAGAAGTCCTTACACAATCACTTCCACCTCTCCCGGTGCGGCGGAGTTGCCGGGTCCTTTGACACCAAAGAGACTTCTTCTTTGGTGAACTTACCTCGAGACAAGCCTTGAATCCGATGGTACTAAGGTGCGAGTTCGCCGGAGCAACCGTGTGGAAACCCCCTCCACACTCCCTTGAGTCTCCCCTCACAGGATCTTCTCCCTCTCTCAAACTCCACCCTTTCCTCTCTCCCTTTCAAGCTTTCTCTTCAAGTTTCCCCCACAAGAACGAAGCTACAATGGCTGCCAAAGACACTTACAAAGTGCCTTGCCATAGCTTAAATAGAGGCTCTCAAAACGAGCTCATTAATGCAAGTTGCCGACATTATCGTCCAGGCCGATAGGCATATCGTCCTGGCCGATTGGTTCAATTTCAGCTCATTAGCCCGGGATGATCTGGGACGATCAGAAGGAAATTGGTTATATCGTCCTGGCCGATCTCATGATTGTCCGGGCCGATTAGTTTAAAACCAACTCTATCGTCCTGATCACAGCCCTGGGAACAGTCCTGGCCGATTGTAATTTGGTCTTGATCGTCCAGGCCGATCTCACGATCGTCCTGGGCGATATGATCGTATCAATCAGCATTTAATTCCTTCCAAATAAAACCAGATCAATTTAGGCATGATTGAGTTAGATCGTCCTGGACGATAGGATTATCGTCCTGGCCGATTTTCTAAAATAAAGAATACCTAAACTGATTATGGCGGCTGATTTCTTTCTGAATTGAGCATATCGTCCTGGCCGATACAAGTATCGTCCAGGCCGATCAGTGACGGCTGCCTTAATGAGGATGCCCTAAATTAGGGTTTCTGGTGTTAGACTGATCGGCCAGGCCGATAGGACTATCGTCCAGGCCGATGTTACCAAAACCAGAAGTCCTAATGGGAGTATCATGAAAACTTCTATGTTACAAAGCAACAGGTCCCACACCCAATACAATTGACTCAAGAAAGGAAAAGATTACAAACTGACACAGACCTAGTCTACCCAATCTTGAGCTGGTTCCAGATTATAGTCTGATCGTGTAGACCTGAAACGTTAGCACATAAGGCAATCGTAGAGAAATAAGGAATGTTTGCTATCATCAAAATCATAGATTCGCAACAAAAAAATATTTTTGTCCTGGACGATCGTCACATCGTACAGACGATCTAATTAAAAACTGCTCTCAAAACGGTTAAAAATTGCGCAAACTGTTCTTTCACATATCGTCCCGTATGAAACCAGATTCGTCCCGGACGATTTCCTCCAAAAATTTTTAATTATGATTTTTAAATTAAGAAAAACAAACTAAACATTCAAAACATACAGAAAACATAAAACAAAAACATTGACCCAAAAATAATTCATTCAAAACACACAAAATTTCACAAAATCAAAAACAAAACAAAATAAATATCAATGTTGCAAAGACATTTTGTTTAGGCATTCAAATCAATAACACCAAGCCTTGTTCTTAAAGTACTGAAAGTATCAAAGGCTAAAGGTTTTGTAAAAATGTATGCAAGTTGATTTTCAGTTGAAACATGTATGAGTTCAATTTCTCCTTTGGATACATGATCCCTTATGAAATGATGCCTTATATCAATGTGTTTGGTTCTAGAATGTTGAATAGGATTTTTGGAAATGCAAATACACTAGTATTGTCACAATAAATTGGTATAGTGCCTATAGTTAATCCTAAATAAACCAACTGTTGTTTTAAACAAAGTACTTGTGCCACACAACTTCCTGATGCAATGTATTCTGCTTCTGCAGTAAATAGTGCAACTGAATTTTGTTTTCTACTAGACCACGAAACTAATGAATTTTCAATGAATTGACATATTCTAGAAGTGCTTTTCCTATCCACTCTACATCCTGCAAAGTCAGAATATGAGTAACCAATAATTTCAAATGAAGAGCTAAACTTAGGATACCAAATCCCTAAGTTTTGAGTTCCTAGTAGAAATCTTAAAATCCTTTTCACTGCTGTCAAATGTGATTCTTTTGGATCTGATTGAAATCTAGCACATAAGCAAACACTGAACATAATATCTGGTCGGCTAGCAGTCAAGTAAAGTAAAGATCCAATTATCCCTCTAAATTTCTTTTGATCAACATATTTTCCCTTAAAGTCCTTATCCAACTGAACTGAAGAACTCATTGGTGTACTAACAGGTTTAACATTGTCCATTTCATATTTTTTGAGGATGTCCTTAATATATTTAGTTTGACTAAGAAAAGTACCTTCCTCAAGTTGCTTAATGCTAAATCCTAAAAAGTAATTTAAATCTTTCATTAGACTCATTTCAAATTCACTACTCATTATTTTAGAAAAATCATCACAAAGATATTTATTTGAAGATCCAAAGATGATGTCATCCACATAAATTTGAACAATAAGTATATCATTTCCAATTTTCCTTAAGAAGAGAGTTGTATCCACACTTTCTTTTTCAAAAGATCTTTCAAGTAGGAAGGTGCTCAACCTCTCATACCAAGCCCTAGGTGCCTGTTTCAATCCATATAATGCCTTTTTTAATTTGAAAACATGATTTGGAAATTTAGAATTTTCAAAACCTGGAGGTTGTTCTACAAAAACATCTTCCTCAATTACCCCATTTAAAAAGGCACTTTTGACATCCATTTGAAACAATTTAAAACCTTTAAAACAGGCAAAGGCTAGTAAAACCCTAATTGCTTCAAGTCTAGCTACAGGGGCAAAAGTTTCCTCAAAATCAATTCTTTCAATTTGATTATACCCCTTAGCTACTAATCTAGCCTTATTTCTAATGACTACACCTGAGTCATTCATTTTATTTTTGAACACCCACTTGGTTCCAATAACACTTTGATCTTTTGGCCTTGTAGTTAATTCCCAAACTTTATTTCTTACAAATTGATTTAACTCTTCTTGCATGGCCAATATCCAAAATTCATCAGAAAGTGCTTGATCAATGTTAGTGGGTTTAATAGTTGAAATAAAGGCTGAATGATTGACTTCCTTGTTTAATCCACGCCTAGTTCTAACACCCTCACTTGGTTCACCTATAATCAATTCCTTTGGGTGGTTTTTAGAAAATCTCAAATCTCTAGGCAAAGGATTTTCTCTTTCCAAATTTTCTTTCACATTTTCTTCCAAATTTAATCTATCAATCTTTTGGGAGTTTTCTTCAATTTCTTCTTCAACAACATTTGGCTCTTCCATGTTTCCACTTTCATCAAATACAACATGTGTGGTTTCTTCAATGACTAAAGTTCTTTTGTTTAATACCCTATAAGATTTTCCAACACTTGAATATCCAACAAAAATTCCTTCATCTGATTTTGGATCAAATTTTCCTAAGGCAGATTTTCCATTATTATTTATGAACACCTTGCAACCAAATACATGCAAATGAGACAAATTAGGTGTTCTACCTTTTAGCAACTCATAGGGTGTTTTATTCAAATTTGATCTCACATTCACCCTATTCAGAACATAGCATGCAGTACTAACCGCCTCATCCCAAAAATATCTAGGAAGCGAGTATTCTGCTAACATTGCTTGGGCGACTTCTATTAATGTTCTGTTCTTTCTTTCAACTACCACATTTTGTTGAGGAGTTCTAGGTTGCAGAAAAATTGTGATCAATCCCCTTTTCTTTACAGAAATTTTCAAATCTTTCATTTTCAAATTCTCCTCCATGATCACTTTGTATAGAAATTATTTCACATCCTAGTTTTCTTTGTATCCAAGTTGAAAAATTTCTGAATTCCTCAAATGATTCACTCTTATGAAAAAGAAATTTAACCCATGTGAATCTTGAAAAATCATCTACTATAACAAATCCATATACCTTCCCTCCTAGACTTACAGTGCCTATAGGTCCAAAAAGATCCATGTGTAGAATTTCTAAAGGTTTACTAGTCCTAAGATCTTTATTGGACTTAAAAGAGGACTTCACTTGTTTTCCTAATTGACATGCATCACAAAGATGGTCTTTAGAAAGTCTAGTTTAGGTATACCTCTCACCAAATTCTTTTGGGTAATTCTTCTAAGATTTTTCATACTAGAATGACAAAGTCTCCTATGACAAAGCCATGATTCATCAGAAACAGTTTTCAAACAAAAAGCAGTAGGAGATTGAATACAATTTAAATCTAGCATGTAGACATTGTTTACCCTTTTTCCATTTAAAACAATTCTCCCATTTAGGCTAATTATGCAGCTAGTAGGTAAAAATTTTACATTATAGCCCTTATCACATAGCTGACTTATGCTAAGCAAATTATGTTTTAAGCCTTCAACTAATAACACATTGTCTATGAAAAAGTTTTTCAAATTTCCAATCATACCTGATCCAACCACTTTTTTTGTGGTATTATCTCCAAGTATAACCTTGCCTCCACTCCTGGCTTCCAGCGTTATGAATTGAGCAGTATCTCCAGTCATATGCTTTGAACATCCGCTGTCTATGTACCATATACTCTCACAAGGTCTTGTGTGAGAGTATTCCTGCAAGATTCTCAAATGTTAGACCTGGGAACCCAAACAAGTTTGGGTTCACCTTTATGAAATTTATAATCAGATGCATGTATGATATATCTAGGTTTATGCATCTTAGTTCTCCACACCAAATTAGTTTTCATCTTTAAAGTGCAGGTGTGAGATATATGTCCCAAAAATCCACAATTATTACATTTAACATTAGGAAAAATATTCCTATGTTTTCTTTCATATGATTGTCTTCTAAGGGATTTCATGAATTTAGGATAATATTTAGGATTTATAAAATTTTCAAGTTTAGGGGGGTTCCTATTATCCTCGAGAGCTCTTATTGTGAGTTTGTTAAATGAATTCATATCTTCCAAGATTCGATTGGAATAATTGATTCTATATGTCTTGCTCTCAGATTCATCCTTAAAATTCTTAAATTCTTTTTCAAGTTCAGCATAGGATGATTTTAAATTCTCAAAATTTTTATTCAAGTCATCATATTCATCAAGTAGTTTCATGTGGTTGTTATCTATTAAAGCATCATCTTTCCTAAGGATTTTGTGTTCCTTATTAAGCTCTTCCAATTCTAAAACTAAACTAGCATGCATCTTTTTCATTTTCCTATATGCATCATGCATGTGTTCAGAAACTTCAAACAATTTATTATAGGTTAAATCACATACCTCTTCTTGATCTGATTGTTCTGCATTATCTGCCATCAAGCAAAGGTTGGTGACTTCTTCTTCTTTTTCAGTCTCAGATGAGTCTGAAGCTGAGTTCACCCAAAAAGCCCTTTGAAACTTCTTCTTGCCCTTCTTTATCATTGGTTTCTCCTCTACCTTCTCCTTGCTAGGAGTGGCTTTGAGTTTTGGACAATCAGTCTTTATATGACCTGGTTTCTTGCATTCATAACAAATCACTTCATTAGAAATCTTGCCATTTCTGTTATACTTACCTCTATTCCATTGCTGGCGTCTCTTCTGCTTCCTCTTTAAAAAGCTTCTGAATTGTCTAGTCATCAATGCAATATCATCTTCATCCTCAGGTTGTGAGTGTTCACTTTCTGACTCTTCCACATTTAGTGCAATATTTTTGTCCTTTCTAGGTTCAACTGCATCAATCTTTCTTTGACTTACTCTTTGCTCATAAGCAATGAGTGAACCAAGAAGATTGTCAATGGAATAAATGTTCAGATCTTTAGACTCTGTAATTGCAGAAATTTTAGCATCGTATGCAGTAGGTAAACAACGAAGAATCTTATTGACCATTTCAGCATTAGTTAATTCCCTACCAAGTGCATGCAAAGAGGTGACAATTTGAGTGAATCTTGTGTACATATCTGAAATAGATTCATTAGGTTTCATGCGAAATAATTCATAGTCATGTAACAAGATATTGAGTCTTGATTGCTTAACCTCATTTGTCCCATCATAAGTTATACAAAGTCTATCACATATGTCCTTTCCGCTTTTACAAGTGAAAACTCGCATGTAGTCTTCAGATTTTAAAGCACAAAAGAAACTATTTAAACATTTCGCAATTAATTGTGCTAAGTCACATTCTTCAATAGTCCAATCTGCATAGGGTGTTTCTACCCTAATTCCATCAACTAATCTAGTTGGTTTTGAGTAACCTTCCTGGACTAGCATCCACATGCGATAATCAAGTGACTGTAAGAAAGTAGACATGCGTGTTTTCCAAAAATCAAAAGGAATATTGTCAAACAGTGGAGGTCTAGTGATAGAGTAACCCTCAGGTGTGTTTTGGTTTCCAAATGTAGCCATCTACGTTAATCAAAAAGTAGTTCAAACTTATGATTTTGAAACTATGCTCTGATACCACTTATTGAGTCCAATAATTAGGTTGTTAAGCCTAAGTAAATGTCCCAAGGCTACCAAGAGGGGGGTGAATTGGTAGTTTAAAAATTTTAAACCCTCTTAGAAGATTGATTTCAACCGAAATAAATTTTTTTTTTAAAGTTTGTAGAAAAATATTTTTCAACCACAGAGTTATTAAAACTGAAATTTAAACTGCGGAAACGTAAAAATAATAAAGTAAATGACACCAGATTTATAGTGGTTCGGTCTATAACCAGACCTACATCCACTCCTCAGAGGCACCCTCTGAGTATTGCACTAAAACCAAAAGTGACTCTCCTTTAGCACCCACATCAAGGCGGAGAAGCCTTTACAACACACTCTTTTCACCACTACCCGGTGCGGCAGAGAACCGTCATCCTTTTACACAATCCCTAGTGCTGGCAGAGAACCGTCGTCCTTTTACACAATCTCCAATGTTGGCAGAGAACCATCATCCTTTTACATAATCCCCAGTGCTGGCAGAGAACCGTCGTCCTTTTACATAATCTCCAGTGTTGGCAGAGAACCCTACGACTGTTCACACTCTCCAAGTGTAGGCAGAGAACCTATCGGCTATTCACACTCTCCAAGTGTCGGCAAAGAACCGGATCTCCTTGACTGATCTTCTCACAAGAATCTAGAAGGAAGAAGGAAAAGAGTGAAGTAATCCAAATTCACAAGTAGAGACTCTTACCTTTGAAATCCAAGTGAAGCCTTCTCGCTCCAGTGGTAGGAATCCTCCTTTGAATGCTCTCTTCCACTCTCTCCTTGGCTATTCTCTCAAGAGGCATGAAGATCAAATGACAAAAATATTGGGTGGCAGACTAATTTGGACCTTTTATATAAAAGACAAGAAAAACTACCAAAAAACTGCAAGTTTTCAATTCTGTTCGCAGTGGATCGTCCTGTACGATCATGGATCGTCCTGGACAATTTTACTTAATCGATCTGAAACAACCCTATTTGAATATGTGTACAAAATGTCTTCGTACAGATGATCGTCCTGTACAAACTAGGTTCGTCCAGTACGAACGGTTATTACTAGGTCGGTTCTAGAAACTGCTGAAAACTGTTCTAAGTCGGTTAATCGTTTGGACGAGAATATGTTCGTCTGGACGAAAATTTTACAGAGACCCGATCATCCTGGATGATTATTTACTTCGTCTGGACGAAAATATTTCAGAGGACCAATCGCCACAGACGATAATTTATTTTTGTTTGGACGAAATTTTCCAGAGACCCGATCGTCCTGGACGATATTTAATTTCGTTTGTACGAACATTTTCCAGAGGACCAGTCACCACGTACGATAATAAAATTTGTCTGGATGAAAATTTTCCAGAGAACCAATCGTCTGGTACGATAATTAATTTCGTCCTAGATGAATAGGACTTAGAAAAAAATTTTCGAGCAACTTCCTATTCGTTCCATGTGCCCTCTAGGAGATAATTGTCCGATCGTCTCGTACGATAGGATATCGTCCAGTACAATCAGTATAAAATTTTATGATCTCCTTATGTGTGTGTATGTTTTTTATTCACTCAATTACAATCACTCCCTTTCAAAATTAATTTAAAGAAAAAATGCAAACTTCAAATTAACAAAGTATCTCATGTTGAATTTGATTTGAAGTTATCGTAGCCTGGAGTTTGATTTTCCTGAAATGTTAGTACACACAAGAGCAAATACAAATCTTCTAAAATTATTAGGAGATAACTACACATTTGAACAATAATGTTTGAAATCATCAAAACTATTCAAGTTGCAAGAAATGTACAGGCATTCAAATAGCAACTATTCTAACACCTCATTTTGAATGAAGTTAAAAATTGAGTAATTGGCCATTAAAAATATGTTTTTTACCTCATCTCTAGGTTCTTACTCAGATGAGTCTAAGGCTGAGTCTAGATGGAAGGCTTTCTACATCCTCTACTTGCTCTTTTTGAAGTTGGACTTTCTTTACCCTTCACCATAATTTGGTGATTTTTGAGGTTGGGAAAATTAGACCTTAATTGACCTGGCTTCCCATACTCAAAATAAATATTATAAGATAAATGTTTATGAAATTTAATTGTTTTATGTTTGTCCTCCTCAAAATGATGGTGTTGCTTCCTACTTAAGAAGCTTTTGAATTATCTTACTATCAGGTCTATGTCCTCATATTCAATTGATCTAGTGATGTTATTATTTGAGTCACCAGCCTTAGTGGCACGATCTTCTAATTACATTTGTCACCTGCTTCAATCTTTAGCACACAGTGTTCTTGTAAGCAATGAAAGTGCCAATCAAATTATCAATCCAATAAACATTCAAATATTTTGATTTAAAAATAGTGATGACTTTTGCATCAAAGCTATCAGGCAAACAATAAAGAGTATTATTAACCTTATCTGAGTTTGATAATTCTCTTCTTCATTTTTTTTGGAGATTTGCATATAACATTAATGCAAAGAAAAGATACAAGATATTACATGATACTAAAATTATCACAATACTTACTAATCAAGTCAACAAACTTAAAGGAAGTTTAGTAACATAAAAAATATCCCAAAAAATTTACATAAAAGGGCATAGTGTGAAAATAAATCAAGCACATTATTGCAATCTCTAGAGACAAAATGACAAATTACATTCTTTAAAACTTCTAAAAAAGAAAGATCCAAACTTTGAATTCCTTTCCTCAATCCTTTAGTCTTCAAAATTGAATTCTTTAACAAATTCATAATGTTAATATTATCACTTTCAAAAACAATTCTTTTCTTGTCAATCATCCATTCTTGAATAATATTTTTGAAATCAAATATCACAATGAACCCCAATAATGATATATCCAAATGCAATAATTTTTTACCATATACAAGTAAAAATATTCTTTATAATTACATAATACTCTAGTCATCCCTACCAAGCTTGATTGAAACTCATCGAATAGACTAAGTTAAGGAGAATTAAATAATGATCAGAGGAAACTCTAGGTAAATGTTCAATAATGTAGAAATGAATAATTAACAAAGCTTTAGAGTTTAAAAAAAAATCTGTCTAATCTCTCCCATATTCTAGTAAGACCTTCCTTATTATTACACCATGTATATCTAGGACTAATAGTGCCAATATCCTGAAAATCATTATTCGATAAAAATTTCTTCATCTCATGAGAACGTTAAGAAAAAAAATAAAAATTTCCACCTTTCTTTTCTTGCTTGAATAAAATACAATTAAAGAAACCTCCCATAATGCAAGGATTGTTAATAGTAGTATGTTCTTCAATCATTTGCCACATATTTCTTCTTTCATGAAGATCCATCTTACCATAGAGTATAAAAATAGTTCAAATAATACCATTGGGAGACATTAAATTACCAACAACACATTGACTAGAAGAATTTAAAACTGAAAATAAGAAATTCCTCTTATCAATAAAGCAAGAATACCACCTGAAGTTCCTCTAGCCACAAAATGAATGAAATCCTATTAATTTCCAATAATTCTTCTTACTTCATTATTATCCATAGAATCTAATTTTGTTTCCATTAAGCAAACAAAAAAAAATTATTTTTAACAGCTAAACTTCTTAAGTAAAAGGAAGCCTCTTTTTATTAGTTCCCATACAATTCCAAAAAAAATTGAAGATATTAAGAACCCAATGGGGATGAGGCCCCAACCCTTTCATTAAATCCATCTCCTCTTCAACTTCTACGGTTGACATTTATAGGACCAGCCATTTTTTATTCTTTTTAAGTTAGAAGTATGAGATAATTCTTCAATAACTTCACCAAAATTATATTCACTAGTAATTACATGATTCAAATTATAATATGTTGTCATATTAGGAGAATTAAATACCTTCAGTATATTTGTTGGCTCACCAATAAAATCTTCACTAGAAGAAATGATTCTACGGCCATTCTAAAAATTTGATTTAAAATGATTTGTAACCTCTACATTAATATCCCCTTTTTCACCTTCTGATGCAATAATTCCATCTTTCCTTGTATTTTTGAACAATTCAAAATTTTTTGATTAAACATAATCCACTACTTGTAATACTCCTTTAGATTTAGCTGTAGAATTCACTTGGTGAAAAATAGACCACTAAAAAGCCACCAAAAACTTGTCCGTAAGCAAGCAAATGCTAGAGAGAGAAGCTCCCATTAGAGAGAGAAAGTTCTATTTTCAAATTCCACAAATCCAATTTTTCTTCCTTTGATTCTACAGGTTTGAAGGACATGGCGGCAAATGACCGCCAACCATCTATGGCTTCGAATAGGAAGGCCGCTACTACTGGTGAATTGGTTGTGCTAAATAGAAGTGATCAAGGTCAAATAACTTCAGGGTTGGATTGTAATGCAGACGTAGCTCATAGGAGGAGATCTAAAAGTGCGTTAATAAACAATGAGAATGCTGGTTTTGAATCTAAAAAGATTAAACTTGTTGAAGGTAAGGGAAAAGGTGTATCTTTGAATGTTGAATGTAAGACGCCACATGTATTATAATCAACTAGATTTTTTCTCTTGAAATCTTTCGACCCTGAGGCTTCTTAGTCTAGGATGAAATTTTTGTTAATAGATTCAAGAATTCAAATGCAATCCCTATTGATAGTGTGATAAATGTGAATTCCTTGAGTTTGTTTAACAAAAATATTCATAATAATTATAAGCCGTCTAAGATTACATTGGAGGAAGCTAATTTGGTTAGAGATTGCAATGCAGTTCCTGTGAATGTTAAAATGCCTTTGAACAATGTGGAAGTTAGTAGGTTTGACAATCCATGGATTAAGAAATCATATATTACGTTAAATTTTAAGGAGGATGTTGTTTTAACGGAGGATGGGAAAGCAGTAAAATTAGTTGAAGCTACTGAAAACAAGAATGCTAAGAAATGTGAAAATTCATTGGTTGCAAAGGTATTTGGTAGAGAAATGCCATCACATTTAGTGGCTTGGGAGTTGAGACAGCAATGAGCTATTTTTGGTCAATTTCATTTTACGACTCTAGGGATGGGTTGTTATTTGTATTCATTCAAGACTTCAGAAGCATTGGATGGAGTTCTTTCATGAGGTCCATGGTTTGTGAATGGTCACATAGTTGGAATGGACAGGTGGTTTCCTGAGTTCTCTCCTTCTTTGATGAAAAGTCTTACTTCACCTATATGGATTAGAATTCCTCAATTGAAATGTTGTGATGAAAACAATGTGGATATGATTGCTTTTATGGTGGTTATACCATTGATGTTGGATGGTAATATGTTCCTATGGGGTAGAAGAGAGTTTACTAGAGTTTATGTTTATATGGAACTAGACAAACTTCTACACCTGGGTGTTTGGGTGGAACGCATGTCAGGAAGGTTTTTTCAAAAAGTGGAATATGAGAAAATTTCCACTTTTTGTTATAAATGTGGAATGGTTGGCCATGATAAAGGAAATTGTAAGAAGTGTAATATGGTGGTGAAGAGTAGTGTGAATGGTATAAACAAGCAAGTTCAAGACAACCATATTAAGTTAGCACAAGAAATGGAGGTTAATACAACTTATGGACCTTGGGTCCATGTTAATTATAAGAGGAACAAGAGGTTTCACAAAGTTGTTTCTAGAGTGAGGCCGATGTAGAAGGTATTTTCTAAGAATACTCTAAGTGAACCATCTACTATATAGACAGATAAATATATCGATTTGGTGATCAAGTAAACGTATAGTGTTGCAGATGCTGAAGTAGAGAAGATTATTGAAAACAATATGTTGGTGGAAGAAGGTGAAATTATTTTGGAATGTGAGATAGGTAATGAAAGCTTGGCAAACCAGTTGGAGTGCAGCAACCTGTCTGGTGAGGTGCTGAAGGAACTTGGTGATGACAAGCTAATAAAATCCTCACCCATCTCTTCTTCTATCCATATGGTCAATAAATTTCAAGCTTTAAGTGATTGTGTGGAGGAGAAGCTTTGTCATGAGACAATTAATAAGAAATATATGAAGGTTTATAATAATAGTTTACCTTTGGAGGATGAAGTTATTATGGAAAGTATCAAGTTGTCGGGAGATGGAAATATAGGGTTGTTGGAGAAAAAAGGAGGCTTGTAGTAATAATGATGGGGTGAAATTAAATTAGCAAAAGAATTGAGATTGCTTGGGCAAGTTAAAGTCTTACCTAGGGTCAGGACGGTGGATGGGAATGTTAAAATAAGAGCTGGGGCTCTCCCCCCTTATTGGATCAATTAATGATATTGCATTCTGGAATTATAGAGGGGCTAAAAAAGGGGAGGCCTCTCTTTACTTAAAAGAATTTGTAAAAGAGTTAAATTCTATTTTTGTTGGCTTGGTGGAGACTAAAATTTCTTCCTTTGTTAGAATGACATTTCAAAAAATGATGCGACTTGATTGGGACTACTTTCTACTTCAATCGGCAGGCTTGTTAGGGGGTATTATGATGATGTGGATATCAGATCTTTCTTCTTTCTCTATTCTGAAGTCTTCTTCTGATCAGTGTGTAATTGGAGACTTGGAAGTGTTTAACAAGGGGACCTGGATGATTTGTACTGTTTATGGTAGTATGGAGGTTCTCATAAGAAGGGACTTGTGGGGATGTTTTCATGAGGATTCCCATAGAAAGGTTTCTTCTGTGATTGGTTGTAAATTTAATTGCATTTTGGCTCAAGAGGATAAGAGGAGGAAGGAAGTTTGTTTTCTCTCAAAGTTCTAAAGATATTTATGAATCATAATGATTTTCATGAAATTGTTGTGGTTGGACAAAGGTTCACCTGGTGTAATAATAAAAGTAGGGGAAGAGGATCATGGAAAGGTTGGATAGCTGCTTGCTTAATTCCGTTGCTTTGGAAAAGATTTAAGTGTCGGTTGAAAGGCACATTGCTAGGGTGGTCTCAGATCATTGTCCTGTTATTTTAAAAATTTATGATTTAGCCTTTATGAAGAATAATTTTTTGAAGTTTGAAGATATTTGGGTTTCTTTTCATGCGTCTAGTGTATTGTTTCAAAAATATTGAAAACACTATGAGGGTGATGATATGCAAATTTGAAACAAAAAATGAAAAAGAACATTGAAAGAATTGTTCTTTTGGAGTAAAGCAAAATTGAAAACTTTTTAACTCTTAAATATAGTCTAAAAAAGGAGGTGTTGCAACTACAAGAAGAGGAGGCTATGGAAGGTGGTTTGTGTGATTAAAAGAAAAGGCTCTTGAGAGCTAAGGTGGTTGAACTTAATGTTTAACTTACTAGGTTGAATACTTGGTGAAGATAATGGGCTAAGGTGAGGTGGATGGAGGAAGGGGATTCTAACTCCAAATATTTTCATTCTTTTGCAAATGCTAAAAGAAATGGTAACTGGATTAACCATATTAAAGGGACGGATGGAATAATGGTGGAGAAACAGAAAGAAGTAGAAGAGGTTTTTCTAAACTATTTCAAGGTGAAATGGAGGGAAAGGGATTGTTCTCTGATTAACTAGCAGTCTCCTTAGAGAGTATTTGATGATGATAATAGAAACAGGTTGAATGATGAATTCAACACTTCAGAAATTCTGGATGTTATCAGGAATTTGGGAGAGAAGAAAGCTCCAGGTTATGTTGGTATAACTTATTCCTTCTTCAAAACCTATTTGAATATTATTGGTGAAGATGTATGCAAAGCTATCAATAGATTTATCTCTTCAAGTTTTCTTTGTAATGAATGGAAAGAGACTTTGGTTGTTTTTATTCCTAAGGTTAAATGCCCAATTTCACTATTGGAATACTGACCTATAAGCTTTTGTAACTCTATTTATAAGATTGTAGCTAAAATCTTATTAAATAGATTGCTATTGGTTGTACATAAAGTTATATCAGAAGAATAAGTAGCTTTTGTGAAAGGAAGGTCTATTTCAGATCACCTACTATTGGCTCAAGAAGTTTGCAACAAAATCAGGTGTTCTAAAGCAAAAGATGGTTTATTGACAATTAAAATTGATATGGAGCAGGCATATGTATGTGTTGGGGAACCTTGAGGCAAATGTTGAAGACTTTGGGTTTACTTCTAAATTTGCAAAATTAATGATGGAATGTGTGAAAAGGTTGATTAAAGGAAGATGTGGATTTCGATAAGGATCCCCACTTTCTCCTTTATTGTTTATTTTGTGCTCTCAATTACTATCTAACTCTTTTTTAATTGAAAGCTTGGATATTGGTATCAAATTATCACAAAATGGACAAAGAAATTCACATCTCTTGTACAAAGATGATATTCTACTTTTTTCATATTAAAAGTTGAAAAATATTAAAATGTTGTAGAAATTGATCCAAGACTATTGCAAGTGGACCGATCAAATGGTAAATATTCAAAAACATGCAATGCTGATGGGAAAAAGTATAGGGAGAAGAAGGAAGAAAAAAAATCTCAAAGTTGTTAAAGATTATGGTGGTTGAGGAAATGTATTATTTGGGAATTAAAGTTTCTTTAAGAAGGTTGAAGAAATTTGATTTTCAACATCTTTTGGATAAAGCCTCCAAGAGACTCAATGCTTGGGGAAACAAATTCATCTCGCTAGCAGGAAGGATAACCTTGATGAAAAAAGTTTTTCTTACTCTCCTTTTATTTCTATCTTCTCATTCTTTGGTCCCCTTGAGTATTTTGAAAGAGTTCGACAAGATTTGTAGGAATTATATTTGGAATAAACAAGATGGTTATCATGGGCTTCATTTTGTTGCTTGGAATATCTTGTGCAAACCAAATGATCAAAGAGGATTGGGCCTTTACTCAGCTGTTTCTAGATTGGGGCCATTAAGAGAAAAATTTGCTTAGAAATTATTAGAAAATCCGAATTCTTTGCTTAACAGAAACATTATGGATAAATATAGTAAATGTTGGTGGAAGAGTGATGGGAAGAAGAGTTCTTCAGCTACATTGAGGATTGAAAATGATGGGTTGAACTTTCTTAAAGGGATCTTAAGATGGAATATTGCTTCAGGTTCTTTGATTGATATCTGAAAGGATGTGTGGATTCTTGATAAAAGCTTAGATAAATAGCCTACGTTTGTAGCCAATTGGGATGAAGACAATGTCACTCTAGCTTATCTCATGGTTAATGGAGCTTGGAATGTCCCTAAACTTTATCTGTTCTTTGGGGAGGAACTTGTGAACTTGATTAGCAAAATTGATATACTTCATAACTTTGAGGAAGATAGGAAAGATCTAAAGTTTAAATTATTTGGAAAATCCATACCAGCAATGTCTTCAGTAGCTCAGTATATTGAAGATGCGCAGGAAGATTATGATCCACAATTCTACAAGCTTAAACTCAATCCCCGTGTTGAAGTGTTTAATTGGAGGTTATGCAGGAACGCAATTCACACTGTAGATTTTCTATTTTATAGAAGAATTTATGATTCAAATCTATATCCATGAGGCTTCCTTGAGGTGGAAAACATTGGTCATTGTACAACTACATGTTCAAAACTACTTCATGTAATAAGTTTGTTGAATTCATGGGGATTTATGTTGTCGATTTTATGCTCTTTCATAGACTGTATGCATAAACTTAAATTAATTTTAGCTAGGAATCTATTAATTGGCAAATCATATTTAGCTTTGCTTCTACATTCCTGGAATAATAGAAACAGAGTGAAGCATGGTGATGTGGAAGAAAGTGATGTTATTGTTGTTGTTAAAGTCATAAGTTTTATGGCTATTCTACATATAAAACAAAATCATTTTTTATAACTGGGTACTAATTAGTCCTCTGGATAGTTCAATTTTTGGCATCCTCATCCTCCTAAATGGTTCAAAATAAACATTGATTGATCCCTATGTAAATCAAACAAAGTCGGAATTGGTGGAGGAGTTAGAGATTGTAAAGGTAGATTTTTAATGGCTTTTGGTTGTGATTATGTTCATTGGGATAGTGCACAGTTGGAGCTATTGGATTTTTAATCTTTGAGAAATTTTATTCAAAATTGGATGTTTGAGGCAAATGGCAACATCATATAAGGAGATATTCAAAATGTCATAAACTTTCTCCATAAGTTGTATAGCATACCAGAGAAAATGGGAGGACAAGTGAATGAAGACCTAACATTCATGAAGAATTTCAATAATGTGTTTTTTTAATTTTGTTAATCGTCAATGTAATAAGTTAGCAAACTATTGTGCTAACTTAGCTTGTGAGTATAATTTTAATTGGGATGTTGTTAGTGAGAATAATATTCCTCCTTCCTTTGTTGCTGTCTTAAAGGAGGAATGTGATAGGTTGCCTTTGATTGAGTAGTTTGTCTCTTGGTTTTTTTTTATTAATTCATTTTGCATTTCTTCTAAAAAAATGATTCAACAACAGAATTTACTATTTCGATAGTATTAACTTTACTATTATCAACGTATTTTAACATATCATTAGCAACAAAAATTAATGCTTCATTTGCTGTAGATTTATCAGAAATAGATTTATCAACAACAGAATTTTTAGCAGATGAACAATCAACTCCATAATTTAATGCATAAACAACAAAGAATTTTTTAGTATCAAAATTTTCAGCAATATGGATAACTGTAGTAGATTTTTTGTCTACAGATTTTAAAGGATCATCACCATCAGATAATTCATTGGACTCTCCATATTCAACATCAGGTTTCATAATAATAGAAAGACCAGCATTCAACAATTCCTCTTGTAAATTAGAATTCTTCAAAGATGCAGCTTTATATCTGATATAATTTTTTATAACATCATTAGAAGCAAATATATTGAAAGATTTTAAATTTTTCCTTCTATAATTCACGTGAATCCAAGGAACATAATTTCCATTGTTATTCTCTATATTAAAATTATCCAAACCTTTCCCAATAAGCTCGTGATTTTCTTTTTTATTTTCTGGAATACAATAGAAAGACTTATTATTCAGATCTCTAGTTTGGATGTATGACCAATTCTTCCACAATTGTAACAAAATGTTGAAATTTTTTCATATTTAATTTTTTGAAAAAATCTTTCTTGTGATCTTTCAACCCAAACACCTAGAGGAAGTTAAGCATTAAGATTAATAAGGACACATACTCAGGCAATTTCTCTTCTCCCTCAATTAAACATATTTCCATCTAAAAACATTGAAGTTCCAACCATTGTAACAATTCAAACAATATTAGTTTTGTCCCGACAAAATGAAGTAAGGTGGGGCAAACAAATCCAAATAGGAGAAAATAATTTCTTCAATGAAAGGAGAGAAACTAGTATTCCAATTTTCCATACCTATAAAATACCCAACTACATATCATAGTCCTCCACAAAAAACAAATTCTTTAGCGTCACATGAGTGAAATGAACAAAGCATCTATTACATTCCTAAATTTGTATGATGAAAAGCACTAAATTTATTGCATTGGTTCCTTAATTCAAAATTGATAACATAATAAGGAATTGAATTGCCACCAATGAATTTCTAATTTTGAGAATATTTGCTTTTTCATTATCAGAATGCAGTTTAACAATAATCCCATCTTCCAACATTTCTAAAACGTTTTCAGGATTCAGCACCTTAATATTAGATGGTTTATTCCAAGCGCTTATCTTATCTTTCATCAAATTTGAAGAGTTAATGAATTTAGAAATAGAAGGATCTTCATTTACAACCTTAGATGTTACATCTTTGCTTCAGAAATCTTATTCGGCAAATAGATGTCTATTTTGGAAGGAGAACTTTTTCTGGCATCTTCATTATCATTGTTCTTAATTAAATCTGCAGAGATAGAATTAGAAACTAGTAACATTTAAAATAGGACAAATTGAAGAAGAAGTCTTAATATCTTCAGGTCTTTCTTGAAACTAAAATTTATTCTTGAAATGATCTTATAACTGGGAATTCTTAATAGCAAATTCTTTACAATCGGCAACAACATTATTTACCTCACCAAAAAAAATTCATAAGATTTGAAACACTTAACGATCTTCTGACTTTAGAATCTTCTTTGATAATCAACGGAGATTCACAAACAAATTTCCTTCCAATTTTTGATCTAGAATTTAAATTACTATTGAATAGTTTTTTAGAAACATCAGCTGAGGAGGATGGAATGATCGCTGATGATTGCTGCCGATCACTCCCACCATGAGAACCAAAAATTCAAAATAAATGACACTCACTCTTTTTAAAGAAATTACACTCTCTCACTATCAAAAGAGGAAGAAATGTATTAAAATGATGAGCCTTAGGATTTGATGATTCTTAACTTCAAACCAAAGGATTTAGGGAAGAATTGCATTAAAACTATGATAATTCTTTTCCTCGAGCATGCAAAGATGTCACTATTTTGGGAACCTAGTGAAAGTTCGATGGGGATGTTAAGCCCTATGAACTTAGTCCCAAACTAACCAAGAGGGGGGGTGAATTGGTATTTTAAAAACTTCTTTTTAAACAAGGAAATAAAATCACATAAACCAAATCACACCACAAAATAATGCGGAATTTAAAAGTGCGGAAGCAAGAAAAAGAACACAAAAATTTATAGTGGTTAGGTCGTCTCGACCTACGTCCACTCCATGGAGGCACCCTCCAAGTATTGCACTACACAAAAAGTGACTCTCCTTTAGCCCCCACGGCTAGGTGGAGAAACCCTCACAAGAACCTCCTTTTTGCCACCCCGGCAAGGCAGAGAACCTATCTCATTTTGCTTCCTCCTGAAGCTGGCAGAGAACCAGAACCAAAAGCAAAACTCCTTACCTCTACCGACCCTTCCACGGACGAGAAACTCTAGACGAAGACGACGCAGAGAGATCCTTGAAGCAACCCTTGTGAAACCCCTCACAAGCTCCCCCTCACAAGATCCTCTCTCTCTCCTCTCTCTCTCTCTTTCTCTCCTCAAGGTCTTCTCAGGTCAAGGCAGTAGCCAAAGGTTTTTAAAAACGTTGAACAAGAGCTCTTAAATAGAAGAGCTCCAAAAGAGCTCATTAATTGCAAGTTGCCGACAATATCGTCCAGGCCGATATGGACATCGGCCTGGCCGGTCAGTACAAATCAATGAAGATCGGCCAGAGCATAGCCCTGGATGAAAAACTGGACGATTGAAAAATAGCTTGATCGTCCAGGCCGATCTCACGATCGTCCTGGCCGATCAGTTCAAATCAGAGGAAAATCGTCCTAACAATAGCCCTGAATACGGGCTGGCCGATATTGATCGTCCTGAAGTAACTTAAGGTTTTTGACTATATCGGCCTGGCCGATCTTGCGATCGTCCAGGACGATATGATCGTATCAATCATCCTTAATTACTTCCTTGATTTCCTGAACAATTATGGCATAATTTGTGAATATCGTCCAGGCCAATCCGAGGATCGTCCTGGCCGATAATTTAAAGATACAGTATACCATACTTGTCTATGGCGGCTACTTCTTTCTGTTTTGAGCTTTTCGTCCTGGCCGATACACGTATCGTCCAGGACGATCTATTAATGTCGGCTGCCTTAATTAAGAATCCTTAATTAGACTTTCTGTTTTAAGCTGATCGTCCAGGCCGATCAAATAAATCGTCCTGGCCGATATGAGTAAAAACAGAATTTCTAAGTTTCTCAAGTGTGTGTGTGAAGGGTTACAAAGCATCAGTCTCTTTGACTATTACAAGAGGACTCAAAAGGTAAAAAACAAAAGTACAGACTGACTCAACCCTAAACCTACGCATTCCTGAACTTGGCTCCTTTTTATTGTCCGATCGTCGATTCCTGAAAAGTTAGAAGCAACAAGCTGTCCAAGAAAAGCAGTGTTTGTCAATCATCAAAACATAAGACATGAAAAATAGATTTGCAACAATCTCCCCCTTTTTGATGATGGCAAAACACTACCAAAAGATTTAATATCAACCATTAAAAAATAACCTCATAAACTTCTCTCCCTTTTGACATATCAAAATGGAGGGTACATGAAAGCACAGTAAAAGAGATTCCCCCCCCCCCCCTTTTTTTTTTTTTTAAGGTACATCAATGATATAGTATTTCATGTGATTGATTTAAAAAATTGTGAGTTAACGTGTTACCAATCTCATTTAATCCATAGAATAGGAGAATATCCGTTCATGGTTTACCCTTAGCCAAAAATGTTGTCTTAGGGTAGAATCGTCTTTTGAAATCAATGACCTAACGCAAATAATTAATTGGATATGAAAAAAGAATCTACCCACCACTTGGCATAAGGAAAATATCTCCATAAAACAATGAGGTAGATTTGTCACAATCGAACGATAATCGAGATCAATCCTTTGAGAATCAAAACTTCTAAGTTCTAAAAGATATAAAAATAGAGAGTAGCTTGCTTTTGAGTGGGCTCATTTTATGCCTCTTGTCAATGTTGTGGCGCTTTGCGCATCTTTTTATAGATTTTTTAATTTTTTGGCGTCTTTGCGCTTCTTTTGTTGGCATCATTGGCCAAATTTTTTTTTATTTTTGCAAGCTAGATTCCCTTTTAGACTCTTTTAAAAAACTTAGTTGTGAATATATCTTCTCAGATATTAGAGAATAGGAGCTCTCTCTCTAACATAGGGAAGAATTACCACAAGCAGTATTAATAATCGAAGACAAGAGTAACGAGGGATCATGATGTGACAAAAAAACTTTTAATCATTGTAAATACAAGATAGATTTGTTTAAGCAAGCTTTAGAAAGGATCTTAGTTTCATAAACAATCTTTTATTTTGAGATAGACTTTTGATTAGAAAAGAAAACTATGCCACTAATACTAAGTTTAGGGAAAGAAACACAATCACAAAATATTCATACTATCTAAGAGATTAAGTAGATGAAAACATATTAACTACAAATTGTTAAAGACAAGAACAATATAATATCATATCAGTGATGATCTAAAAAATAAAGCACACGAAAAGGAAAAAAGAAAGCAAAAAAAAAAAAAAAAAAATTTAGCTAAAAAAGATTTTATGCATTTATGTCAATCACACCCAATCTGGTCCTTAAAGAACTGAAAGTGTCAAAGGCCAGTGGTTTAGTAAAGATGTCTGCCAGTTGGTTTTCAGTTGTCACATGGTGTAACTCAATGTCTCCCTTAGTCACATGATCTCTAATAAAGTGATGCCTAATGTCAATGTGTTTAGTTCTTGAATGTTGGATAGGATTTTTAGAGATGCATATGGCACTAGTGTTGTCACAAAAAATTGAGATGGTGCTTACATGTAATCCTAGATCCAATACCTGTTGTTTCAACCAAAGAACTTGGGCCACACAACTTCCAAGAGCAATGTATTCAGCTTCAACAGTGGAAAGTGCAACAGAATTTTGCTTTCTACTAGACCAAGAGACCAAGGATTGTCCAATGAATTGACAAGTTCCAGAGGTGCTCTTTCTATCCACCTTGCATCCTGCAAAATCAGAGTCAGAAAAACCAATAATCTCAAAAGAAGTGCTATGTCTAGGGTACCAAATCCCTAATCCTTGTGTCCCCAAAAGGTATCTAAAAATCCTTTTAATAGCAGTCATGTGGGATTCTTTAGGGTCAGCTTGAAACCTAGCACAAAGGCAAACACTAAACATAATGTCAGGTCGGCTTGCAGTCAAGTAAAGTAAAGATCCAATCATGCCTCTATACTTCTTCTGATCAACAGACTTACCACTTGGGTCTTTATCCAACGGAGCACTAGAAGTCATGGGGGTGTTAATTGGCTTGGCTTTGTCCATCTCATATTTCTTCAAAATGTCTTTTATGTATTTTATTTGATTTAGAAAAGTGTCATCTTCCAATTGTTTTATGCTAAACCCCAAAAAGTAAGACAATTCTCCCATTAAACTCATCTCAAATTCTTTACTCATTGTTTTAGAAAAATCATCACACAAATTTTTATTAGAAGATCCAAAGAGTATATCATCAACATAAATCTGAACAATGAGTAAATCATCTCCAACTTTTTTAAGAAAAAGGGTGGTGTCTACGCTCCCCTTGACAAACTCCCTCTCTAGTAAGAATGTGCTAAGCCTCTCATACCAAGCTCTAGGTGCCTGCTTTAAACCATACAAAGCCTTTTTTAATTTAAACACATGATTTGTAAATTGAGAACTCTCAAAACCTGGAGGTTGTTCTATAAACACATCTTCTTTTATCTCCCCATTTAAAAAGGCACTCTTGACATCCATTTGAAAAAGCTTGAATCCTTTATAACAAGCAAAGGCTAATAGCACTCTAATGGCTTCCAATCTAGCTACAGGGGCAAAAGTCTCTTCAAAGTCTATCCCTTCTATTTGATTGTACCCCTTAGCCACCAATCTTGCTTTATTCCTCACCACCACTCCTGAATCATTCACTTTGTTCTTAAATACCCACTTTGTCCCAACTACACTTTGTCCCTTAGGTCTTTCCACAAGTTCCCAAACATCATTCCTAACAAATTGATTCAACTCTTCTTGCATTGCTAACATCCAAAACTCATCAGAGAGGGCTTGGTTAATGGTGGTGGGTTCAGTCATAGAGATAAAGGCAGAGTGGTTCACCTCCTTCCTAAGTCCATGTCTAGTCTTAACTCCACTAGAAAGGTCTCCTAAGATCAAATCCTTGGGGTGACTAGTAGAGTATCTCCAATCTCTAGGCAAAGTGTGTGAAATTTCTCCCCTTTCATCAAAAGTTTCTATTCCTTGGGTGACTCCTTCTACTCCTCCATTGCTTAGGTGCTCACTCCCCTTCCCCAAATTTTCTACTCCACTTGTAATCTCTCCAACATCATCATCATCTACTTCATGTTTCTTATGATCAGACTCATCAAAAACTACATGGGTTGTCTCTTCCACCATCAAGGTTCTCTTGTTAAACACTCTAAAAGATTTCCCAACACTAGAATATCCCAAGAATACTCCTTCATCAGATTTAGGATCAAATTTTCCCAAGTGAGACTTTCCATTTTTGTGAATGAAAACCTTACAACCAAAGACATGAAGGTGGGAAAGATTGGGTGTCCTACCCTTAAGGATCTCATAGGGTGTCTTTTCTAATTTGACTCTAACATTCACCCTATTCAACACATAACATGCTGTGTTAACCGCTTCAGCCCAAAAGTATTTTGGAAGTGAATACTCAGCAAGCATGGCTCTAGCGGCTTCCACCAAGGTCCGGTTCTTCCTTTCAGCTACTCCATTCTGCTGAGGAGTCCTAGGGGCTGAAAAATTGTGGCTAATCCCCTTCTCCTCACAAAAATCTCCAAATCTTTCATTTTCAAACTCTCCCCCATGATCACTATGGATGGTCAAAATCTCACACCCTAGCTTCTTCTGAATCCAAGTAGAAAAAGTTTTAAATTCCTCAAAAGACTCATTTTTATGAGAAAAAAATCTAGTCCAAGTGAACCTCGAGTAGTCATCAACAATCACAAAACCATAGACTTTCCCTCCCAAACTTGCTATGCTAATGGGTCCAAACAAATCCATGTGAAGGACTTCTAAAGGTCTAGAGGTGCTAATGTCCTTTATGGGGTGAAAAGAGGAGTGAATTTGCTTTCCAAGTTGACAGGCATCACAAAGGTGGTCTTTTGTAAACTTAAGTTTGGGGACACCTCTAACTAGGTCCTTTTGGGTCACTTTCCTAAGGGTTTTCATACTTGCATGAAAAAGCCTCCTGTGCCACAACCAAGAATCATCAATGACAGTTTTTAAGCAAAAAGAAGCAGCACATTCAATGCTATTTAAATCAAGCATATAGACGTTGTTTACCCTCTTTCCCTGCAAAATGGTGTTGTTACTTAAACTTACAATGCATGAATTCGTGAAGAATTGTACGATGAAGCCTTTGTCACAGAATTGACTGATGCTGAGCAAGTTGTGCTTCAATCCATCTACAAGCAAAACATTTTCAATCATAAGGTTCTTGGAATTACCGATTATACTTGCTCCTACCACCTTCCTGGTGGTGTTGTCTCCAAGAGTAACCTTGCCTCCAGTCCTGGATTCTAGTACAACAAACTGGCTAGCATCACCAGTCATATGTCAAGAGCATCCACTGTCCAGGTACCACATACTCTCACGAGGTCTTTTGTGAGAGACTTCCTGCAAAATTATCAAATGTTAGTTTTAGGAACCCAAGCAGGTTTGGGTTCCTTCTTATGAAGAGAAGAATGCAATGCATGTGTGGTATGCTGTGGATTATGCATCTTAGGTCTCCACACCCAATGTGAACTATGATGAATTGTGCAAGTGTGTGAGATATGTCCTAGCATGCCACAAGAAAAACATCTAACTCCAGGAAAGGGATTTCTTAAGTGATTTGAGTTATAATGCCTCTCTCTAGGTTTTGGCAATTGATTAAAAGTAGAAGTTATCCTAGATTTCTTACATGCTTCTAAATCATTTTGAATCTTCAATTTTGTGTTTTCTAAAACTTCATTTTCAATCCTCAAATTTTTTTCTATTTCTTTTGACTTCTTAAAATCAGATTCAAGAGATGTGTGTGATATTTTCAATGCATCATGCTCTTCAACTAACTTACCATGATTTTTATTTAACTCATCAAATTCATCAAGTAAAGTCATGTGATTTGAATCAATTGTTTGATGGTCTTTAATCAAAATTTCATGCTCTTTTTATAGATTTAAGAATTCTAATTTCAAGCTAGCATGAGTTTTCTTTAATTTCCTATATGATGCATGGATTTTTTCTGAAACTTCAAGAAGTTGATCGTATGAAAGTTCACATACCTCTTCTTGATCAATTTGATCTTTTCCCATGAAACACAAGTTTGTAGTTTCTTCCTCTGGTTCAGTCTCAGAGGAATCAGTACCAGATTCTGCCCAAAAGCCTCTTTGGATTTTCTTATTCTCCTTCCTAGACTTAGCTTTCTCCTCACCTTTTTCCTTTTCTTTGCTTGAATGATCTTGAAGTGTAGGACAATCGGCTCTTACATGTCCCGGTTTCCTGCATTCAAAACAAAAAACATCAGAAGATCCTTTAATATGTTTATGATCCTTACCTTTTCTCCAATTTTGATGATGCTTTTGTTTCTTCCTTAGAAAGCTTTTGAATTGCCTTGTGAAGAAGGCAACTCCATCGCTTTCAGACCCGGAAGATTCAGAATCCGATTTGTGTGCCTTCAATGCAATTGTTTTCTCCTTATTCTTCTCACCTGCATCAAGATTTCTTTGATTCACCCCTTGCTCGTAAGCAATGAGTGAGCCAAGCAAGTTATCAATAGAATAGGTGTTCAAATCTTTAGATTCAGTGATTGCAGTAATTTTTGCATCATAGGACGAAGGCAAGCATCTCAAAATCTTGTTAACTTTTTCATAGTTCGAAAGTTCTTTTCCTAGTGCATGCAATGAGGTAGCAATCTGAGTAAACCTAGTGTACATGTCAGAAATTGATTCATGAGGTTTCATACGAAAAAGTTCGTAGTCATGCAAGAGAATGTTTAAACGGGATTGTTTAACTTCATTAGTTCTTTCATAAGTAATGCACAATTTATCCCAAATTTCTTTACCAGTTTTGCAAGTTGAAACACGCATGTAATCCTCAGATTTTAAAGCACAGAAAAAACAATTCAAACATTTCGCATTCAATTGAGCTAAATCTCGTTCATCAAAAGTCCATTCGGTAAAAGCAACTTCAGTTTTAAAACCGTTAATTTCACGAGAAGGTGGAGAATAACCTTCTTGAATAAGCATCCACATGCGATAATCAGTAGATTGTAAAAAAGTTGACATGCGAGTTTTCCAAAAATCAAAAGGTAGGTTATCGAACAGAGGAGGTCGGGTAATAGAATACCCTTCCGTAGTGTTGCGATTCCCAAACTTAGACATGGATCAAATTCAAAAAGTTTTCAAACTTTAATTTTCGAATCAAGCTCTGATACCACTTGAAAGTTCGATGGGGATGTTAAGCCCTATGAACATAGTCCCAAACTAACCAAGAGGGGGGGTGAATTGGTATTTTAAAAACTTCTTTTTAAACAAGGAAATAAAATCACATAAACCAAATCACACCACAAAATAATGCGGAATTTAAAAGTGCGGAAGCAAGAAAAAGAACACAGAAATTTATAGTGGTTCGGTCGTCTCGACCTACGTCCACTCCTTGGAGGCACCCTCCAAGTATTGCACTACACAAAAAGTGTCTCTCCTTTAGCCCCCACGGCTAGGTGGAGAAACCCTCACAAGAACCTCCTTTTTGCCACCCCGGCAAGGCAGAGAACCTATCTCCTTTTGCTTCCTCCAGAAGCTGGCAGAGAACCAGAACAAAAAGCAAAACTCCTTACCTCTACCGACCCTTCCACGGACGAGAAACTTTAGACGAAGATGACCAAGAGAGATCCTTGAAGCAACCCTTGTGAAACCCCTCACAAGCTCCCCCTCACAAGATCCTCTCTCTCTCCTCACTCTCTCTTTCTCTCCTCAAGGTCTTCTCAGGTCAAGGCAGCAGCCAAAGGTTTTTAAAAACGTTGAACAAGAGCTCTTAAATAGAAGAGCTCCAAAAGAGCTCATTAATTGCAAGTTGCCGACAATATCGTCCAGGCCGATATGGACATCGGCCTGGCCGATCAGTACAAATCAATGAAGATCGGCCAGAGCATAGCCCTGGATGAAAAACTGGATGATTAAAAAATAGCTTGATCGTCCAGGCCGATCTCACGATCGTCCTGGCCGATCAGTTCAAATCAGAGGAAAATCGCCCTGACAATAGCCCTGAATACGGGCTGGCCGATATTGATCGTCCTGAAGTAACTTAAGGTTTTTGACTAGATCGGCCTGGCCGATCTTGCGATCGTCCAGGACGATATGATCGTATCAATCATCCTTAATTACTTCCTTGATTTCCTGAACAATTATGGCATAATTTGTGAATATCGTCCAGGCCGATCCGAGGATCGTCCTGGCCGATAATTTAAAGATACAGTATACCATACTTGTCTATGGCGGCTACTTCTTTCTGTTTTGAGCTTATCGTCCTGGCCGATACACGTATCGTCCAGGACGATCTGTTAATGTTGGCTGCCTTAATTAAGAATCCTTAATTAGACTTTCTGTTTTAAGCTGATCGTCCAGGCCGATCAAATAAATCATCCTGGCCGATATGAGTAAAAACAGAATTTCTAAGTTTCTCAAGTGTGTGTGTGAAGGGTTACAAAGCATCAGTCTCTTTGACTATTACAAGAGGACTCAAAAGGTAAAAAACAAAAGTACAGACTGACTCAATCCTGAACCTACGCATTCCTGAACTTGGCTCCTTTTTGATTGTCCGATCGTCGATTCCTGAAAAGTTAGAAGCAACAAGCTGTCCAAGAAAAGCAGTGTTTGTCAATCATCAAAACATAAGACATGAAAAATAGATTTGCAACACCTAGTATACATATCAGAGATTAATTCGCTATGTTTCATGCTGAAGAATTCATATTCATATAGTAAAAGGTTTAAATAGGATTGTTTGACTTCATTGATTCCTTTTTACATGATGCATAGTTTATCCCAAATATCCTTCCCAGTTGTAGAAGTAGAACCCTCATGTGATCCTCATATTTAGGTTCACACAAGAAATAATTTAGGCATTTGACATTTAGTTGTGCTAAGTCTTATTCTTCTAAAGTCCATTTAGTGAATGAAATATTAGTTTTAATCCCTGATGGTTAAGAATAACTTGATTGAATAATGTGCCACATTCTAAAATTAATAGACTATAAAAAGTTTAACATTCTAATTTTCCAAATGTCAAATGGAATATTATCGAATAATGATGGACACATTATTGAATAACCTTCCATGATATTTCTATTCCCAATATGTGCCATGAATCTTTTCTCAAGGATTTTTAAATCACTAATTCTAAGGCTCGCTCGAAAACCAATTGAATGTTCAAATGAGGTTGTTAAATCTTGTCAAACTACCCAAGGAACACAAAGAGGTGGGTGTATTGGTGTTTTAAAAACTTTTCTTATTAAATGTTTTTTTGAAAAAATTTAACCAAGTACACAAGAGGAAGAAAACAACAAACAACTAAATAAAATTTGTATTTTGATCTCATAAAAAAATGAACTTTCATCTTTTTTTATTATAGATTTTTTTATTGCTCGCAAAAATCAATCCAAATTTATCAAAGTACTTTCAACTCTGATTTGTATGAATAAAATATGCAGAAAATTAAAAATGCAAAAATAAAATACTTAAAGAAAAAGAAATCAACAAACTATAAACTTAAAAGTGGTTTGGTCAAAAATTGACCTATGTACACTCCTTAGAGTTCTCTTACCTGGGTATTCAAATAATCCTTTAACAACTCACCTTTAGATCCCATAGTAAGGAGAAGAAGCCTTACAAAATTTCTTCCACCTTCATCATTAAAATGGAGAAACTAAAATCCTTTTCACCTTCACGGTGAGTAAGAGAATCTAATTCTCTTTCACCCTCCTTGTAAGGTGGATAAGACAAAATCCCTCTAACCAACCCTGTGTGATAGAATTGTTAGATCCTTTAACACCACGAGCCTCTTCCTAGAGTTTCCCTCAAGGAAAGCAAAGACACTTGGAGGAAGAAGGTGAATGTTATAGAGTAACCATGTGTAAAACCCATATCACACACTCTCTTGATCTCATAAGTCTCTTATCTCTCAAAACCTCACCACTCTTTCTCTCAAGAACATTATTCTCTCTCCAAACCCTAACTTACACAAAAGCGCTCTCAGAAAATTGTCTAAAGACACTCTAAAATGAATTAAAAGATGTTTAAATACTCGAATTCAAAAATCCTAATTTTAATTTAGTTGAATCTATTCATACAATACAATAAGAGTATCATACATTACAATTAGTACAAAAATCCTTGTCAATTCCATATGATAAATAAACTACAATGAGATTAATTCAAGAAGCTTAATCTAATCATATTGTACAAATCACGGATAATATATTTTAGTTAACTTTTTCTTGGACGATCTCTAGGACAACAAAAAATTATCTTAGTCGATCATCCACTACAATTAAGATCGTACCGCATGATTGTATTCTTTGATTAAACCTTAATTTTATTGACTAATTATGGGATTTATTATTTTAAATATTGTACAATATGAATGTGTTCATACATTATGATTAGTTCAAAAATTAAAACTAAAATACTTTCCTAAATTTGATTTTCAGTTTGAGATTAAATTCAAGATGATCATCTAATATGATTGAGATCTTATACAATAATTAATATAACCTTTTTAAAATTTTCTAAGTTTCATGCTGAAGAATTTATATTCATATAGTAAATGGTTTAAATATGATTGTTTGATCTCATTGACTCCTTCATATGTGATGCATAGTTTATCTCAAATATCCTTTTGAGTTAAACAAGTAGAGACTGTCATGTAATCCTAAAATTTACATGCAAAAAAGAAACAATTCAAGTATTTAGCATTAAGTTGTGCTAAGTCATATTCTAAGCTCTATTATGTGAATGGAATATTAGTTTTAATCCCTTGATTGTTAAAAATAATCTTATTGAATCATGTGTTAAATTCAAAAATTAATAGACTACAAAAAGGTTGACATTCTTATTTTCAAAAAGTCAAATGGAATATTATTGAATAATGGTGAACACATTATTGAATAACCCTCTATGATATTTCTATTCAAAAAATATACCAAGAATCTTTTCTTAAGGATTTTTAAATCACTAATTTTAAGACCCACTCTAATACTAATTGAAAGTTCAAATGAGGTTGTTAAACCTTGGCGAAATGCCTAAGAAATACCAAGATGTGGGTGAATTGTTATTTTTAAAACTTTTCTTTTAAAAACATTATATATTTGTAGCAGCAGCAAACAACAAATAACAAAAAGAAATTTGTATTTTTAATCTTGTAAAAAAATGAACTTCCTTCTTTTTTATTTTAATATTTTTTAGAATTTTTTCTTATAGACCAAAATAAATCCAAAATAGTCAAAATTCTTTTAACTCAAATTTATAAGAATATAACATGCATAAAATTAAAAAAGAAAAATTAAATTTCTTAAAGAAAAAGAAACATGCACACCATAAACTTTATTGTGGCTAAGTCAAAACTTAACCTACGTCTACTCCTCGGAGTCCTCCGCTCTAGGTATTGTATTAATCATTTAGAGGCTCTCCTTTTGCTCCCAAAGCAAGGTAGAGAAACCCTTACAAAATTACTTCCACCTTCTAATATATAGTAGAGAAGCTGAAATACTTTTCACCCTTATGATGAGGTAGAGAACCTTAATCCCATTCACCCTCCTTGTGAGGTGGAGAAGCCTGAATCCTTCAAACCAACCCAATTTGATAGAGTAGCTATATCATTTAACACGACAAGCCTTTTCTTGGACTTTTCCTTAAGCAAAGCGAAGAATCTTGGAGGAAGAAGGTGAATATTTACATAGCAACCATGTGTAAAACCCCTCTCACATACTCTATTGATCTCATAAGGCTCTTCTCTCTCAAAACCTCACCTCTCTTTCTCTGAAGAATAACACTCTTTCTTCAAACCATAACATATGTAACTCATTGAAAAACAAGCCAATGACACTCTTAAATAAATTAAGATATGTCTAAATATAAGGCTTTAAAAACTGTAATTTTAATTCGGTCAACCTTGTTCATACATTACGATCTGAGGATCATATAATATGATTATTACAAAAAACCTTGTTTATTCTTTATGATAAACAAACCCTAATGAGATTAGTTTAAGAATCTTAATCTACTCATATAGTACAAATCATTTATCATATAGTATGATTAACATATTTTACATAAGTTTATCTTGGATGTTCTTTGGGATGATTAAAAATCATGTCTATCGAACATCTAGTACGATTAATATCGTACTGTAAGAATAATTCAATCCAATAAAAATTTTTCTAAAATAATCCCTACGAGGAACTAAAACCATCTATGTCAATAATCCATTATCATTAAGATCGTACCATATGATTATATTCATTAATTAAACCTTAATTTGATTGACTAGATGTGTGATTTGATTTAAGCTTGATTTTAAAGATCATACAATATGAATGAGTTCATATAGTTTGATTAGTTCAAATTTTAAAATTCAAAATACTTTCCTAAATTTGATTAAATGTTGGGTCCTAGATTTAAATTAATCATCTAATATGATTGAGATCATATAGTTTAATTAGTACAACCTTTTTATAATCAATCATTTACTTTATTTATATAATATCATTTGAAGATCATACAAAATGATTAGTACAAAAATCCCTGTATCTTCTATGTTATGAATGAGCCCTATTACGATAAGTTAAAAAATCTCAAATTTATTATACCATATGAATTATGGATCAAATAGAATGATTAGTATATTTTGCATAAGTTTTTCCAAGATAATCTTAGGGGTGATAAGAAACTTTCTCTATCGATCATCTATTATGATTATGAACATATTATACAAATAGTTTTATCCAATCATGGTTCATCAAGGATAATCTCTAGGATGACTCAAAATCCCCTCTTCCAATTATCAAGTATTATTAAGATCTACCATTTTGTAGTATTCATTAATTAAATGTTGATTGGATTGAATAATTATAGGGATTAATTTAGGCATGATTTCAAAGATTATATAATATGACTGTGTTTGTATAGTGCATTTTGTTTAAAATATATGTCTAAATTTTGTTGGTGGATGGGGCTCATATCTAAACTGATCATCCTATATGTTTAAGATCACACAAAATGATTAGTACTACTTTTAATTATTTTTTTTATCAACTGATTGTATTATATGATCAAGATTATGTGGTACAAACTTAAAAAAATCTAAAATTTTAAGTTTTACTCCCTAGTGTCCATATTTTACATTACATTTTTCTCAAGAAATAGAAAAATAAATAAATAAAATATAGATTCACGCAAACATCAAACCTATTCTACCCGGTTTTGAGTCATGATCCTTTGTTGATGCTTGGTATATGATGTATATAAAATGTTTGTACGCATAAGAATAATATGCAATAATAATACTAGGAAATATAAAGTAAAATCCATTAATATTTGTTATCATCACAAACTAAAGCTCGTGATACCGGATAGTAATAATCTCCCCTTTTTTATGGCAAATATTGTTGATTTAATTTTCTAGTTTATTTTATTTTCTACTAATCTCATCCTTATTAAATATTTATTTTAAAAATAGGGATTTCTATTTTTATTTTTTTTCTTTATAATAATAATAATAATAATAATAATATTATTATTATTATTATTATTTTTTATGCATAATAAGGCACAAAATAAATATAGAGCAATCTAAAAAATGAATTAAATTAAATAACACGTACAACCAATAAGCATCCTACTCCCACTTTTGACACCACCAAATAGGAGAATGAACAAACTAAGAAAAATAATTAATAACACAAACAATAATAATAACGAAAAAGCTACAACATAATATATGTAGCTAAAATAAGGTCCCCGATCAAGTAGTGGAGGTGGTGGCTTAATGTGCTGGTGAATGGCATAAAATTTATCACTGAACCATGCTCGATCTACCTTGTGATGCTATTAGAGCTGCTCATGCTATTATTGGAGCTGGTCAAGCTACTTCTGGAACCACTCTCACTACTGAAATAACTTTCAATGCTCAATTTACTTCTGAAATATGTGCATTTAATTACATCTGCAAGTAATAAAATCACTCTATCATCATGTCATATAGAAGAGGTTGGAATTCAAGAGTTAGTGCTTGAGCTTGTGCTAGAATGTCTACCTCTTCTTATAAAACTTATGCTCCTCCTCTTTTTACTTGTCCCCTCTATATCTATGAAATATTAGTGTAGTAAACGGGGAATATGTCTATTAGTTTAGGATACTTGAGCAAGTATTTCTTGACTAAGAAAAATGTAGTTAGGAATCCTAGAGCTAGATTCTACCTATATCAGATTCTCTATCATCTAATGGAGAAAATATTTTAAAGTACCTAATAAACGTATGGCCAACAACAAAATCTATGTTAGATATGATAAGATATGTGATGATTGATAGTAGTGGGGTGATGTTGACTCGATCTCTAGCGTTAGGTTATAGTGTTGATTTAAAGAAATATTTGTAAGGGTGATATTCGTAGTGGTCTAATCATAATCACCGATAGTTGATAAACTATACGGCTTGACTCTTATATTAGAAAGGCATATAATATAAGTAAGGTCTAGAGAAGTGATCTCTATCGGATGACTATAAACATAGGATTGCATATTGGTATACTCAGTATTGATTATCAAACTTTCAAAGAATATATAGAGAAGTTCAAAGTTTAAGGGAAAACTTAGAGTTAGAAGAAATTAAAGACTATGTTCACAAAAACTTATGAAGCCTGATAATTGAAAGGATTTTGTTATAGAATACATGATGGAGTGATGTAGCTACCTTACACATATGGTAGGCTTACTCATCTTTGACTATGGAAAATCTATCAACAATAGTATAAGGGGAAGAGCTTCCCACTCGAAATTGCTTGCCATTGGCCATTGAATGCTAAAGGCTAAAATTAAGAGGCTCGAAGAGAAAAATTGTGATTTAAAGCATTTGAAATAGCATTTTTTTTATAGGCATCAGTCAAGCATACAATATGATGTGAATCATAATGGATAATCATAGGAATTCCATTAATGTTGGCTAATTAGTCATAAATGTTGGTCAAATTGTACAGTACGATCAAAATTGTACTTGATGACCCTCATAAAAGCATTCATCATAAAGGGTATTCTTGAATGATATTTGAATAAAGTGATCATATAATACAAAAATGTGTCTACATAGTATGAAAGCTTATTTAGTTTCATACTGATTAAATTAATTTTCCCATTAAAAACTAAAATGTCTACCATACAATATAAAGAGGTGATTTTATAGTATGAACACCAATAACTGATCTAATATGGGCCGTTGATTTCATGGATGCTCAGGATTTTGAGTTCAGTGTTAATCATATAGTACAAGATGGAACTTATAATGTGATTGTAATTTATTTTTAATTTTTATAATTTTTTTTTGTGTGATGATTAGGGAAAGCTTGTACTTATAATCTGCACAAACAAATAAAAAAAATGGCTAAATATATGCACAAATAAAAAAAAAGAACAAAATAAGTAAATAACTACACATACTTCTAATAGTACCTTTACCCAATTGACAAAGAATAAATATCAATGACACCTAAATTAGTCCTAAGTGTTCTAAAGGTATCATAATTTGTGAGTTTTATGAAAATGCCTATCAATTAAATCTCAATAGCTACATGAAGCAATCCTATAACTCCATTGGCTACATGATCTCTAATGAAATGATTACTATTATCAATATGCTTTATGTAGGAATGTTGAATTGAATTCTTTGAAATACATATAACAATAATATTATTAAACATGAATGGTATAATGCCTAAAAGTCAAAGGTTAAGGATTTGCTACTTTATTCATAAGAGTTGAGTAATATAACTTCATACAACTATGTATTTCGCCTCAGTGGTGGATAGGATTATAAAGTTTTATTTTTTACTAAACCAGAAAACTATGATTTATCCTATGTATATATAAGTGCTAGAAAAGCCTTTTCTATTTATTTTACACCCTACAAAGTCTAAAGCTGAATACCTTATTATTTTGAATGTGGTGCTATTCCTGGGATACTAGCTACCTATGTTTTGGGTGCCCATAAGGTGTCTATGAATTCTCATAACTTTAATTATATCAAAATCTTGGGATCGACATGGAATATGGCACATAGATAAATATTATATCAAATTCTTGGGATCGACTTTAACTTGATTGTACCCCTTAGCCCTTAATATAACCTTATTCTTAAAATACTACCCCTGAGTAATTCTTCATATTATTGAATAATCACTTGGTACCTACAAGACTTTGTAAATGTTTTATGTAGCTTATTATGTTGCAATATTAGATCCCTAGTATGTGATTTTGATTTTCTAGTGAGAATTGTGTGTTTTTTAGTGTGAGAAAGTCTGAGTGTTTTCTTGAGAGAGAAAGGGATTTCAGAATTCTATTTTCCTATTTTTTGGAGGGAAGTTTTGAATGGCGGAGGAGGACCGCTGGCAATTGCCTACTGTCATTCCACCTTTACTTCGTCAAGCTTCATCCAATCCATAAGGGTTTATAGGAAGATTTGGTAGCTATAAAGATTAGAATATCATCATTAATATTATAATTATTGTTAAGTTTATTAGCTTCCACATCAGGTGATCAAATTGTTTATTTCAAGGTATTAAAATATTACAAAATGATTTTTCTTGTGATAAAGAAAATTTTGAAATTTCCAATTCACCCCCCTATTGGTAGGCCTCAGGTTACATAGTTATGGTCTCACAACTTCATCAAACTTTTAAGTGGTATCATAGTGGGTCTTGAAATTTTTGATTTTTAAATCATCAAGCAGATATCTTATGGTGTAATTTGGTAATCAAAATACTATTGAGGGTTATTCAATAACCTATCCACTACTTCTTGAGAACATTCCTTTTAATTTTTAGAAGACTCACATGTTTACTATTGTACAACCAATTTATTTTAGGATGTTGCTTATGAAACAAGCTGGTTATTTTCTTCCACCGTGAATAGTTAATGGAGAAAAAACTAAAATTGCTTACACCAAATGGAGTCATGAGGATAGCGGGTTTGCATAATTAAAGGCTAAATATTTGAACTTTTTTTTATTCTTTTAAATCAAAGAATTATAAGTGAGTATCTTCCTGGACTATGAAGAAGGAATTATGTTATAGACTATGCATAACATATGAGGAAACTAGTGAAGTAAATTAGTCTAGTTAAACATCTTACTACATGACAATGAACTATTTTGCATGAAAAATATTGAGTCAATATCAAAAATTTACACTATGTTCACACAAATAGTGACATCCCTACATGCATTGAGTAGATCTGGATGAGGTATGCCAACTTTTTTTGATGAATTATTTATTATTTCAAAGAAAATTCATTATCCGTATAAAAATTAAAAAAGATATTTGCTTATTTAAATACTGAATTTTCTAATTGGTATAAAGAGCATGCTAGTCTGATTACTAAGCATTCTAGTTTAGATAGTGATCACATGTCACTACTTAATGCATATGTTGAAATAAATAAGAAGCATTAGATTTATCTAATGCATATGATTCCTTCTAAACATCTCATGTTGAACTAGAAAATGCATTCAAATAACTAAAAACATGTGCAATAAAGGTAGATTTTAATGAATATTTATTGAAATTGGAGGTGGCCAATCTTGAAAATGCAAATTATTTCTTAAAAGAAAAAATACTTGCACTTTAATAGAATACAAAGCCACCCATACACACATAATGACATAAACCTACATCAAAACTTGCATATATTACCCCTAGGAAAAAGGCACCATAACCCACATAGATTATTGAAACCTTTTCTAGGTGTTAGGTGTTGCTCCTATGGCATGCTAGGTCACATAGCCCACACTTGCACTATCCACTATAGAAATGTCTAGTGTTTTTTTTTTTTTTTTTTAAGAATGCTAAAATTGCATTAAAAAGAAAAACCAAAGCAACCACCTAGATACAAACTACTGAAAAATGAGAGCTTTCAAACAATCCTCCTTTAACAAATCACAAAAGGAAGAAGGCAGCTTACTCTCACAAAACAATTCCCACACAAAGTCAGAATTAAGAGCATGATTAGCACAAAAATCGGCTAATCTATTACAGCTATGGTTAACCCAATGAAAAACCACATTATTTACCTTATTAAGAAATGAAGAGTCTTCAAGATCCAATCCCCTATCTGATTTCTTCAGTATATTGTGCAGCTTGTGAAGAAATTTAATGACATTTTTATTGTCTCTTTCAACTATAATCCCATCAATATTATTGAATCTATCACTTATAATTCCTGTAATTGCTGAAGCCGCGGACAGCTCCCTGGGCAATGTCCCAATGTGTTTTTCTTATCCCAAATGCAAGAAGAAGCCTTCCCTTGTAGTCTCTAGCAATCCCACCAATACCTGCCTCATAATTGCCTTTAAGTGAAGCATCAAAGTTGATTTTGATCCAATCGGGGGGAGGAGGTTGACATTCACTAGAAGATAGTCCACAGGACTAATGGACAACCCAGTTCTTCGATCGGTCAGAATTCTGTTTATCCATGCCAACAAAGCTGAGGCTTGAAGTGGCTAAGAAAACCTCACTCACATCCGGATTCCCATGTTTAAACTTATTTATATGATTCCACACATGCCAAATAATAGTAAAATACAGTTTGACCATAATCCCGTTCTCATTTTTCAGTTTATGTAGACTGATCCAGCAATCCTCCCAATCATTAAAAATAGGAACCTGGAATCCCCAACCTCTCAGCACATTCAATACTTTCATGATTTTACAACCATTAGCTGCAATGTGATTGATATCTTCCACTCTACCACAACCCCAAGGGCAATCAGAATCAACAACAATTTTCCTCCTTAATAAGAAGGCACCTGAGGGAAGAGCATCCAAAACCATCCTCCAAATAACCACCTCCACTCTTGCATTTAATCCCAAATTATAAATCCATCTTAATGCCAACACTTCATTCATACTTTGGAAGTTGTCTTGCATAATTAATGCAGATAAGGACTTACCAGTCAACTTATGCTTCATCGCCATACCATCCTCATGCCTACTATCACCAATTTTAACTTCACAAATGAGATCCACAAGATCTGCCCCGAAGAACCTGTCCAGTTTCCTTCGGTCTCAGCAGCCATTTGAAATGAAACCATCTAGAGAGGCATCCTCATCTTCAAAGTGTCCTACAAATGTTGGCCATTTGAGCAAAGGTTTATCTAAAATCCAGGTGTCTTTAAGCACTTTTATATTGCATCCATTGCCAATTTTCCATCTAACATGGTCCTTGAGTTCCTTCCAACCAGAAAGCATAATCTTCCATGTCGAAGAGCTACTCCTGTTCAGTCCATAGCTCCACCACTTGACTCCATACTTTGCAACAAGATCTCTGCTCAATAAAGACTCGTGATTGTCAATTAATTTCCAAGCAATCTTTGCTCTCATAGCATCCTTTCTATCAACCACAGACTGTATACCCCAACCCCCAACATGCTTCGGTTTACATAATTTCTCCCAAGCAACATAATGAATGCCCCTATTACCATCAGCTTTGTTCCAAATGAAGTCCCTACACATTTTCTCAAATTCCAACAGAATTTTCATTGGAATAAGTGAATGAGTCATAGTAAACAAGGGAAGAGAAAGGGCAACTGATTTAATAAGAACCAGTCTACCAGCTAAGGAAAAAAATTTATTTCCCCAATCATTTATTCTTTTACTGGATCTATCCAATATTACCTGAAAATCCTCCTTTTTAAGACGTTTTAATGCCAATTTGATGCCCAAGTTATCAAATTCATTGACCAACTTAATACCCATAAACTTGCAAATCTTAGTCTTCCTCCTTCTCTCCACCGAGCAACTACAAACCAATGACGATTTGTGGTAGTTTATGTTTTAACCCGTCCAATTACAGTAGTCCCTCATCGTCTCTCTAACCTTCTTCATGACATTCCATTTAGCTTCAAGAAATAGTAAAATATCATCTGAAAAAAATAGATGAGAAATCTTCTGGGCATTAGAAGAGATCCTTATACCCATATCAGAGTTCCTGTTACTAAAGGCATTCGAAAGTAACTGAGAACAAATAATAAAGAGAAATGGTGATAGAGGGCATTCCTGACGAAAGCCACTCTTCCCCTCAATCCAGCTGGAGTTTTCACCATTGATCATGATAGAATACCTTGGGGTAGTAACACACTCCAACACTAAATGCACAAATCTTGAAGGGAAGCCGAACTCAAGCATCATTTTTTCCAAGGTAGTCCAGCACATACTATCATATGCTTGCTCCATGTCCACCTTAATAGCTAAGAAGCCACTACAAGCCTTTGAAATTCTCATTTTGTTGAAGACCTCCTGAGCCAAAAGAATATGATCAGAGATAGCCCTTCCTCTCACAAAAGCCGCCTGCTCCTCTGAAATGATATTTGGTATGAACCCCATCATTCTTTTCAATAAGACATTAGCCGTAATTTTGTAAATCGAATTGCAAAGGCTTATAGGTCTGTAAGCCAAAGGAGTAATGGGATTTGAAGATTTGGGAATGAGCACAATAAGGGTGTCTTTCCATTCTCTGTTCATCAAACCAGTGACAAAAAACTGCTTCACTGCATTCACCACATCTAATCGAATAGTATTTCAATAGGTTTTGAAAAAAGAATGGGTAATTCCATTAAATCCTGGCAATTTATTGCTGCCCAAATTGATTATGACTTCCTTAATCTCTGCCTCTTCCAGTTCTTTAATCAACATTTCACTATCACAATCTTCCAATACCTTCCTCTGTTCTGGCAAGCCCGCAAGACTGCATTCCTTGTGCTTCCATTTACCCTGAAAAAAACACCTGAAGACCTCCTCAATCTCTTTTCTATTATCAGTTAGTAACCCATTAGGATCTTTAACTTGGGGAATCCTATTAGCATTTCATATAGAATTCGCAAAGGACTGAAAAATTTTTGTGTTAGCATCACCTTCATTGATCCACTTAGCTTTAGCCCTTTGTTTCCACCAAATGTTAAGATTATTAAAAACCAAATTAAGTTCTTTAACATTGGCTTTGAGTAACTAAAGCTTATCCTCAGTCAACCAGCCAAATTCAGCTTCTTCTTCTTGTAACTTCACAATATCAGCTTTAAGTGAATCTTTCTCCAAGGAGAATTCTTTCAACCTATTTTTGCAATAAAATAAGTCCTTTAAGGATCTTTTGCATTTTTTGTTGAGAACCTCCATATCATCTCCCAAGAACATCTTCCTCCATCTGTTAGTTACTATGTGCTTAGCTGCTCTGAATGAAAGCCAAATGTCTTCAAACTTGAACTCACTTCTACCCTTACAAGCCGTATCAAACATCTTCAAAGCAATTGGGCAATGGTCCGATGCAACTCTAGCAAGATGCCTAACCAAAGTAATTTGTATTTTGTTAATAGCCAAGGAGTTAAGCAGACACCTATCAAGCCTCTCCAGAATCCTATCTCTTCCCTTCTTATTGTTGTACCAAGTGAATTTTGTTCCAACAAAAATCAGCTTTATGAAAGTCATTCTCATTCATAAATTTAACCATCTCAAGGGGACCTTGATTGAATCTGAATCTCCTACGTCCCTTCTTGTCTTCTTTAGCCAAAATTCAATTGAAGTCCCCTCCAATAATACAGGGAATACTACTGTGATCAACTTCCTGTATAAGATTCCAAAGACACCTTCTTTTCACGGTCTCTTTACTAGCATACACCGTAGTGATAATCAAAACTCCTCTATTGAAGACTTTTAGTTCACCCATAACACATTGTTTAGAGGTCTTTGCAATAGAAAACGATGCCAAATCTGACCTCCACATCACCATAATACCACCAGAAAGCCCAGCAGATGGAAGGAGAAAAAAGTCCCAATCCTGTCCCATCATCCTTGTAAACGATTCATTATCCATAGCAGTTATTTTAGTTTCAATCAAACCAACAAAGAAAACTTTATGATCCTTAATAATCTCCTTTAAATAAAGAGAGGCCTCCCTCTTCTTGGCCCCCCTACAGTTCCAGAAGATGATAGAGTTCATTAAGCACCTCTAGGGGAAGAGCCCCCGCCTTTTTTCTTCAATCCCCCTTCCACATTCCTTCCTCTAGAGCTTCTTATTATGGGGCCCAAGGCTCTAAGTTCTTTAGCAAGCTTAAACTTGCCCAAATCTCCACTAGACATAAATTCCTTCTCACTACTCACTTCATATTTGCTATCCTCACATTCGTTACCATCTACTAAACCAACCTGACAGCCATCAATTGGATAAATCTTGTCACTGCTAGCAGACACATCTCCTCTATCTAAGATTTTAAGGCTGTTGACTCCTGACCCTTTCTCCTCCATTTTATTTAACACCTCAAATTTATTCTCATTGACAGTAAACATAAGATTAGAATTCAGTAACATACCGTCAATTACAGGAGGATTAATGAGATAATCAACAATCTTTGGAGTAGAACCATCCATTCGGCTAGCGTCCTCCCCTGTAGCAACCTCAGGCTGAGCATCAATAATAGGAATCTCCCCTTCTTCAAGTTGATCCAACACGGGAACTTCAGTCATATCCTTAGCAGAATCATTATTTTGAATACCATATCCATCCATTGCCTTTTGAACACCGTTCAATCTCAACCACTATTTTTTAACTTGTCTCAAATTCTCCTTCGTTTCAAATGGTCTTTATTCATTTTCTTCTTAACCACAATCCATGGGACATATGCTTGGTCAGTGCTATTTTTTCCATATTGACTTCTCTGTATTCACTCTCATACTGCTTCTAATCAGAATTCCCGTTAGCTTTCAAGTTGCAATCCTTTATAAGATGCCCCAACTTTCCACAACCATAGCAAAGGGTTGATATCTTTTCGTACTCAAATTTCTGGAAAAACTTTCCAGAAATGTTATCGACACATACTCCAAGTGGAAGACACTGATCCAGATTCACCCTCACACAAACTCTGGCAAATTCTCTTTTCCCCCATTAGAACATTTTGCCATCCATCATCAACGGTTTCCCAATGGCTGAAGCAATATGAGCAACATTCACATCATCCCAACACTATAAGGGCAGGTGGGGCATTCTGATCCAGATCGGAGAGGTTAGACATTTTAATGAGAGAGTTGAAAATTCCACAGACCATTTCTCCATCCCCACAATAAAGCCATTGACAAACCACGGACCTCCTGATAACACTCCTTCCATCATCTCATTCGATTCAAAGGAGCAAAGAAACCAGCCTTTCCCTAATGTTGTAAAGTGAAAATTCCCAAATAATTTCCATTGTCTGCTTATCTCCCACGCCACAACATTTGGCGGGACTTCCTTCCCAAACACCTTAATAACCAAGGAATTCCTTAGCTTGTGAGAGTTGGAAATCTCTCTTTCCTCCACCATTTTCACAGATTTTCCGTCTTCCGAGAAGACCTTTCCCTCCTCTTGAAAGTCTAACATGATATATGGTTTCTTTTTCCATGGGTTCCCATTCATCCCCTCCAGTATTTTCATAGGATTTTCATCAGCCATCTTAATCGTGTCCCTGTTGGACTCGAGAGCAGAACTCGAACATATTGTAACATCAATATTATCATGACCACCATTATGTGCAACGCCATTTCTATCATTGCAACTGTTTCTTCCTATCGAAGATGCCACAGGAACATTAGTGTCCTAATCAATAGCCTTCTTTCCTGAATCAAGCAAGTCCCCTCCATCTTCTACAACAATCTCCTTGCCTTTACCATAAACAAACTAAACCTTCTTGATCAATTCCATACTATTCTCTTTAATCACCAACAGACCTGACGTCCTACCGCAAGCATCACCTACGGGTTTCTTGCGCAAGATTCCACCCATATCTTGATCACCTGAAACCCCAACATCGACCTTTCCCCTACTCAAATCTGCAGAGGAGCGATGACCAACAATCTCCTTTACCAAAGCTGTACCTCTTCCCACCGCTGACGCAGGCCAGTGGCAGTCCATCAATCTCCCAGGAGCCAATTCCGCAAAGAATGGAAGAGCCTGGGAAAGAAAATTTTGAAACCGAGCACATTCTCTCTCTAGAAATTCTGCAGCTTCTCTCTCTAGGATGTGAGAAGTATTTTTTTGCCTTTGTTTTAGAAATGCCTAGTGTGGAGGCCAAAGGTACATGCATCACTGTATAGTAAGCATACATAATATTCTTTAACCCATAAGGTGGGTTCGCAAATCTAACATTTGAATGACTTTGTAGGGGTGTTCTCACAAAATACATGGTAAGAGTATGTAGTACCTGCCTAATGGTTGCTTGAGGCACATGAATGGTGATTTGAAGTAGTTCATCATACTAGAGGTTAGGTCAGAAGGAAAGGTCACACTAGGGGAGAACAACACTAGAAACATGTTTGTCTCATGTATTATAGGCAACTCTAAAAATTTTATAATTTAAAATATTTTACTAGTCACTGGTTTAAAGAAAAACTTACTACATATTACTTAATTATGAGATAAAGACATTGATATTAAATTCATATCTACAAAATGCATGATTACTTAGAATAATGAATTGGTATTACTTTGGTTACCTCTATTTGAAAAATATTATTAATGATTCCTAGCTATAACATAGAAGACTATGTCATCCAAGCAAGGAAAATCTTAGGAAGATTACCCAAAAAGACCTCAATAGAGGCATACCTAAGTCAGAATTCACTAAGGACCACTTATATGATGCATGCTAACTAGGAAAATAAGTTAAGTCCTCATTTCATTCAATCAAAGTCATCAACACCTCTAAGCCATTAGAAATCCTTAATATGGACCTATTTAAGCCAGTTAGTATAGAATCCTTAGGAGGAAAGACATGGATTTATAATAGTAAATGACTTCTATAAATTTACTTGGGTTAGATTCCTACCACAAAAAAGAGAGTCATTTGAGGAATTTAGAACTTTCTCTATCCTTATTTAGAAGAAATTAGGATGTGAAATTTCAACCATTCATAGTGATCATGGCAGAGAATTTGAAAATGAAAGGTTTGAATATTTCTATCAAGAGATATGCATAGAACATAACTTCTCTGGCCCTAACACATTTGCATGATAGAATAGTTGAGAGAAAAATAGAAATCAAATGGAAGCTGTTAGGGCCATGTTAGCTGAATATTCTATCCCTAGTTATTAATGGGCACCAATAGTAAATACTACTTGTTATATTTTAAATAGGATGAATGTTAGATCCAAGCTACATAAGATACCCTATGAACTCCTTAATGGTAGGACACCCAACCTTTGTTACATGCATGTTTTTGTGTGAATGCTTTATCCTAATAAATGCAAAATCACCCTTAGGAAAAATTTATCTAAAATTTTTTGGTGTCTTCTTGGGTTATTCATCTATAGGGAAAGCCTATAGAATCATGAATAAGCAGCCCATCATAGTAGAAAATTCTACCCATATGTTGCTTGAAGAATAAAAAAGGATATCTGAATTTAAACCATAAGAAGAGGAAAAAGAAGAAGAAGAAGTTGAGGTTATTAAAGGGATAGAAGCCATTGATTTAGAAGATAAAGTAGAACCTCAGGAGGCTCTTCCTAGAGAATGTAGATATTTTTCAAGTCATCCTAGAGAACTGATCTTAGGAGACCAATCTAAAGGTGTCAGAACTAGGCATGAACTTTGGAAGGAAATTGGTTATTCTTGATTTATCCTTATGATAAAACCCACCAACATAAATAAAGTTGTAGCAGATGAATTTTAGATCCTAGTAATGAAATAAGAGCTAAATCAAGTTGTTATAAATAATGTATGTAAACTAGTCAAAAGGCCAAAAGACCAGAGTGTGGTTGCAACAAAGTGGGTGTTCAAAAATAAATTGAATGACTCTAGAATAGTAATAATAAATAAGGCTAGATTAGTAGCTAAGGTGTACATTAAGATTAAAGGATTTGAATTTGAGAAAACCTTTTCCCTTATAATAAGAATAAAAGCTATTAGGGTGGTACTATCTTTTTCCTACTTTAGGGGATTTAAATTGCTCCAAATGGATGTAAGAGTGCCTTACAAAGTGGTATGATTAAAGAAGATGTTTATTTTGAACAACTCCCAGGCTTTAAAATTCATAATTGACAAATCATGTTTAAGTTAAAGAAGACATATATGGACTAAAATAAGCACATTGAGCATGGTATAAAAGGCCAAGCACATTGCTGCTAGATATAGCCATTTTTAAGGCTAGCGTTGACACCACCCTATTTCTCAAAAAGGTAGGAGAAGAACTATTGATTATCCAAATTTATGTTGATTATATCTTATTTGGATCCTTAGATAAAACTTATGTGATAAATTTTCAAAAATAATGAGTAGAGAGTTTGAGATGAGTATGATGGAAGGGTGAACTATTTTCTTAAATTTAGTATAAATTAGATGGATGATGGAAACTTTCTTAGACAACTAAATATATCAAAGTCACCATTAAAAATATGAAATGGATAATACTAAGAAAATAAAAACTCCCATGAGTTGTACTATTCAGTTAGATAAAGACTCAAACAGAAAGTCAATAGATCAGAAAAAGTATAGAGGGACAATTGGATATCTTCTTTTTTTGACAACTATTATACCAGATATAATGTTTAGTGTGTATTTGTGTGCTAGATTTCAGGTTGATTCAAAAGAATCTCACATTACTACTTTTAAGAGAATCCTTAGATACCTATTAGGCACCCAAAACCTAGGAATCTTGAACCATAGGCATTGTTCATCCTTTGAAATCATATGATATTAAAATTTTGATATTCTAGGATATATGGTAGATAGGAAAAGTATATCAGGAACCTCTCTAATTATTTGCCAATCATAATTTTCTTGGTCCAATAGAAAGTAGAACACATTAGCTATTTCCCTAGCTTAGGAGAAATAAATTAATGTAGGAATCTTTGTTGCTCAAGTCTTTTGCTAAAGCAACAAATCTAAGATCTTGGACTACCTGTAGGAATTATTCCTCTCATGTGTGACAATACTAGTGCCATTTGCATAACCAAAAATCAAATTTAACACTCACACTCAAATAATATAGATATTAGGCTTGAATTCAAAAGATATTATGTAGCCAAGGGAAAAGTAGAATTACTTCATATAGCTACTGGAGACTAATTCGCAGACATCCTCACTAAACCCCTAACATATGGAATGTTTAGCACATTGAGATTCATGTTTAACTCATGATAAATCAAAACTTTTATCATTTGAAGTCAGCCATTCATATGTGTTACATTGTATGTGTTTATTTTTGTGTAGGTTAATTTTTATATTATATTTTTTGTATTTTTTCTTTTTTTCAAAAAGATGTTTTCTGAACATCACACACACTCTTCACTAGATCAAAAAAATAAAAATAATTTTTTTTATAAAATCAAACTTTTATCCATCATACTATATGATACATGTTTATATTATATGATCTGACCATTTATGCATAAATCATAGACATTTGCTAAATCAATGGTCCTACTGAGTTCAATTATTGGTGATCGTATTGTATGAACTACCCTTTATACTATACAATGCAGGTGTTATAATCTGCTTGGATGAATTCAATTTGCTCAATACGATCATAATTATACTTTATATAATGCAAACCACTATTCATACTGTACGATCCACGTGTTAAAATATATTAGGAAAAATTTAATTTTGCTAGTACGATAATAATTGCACTTAGTAGTATATGAGCACCAATTTATATTACATGATAGATTTAGTTAAATTTTATTCTAACAATTTCTTGGGATGAAGGCAATTCCTTAAGATCATCCAGTATAATATTGGTCCGACTGTATGATTAGATGTCCTTTTCCTAAAATGCCATCCATATACCTTAACTCTCTTGATCATACTGTATGAAATATGATTATACTGGATGATATACTTAAATTCTATAAATTAGAGGATTTTTCTTGAGTTTAAACCACTTCAATCAAATTCATATGCTTACTGTCTAGAGTTCCCAAGTGGCCAGGGGTAGCAAATAAAGTCACCTCACCCTTGATAGCTCTTCCTCTCATTACACAAGCAATGATCATTTCCTATCTACTACTAATAAAACTACCTACCATAAATATAAACGAGCTCCCATCACACCTTCCAGAATATTGAATAAATATGCACTAAACTTTTAGGTGATGAGCATGTTCGACAACACTTCTCTACAATTCCTTCTCACTCTTGATTTCCCTCTTCACTTTGAAATTCTTAATGAATTCTTAGCAAACCTTAGGATCGATGGTGATTCTTCTATTATAACTTCCAATATATATATTTGCTATATAGAATTTAGAAAAGAAGGTCTAGGAGAGAACATTCAACTTTCTATACAAGGCAGTATATCCCACTCTATGGCCTCTAGATTAGATTTTCCTTGCAATGTTGTCAACCTCACTATCTAAAATATAGCTCTAAATCAACATCAACCCTTAGTCTACTCTCTAAACCATAATGAAAGGGTTATTAAGAACATTCTTCGAACCTCCATTATTACCAATGCTAAAGATATTGTAAACCTCACTCCTTTTCTTTCTATAAATATAAACTTTATAATGTCAAATACCAAAATTGATGAAACCCAAATGATCATTGAATATATAAAAAAATTAACTCCTATTTGACTTCCCACAACCAGAAGAAATCAAAATGTTGCATAAGGATATGTTATAAGTTATGTATTATACAAGAAATACCAAATCACCTACCTTTCTCTTATCGATAATATTTCCATTTTATGTACAAATGCTTTCTTCCATATTTTTTCCAATTGGATCAAGAGCCTGATGAGCCAATTTTGTTGATAAGGGGGAAGCTACTCTTGCCATAGAACCAGCTCCTTTGACACTTTAATATGGACAAGGAATAACACCTCATTTCTATCCATATAATAATATTGTTTAAAGATTTGATCATGTACAATCCCACTTGGACCAACAACAATAGCAAGAAGATATAAATATGGCATGGTTTCGGGAATAATTCTCCTTAATACAACAAAAGATCTCCTCAATTCATAATTATTTCAGCCAACAACCACCACCACTGCCACTTGATCAGGATTAACCTTAGTTTTAGAGCTTATTTATTGTGTTTAATTATTTTTTATGTCATGTAATGTTCACATGGTTTTTTTCATGTTCATTCACTTTTTGTTGATGTAAAAAGAGGGAGAAAAAGTATGTTTTGGTTGTATGTGTGGTTGTGTATTTTGTTTGTGTTTTTTGTATGTTATTTTATATTTTTATTTTTTCTACTATTCTATTTATTTTTATTAAAAAATAAAAAAAAATATTTTGGAACCCCTAGTTTTTAAACCTATCACCCAGTAAGGGGGAGCTTAATAGAAAAAAAATTATTTTACATTTCCACCAAAATTGTTTGCCATTATAAAAATGGGGGAGATTAATATGAAAACTCGTGAGGGTTCTTAAATCTTTATGAACTAGTCCGAGGCTAACAAAGAAGGGAGGTGAATTGGTTATTAAAAAATTTCTTAATGGTGAAAGAAAATCTTTTGAAATCTTTTTTGAATATTCTAAAACAAACAATTTATGTGAAAGTAACACAAATTTCACAATAATAAAATTAGAGATTTAGACCACAAACAACCTCATAGAATAATGTAGAAATAAAATGCAAAATAGTAAATTAAAAGAACACACTAGTAGTAGGCAAAGAACCTTCGATTCAATAATGATGAACTTGACCTATGTCCACTCCCCAATAACCCCCTTTCTAAGTATTGTACTAAAAGTAGTGTCTCTCCTTTTACCCCCTATAGTGGTGGAGAATGTTGCAACCCATGACCCCGAGTTTGAGATTTTGATGATGCCAAATAATGAGTGTTTTGGAACTGCTTTTCATTGATTATTATTTTATCTGTTATTTTTCTTGAGCACTAACATTTCAGGAAGATCACAAGTGACTCAGGAAGAAAGGAAGACTCAAGACCGGGTAGATTAGGAGTATGAGTCAAATATTATATTTTTCATTTATTGTATTTTTTACTTTATTGAGTCTGGCCACAAAATGCGTAAGAGTAAGAGCAACCATGCACACACACAGGGGGAGAGTTTTTTTTAACTGCAAATTATAAATAAAATTCTTCTCTGTAGATCGTACTGTACGATTTTATTTCGTACTGTACGATCCAAGATATGTGGACAATTCTGTGAATAGATCGTACTGTACGAAGTCTTTCGTACTGTACGATATGTTCAGATCCAAAACCCTAGCCGTGACATAGTTTAAGTAAGTGATTTTGCGCCGTTCGTATTGTACGAACAAGTTCGTACTGTACGATCTGTTTTTAATACTTACTTAAAATTAACCCGTGATTAGTGCATGTAATCCAGGGCTAATGAAAATTTGAACATCGTACTGTACGATAGTAATCGTACCATACGATGAACAGAGACGACATCCGATCGTCCAGACCATCGTCCTGTACGAGTAGTATCTTGTTGGATCGTACCGTACGATATTATATCGTACAGCACGATTTATTTTTGTACTGATCGTACATCTTCGTACCAGGACGACGGCTGTTTGTGAAGATCGTACTGTACGATGTGTAATCGTACTGTACGAACAGTAACGGCTAATTTTGAAATCAGAGGTTTTTGGAGCCCGTTTTTAGATGTCAATCAAGTCTCATTTGGGTAACAATTACAGAGGGGGTGAACGTGGTTAGAGAGGGATTCCAAGGGAGAAAATTCTAGAGAAATTCTTGAGGGTTGAGAGAGGAAGGAGGAGGTGAGCGTTGTGAGGGAGAAGAGGTGTGAGGGAGATCACACGGTTGCTCCAAGCTTGCTGCATCTTGCTCCTCCTGTGGCCCGAGAAGGATTTGAGGAAGGATCTCCAAGGGAAAGGCTCGTCTACATCCGTTACCTCGAGGTTCTCTGCCTTCTCCAGGAGGGAGAAAAACGAGAAGGTTCTCTGCCGTCGCCAAGAGGGTGAAAATAGAGTTTGGTATTCCGCCACGCCGGTTGGTGAAAGGGAGGTTTGTACAGGCTTCTCCGCCTTGCCAAGGGGGGCAAAAGGAGAACTATTTTGATAGTGAAAATCCCGGAGTGGAGGACTCCGGGGAGTGGACGTAGGTCATATTTTGACCGAACCACTATAAAATTCTTGGTGTGTTCTTTCTTTATCATTGCTTACTTTTTGCTTGCACTTTAATCTTGTCATATCTATTGCATGTGGTTTTTTTTGTGAAAGCAAATTTGCATAAATCTTGGTTTTAATATTTCAAAAACAACAAAAAAAATTAGAACTCTTGTTTAGGGTTAATTTTATTAATCGAAAGACTTTTACAATTCACCCCCCTCTTGTCGTTTAGTAATTTCAATTGGTATCAGAGCTTGTTTTTCAAAAATAGTGTTTTAGAAAACCTTGAAAAAAACGATCATGTCGAATTTTGGTAATCGTAACACTGCGGAGGGTTATTCACTAACTCGTCCACCACTTTTTGATAACATACCGTTTGATTTCTGGAAAATTAGAATGTCTACATTTTTGCAATCTATAGATTACCGCATGTGGATGTTAGTAAATGATGGATATGTTGCACCGTTCAAGATAGTTAATGGTTTGAAAACTTCTATGCCTTTTATTGAATGGAGCAATGAGGATAGGGAATTAGCCCAACTGAATGCTAAATGCTTAAACTGTTTTTTTTGTGCATTGAAATCTGAGGACTATATGAGAGTATCTACTTGTGTTTCTGGTAAGGAGATTTGGGATAGACTGTGCATCACATACGAAGGAACAAACGAAGTAAAACAGTCTAGGCTTAACATTCTACTGCATGATTATGAATTATTCCGTATGAAACCTAGCGAAACAATTTCTGACATGTACACTAGGTTCACCCAAATTGTGACATCATTGCATGCATTAGGTAGAGAAATTTCAAATTCTGAGAAAGTGAATAAAATTCTTAGATGCCTACCTAGTTCCTATGATGCTAAGATAACTGCTATCACTGAGTCTAAAGATCTTAATGTTTATTCTATTGATAACCTCCTTGGGTCACTCATTGCATACGAGCAAGGAGTGAGCCAAAGGCAAAGTGATGCAGGTGAAAAGAAAAAGGAGCGGACGGTGGCATTAAAAGCTAGCAACTTAGAAAGTGAAAGCTCTGCAGGGGAGGAAGATGATGAGATAGCACTGATGACCCGACAGTTCAAAAATTTCCTGAAAAGAAAACAAAAGCGTCATCAGAACAGCTGGAATAAAGGTAAGAGCTCAAGGTCCAATAAGGTTTCATCTGATACAATTTGCTTTGAGTGCAGGAAGCCAGGTCACCTTCGAGCCGATTGCCCTAATCTGAAGAGTCAACCAGCAAAGGAGAAAGGAGATGACAAAGTTAAATACAAGAGAGGAAAGACAAAGACACAGAAAGCTTTTTGGGCCGACTCTGCCTCAGAATCATCAGAAGAAGAAGCAGAGGAGGAGGTAACAAATTTGTGTCTTATGGCTAATGATAACCTTGATCAATTGGATCAAGAGGAGGTATGTCAACTTTATTATGATGAATTACTGCTTATTTCTGAGAATATTCATGACTCGTATAGGAAACTGAAGAAAATGCATGCTAAACTTAATATTGAATTTAGTTCCTTACAAATTGAGCATGCTAACTTAGTTAAAGAAAATTCTGATTTAGATAAAGATCACATGTTACTTCTTGATGAGTATGATGCATTAAATAAGAAGCATATTGAACTAAGTGAAGCGCATGAATCCTTGAAAACATCACATATTGAACTAGATGTAGAGTTTGAAAAACTAACTGCACTTGCATTAGAAGTAGATCATAGTGAGCACTTGCTATTGATAGAAGTTGATGGATTGACAGCTCAAAATAAAACCTATAGTGAAAAGATAAAAGAATTAGAAAATGAAATTGCATCACTCACAGTAGGCCATCCTAGAAAACCCCCAACACAGCATGCATTTCAAAACCTTAGGAAGAGGCACCACCATACTCATAGATTAGTAAATCCATTTCCTGGTGTTAGGTGCTTCTCTTGTGGCATGTTAGGTCACATAGCCCGCACATGCACAATTCACCGTAGGACACACTTAGTATGGAGACCTAAACTGCATCCATCACAGCATAACATGCATACATCTCATTCATGCAAGCATAAGGAGGAACCCAAACTCACTTGGGTTCCCAAATCTAATCTTTGAATGAAATTGTAGGGATGCTCTCACAAAAGACCTAGTGAGAGCATGTGGTACCTGGATAGTGGCTGCTCGCGACACATGACTGGAGATATGAAGAAGTTCATCCTATTGGAGACCAAAACTGGAGGCAAAGTAACGTTGGGAGACAACACTACCAAGAAGGTGATAGGCTCAGGTATTGTTGGTAATGCTAAGAATTTTATAATTGAAAATGTTTTATTAGTTGATGGTTTAAAGCATAACTTACTTAGCATTAGTCAACTGTGTGACAAAGGTTTTGATGTTAAGTTTTTTACTGATAGATGCCTGATTAGTTTATTTGATGAAATTATTTTAGAAGGAAAACGAATTAACAATGTTTACATGTTAGACTTTGATTGCGTTGATAGTTCAAAATCATTTTGCTTGAAAACAATAGTTGATGACTCGTGGCTATGGCATAGGAGACTATGTCATGCTAGCATGAAAACTCTTAGAAACATCACTCAGAAAAACCTAGTTAGAGGTGTACCTAAGTTAGAATTCACCAAGGATCACCTATGTGATGCTTGCCAACAAGGAAAACAAGTCAAATCATCTTTTCACTCAATTAGAGACGTGATCACCTCTAGGCCACTAGAAATTCTACACATGGACTTATTTGGACCCGTTAGTACAGCCAGTCTAGGTGGAAAGAATTATGGATTTGTGATTGTAGATGACTTTACTAGATTTACTTGGGTAAGATTCTTAGCACACAAGAATGAGTCTTTTGAGGAATTTAAAGTTTTCTCCACATGGATTCAACGAAAATTAGGTTGTGAAATATCAACAATCCATAGTGATCATGGTGGAGAGTTCCAAAATGATAGATTTGAGTCATTCTGTCAAGAGATAGGAATAGAGCACAATTTCTCAGCTCCTAGAACACCCCAACAGAATGGCATAGCAGAAAGGAAGAATAGAACTTTGGTAGAAGCTGCTAGGGCAATGCTAGCGGAGTATACCCTTCCTAGATACTTTTGGGCAGAAGCAGTCAACACAGCCTGTTATGTTTTGAACAGAGTAAACATTAGATCGAAGCTGAATAAAACTCCATATGAACTCCTTAAGGGTAGGACACCAAACCTTTCACATTTACATGTCTTTGGGTGTAAGTGCTTCATCTTAAATAATGGTAAACATCCCTTAGGAAAATTTGATCCCAAGTCTGATGAGGGTGTCTTCTTAGGTTATTCTTCTGTAGGTAAGGCCTATAGGATTTTTAATAAGAGAACCCTTGTAGTAGAAGAATCCACCCATGTGGTATTTGATGAATCAGATAAGCCCTCAGAATCAAAAATTGAAGATGATGAAATAGAGGCAATTCAAGGAGTAGAGACGATGACCTTAGGAGAAAGGGTCGAACCTCAGGAAGTTTTGCCTAGAGAATGGAGATATTCTTCTAGTCATCCTAAAGAGTTAATTTTAGGAGACCCTTCAGAAGGTGTAAGGACTAGGCATGGACTTAGGAAGGAGGTTAGTCACTCAGCTTTCATTTCTATGATAGAACCTACAAGTATAGATCAAGCCTTAGGAGATGAATTCTGGATTCTAGCAATGCAAGAAGAGCTGAACCAATTCACCAGGAATGATGTTTGGGAGTTAGTTAAGAGACCTAAAGAGCAAAGTGTTGTTGGAACAAAATGGGTTTTCAAGAATAAGGTGAATGATTCAGGAACAATAATAAACAATAAAGCAAGGCTAGTAGCTAAGGGGTACAACCAGATTGAGGGAATAGACTTTGAAGAAACCTTTGCCCCGGTTGCTAGACTAGAAGCCATAAGAGTGCTCTTAGCTTTTGCTTGCTTCAAGAACTTTAAGTTATATCAAATGGATGTGAAGAGTGCATTTTTGAATGGGGTAATTAAGGAAGATGTCTATGTTGAGCAACCCCCCGGATTTGAAAACTCACAATTTCCAAACCATGTATTCAAATTAAAAAAGGCACTATATGGATTAAAGCAAGCACCTAGAGCATGGTATGAAAGACTTAGCTCATTTCTTTTGGATAGAGGATTTCAAAAGGGTAGTGTAGATACTACACTCTTTTTACAAAAGGTCAAAGAAGAAATTCTCATTGTTCAAATATATGTAGATGACATATTGTTTGGATCTTCAGATAAAAACTTATGCGATGATTTTTCAAAAACAATGAGTAATGAGTTTGAAATGAGCATGATGGGAGAGCTTAATTACTTTCTTGGCTTTAGTGTAAAACAAATGGATAATGGAACCTTTCTTAGTCAATCAAAGTATATTAAGGATATTTTAAAGAAATATGAAATGGATAGTGCAAAACCCATGAACACCCCAATGAGTTCGACAATCCAATTAGATAAGGATCCTAGTGGAAAATCAGTAGATCAGAAAAATTATAGAGGAATGATTGGATCCCTACTTTACTTGACTGCCAGTAGACCGGACATAATGTTTAGTGTGTGCCTTTGTGCCCGTTTCCAAGCCGATCCTAAAGAGTCTCACTTAACTGCTGTCAAAAGAATTCTTAGATATCTACTAGGCACCCCAAACTTAGGAATTTGGTATCCCAGACACAGCACTTCCTTTGAAATCATAGGGTACTCAGATTCTGACTTCGCAGGATGTAGGATAGATAGAAAGAGCACCTCTGGTACCTGCCAATTCATCGGACAATCATTAGTTTCTTGGTCCAGTAGGAAGCAAAACTCAGTAGCACTTTCCACAGCCGAGGCAGAATACATTGCGGTAGGAAGTTGTGTTGCACAAATACTATGGTTAAAACAACAAATTCTTGATCTTGGACTACCTGTTGGAACCATCTCGATCATGTGTGACAACACAAGTGCAATTTGTATCTCTAAGAATCCAATTCAACACTCTCGAACGAAACACATAGACATTAGACATCATTTCATTAGAGATCACGTCGCTAAGGGAGATATAGAATTACATCATATCGCTACAGGAGATCAATTGGCAGACATATTCACAAAACCATTAGCTTTTGACACCTTTAGCACCTTGAGGACTAGATTAGGTGTCATAGATATAAATGCATAAAAAAAAAAAAAAATAAAAAATAAAAAAAAATTAAAAAAATAAAAAATCTCTTTAGGGCTGCTCCTGATCACCACAAACTCACCACCTGATCAGGACCCGTCTGCTTAGTTTGTTTATGTTTGCATTGTAGTTTCTGTTTGTTTTCTTCTCTTACTTTTTGCTTTTAGTAGCTCCTCCTTTTTGTGCTGTCAAAAGGGGGAGAAGTTTGTTGTAATGTTGTAATGCCTATTCATCTAAATACAGTATCTTTTGTTTTGTACTTACTTGTAGTATTTTTTTTCTTGTGTTTAATTTAAAAAAAAAAAAAAACAACAAACAAAAAAATTAACAACAAAAGAAATATTTTTCAAAAGAAATGGTTTTCTTTCTTACTTGCAACAAATTATTTGACATCATCAAAAAGGGGGAGATTGTTGCAACCCATGACCCCGAGTTTGAGATTTTGATGATGCCAAATAATGAGTGTTTTGGAACTGCTTTTCATTGATTATTATTTTATCTGTTATTTTTCTTGAGCACTAACATTTCAGGAAGATCACAAGTGACTCAGGAAGAAAGGAAGACTCAAGACCGGGTAGATTAGGAGTATGAGTCAAATATTGTATTTTTCATTTATTGTATTTTTTACTTTATTGAGTCTGGCCACAAAATGCGTAAGAGTAAGAGCAACCATGCACACACACAGGGGGAGAGTTTTTTTTAACTACAAATTATAAATAAAATTCTTCTCTGTAGATCGTACTGTACGATTTTATTTCGTACTGTACGATCCAAGAAATGTGGACAATTCTGTGAATAGATCGTACTTTACGAAGTCTTTCGTACTGTACGATATGTTCAGATCCAAAACCCTAGCCGTGACATAGTTTAAGTAAGTGATTTTGCGCCGTTCGTACTGTACGAACAAGTTCGTACTGTACGAACAAGTTCGTACTGTACGATCTGTTTTTAATACTTACTTAAAATTAACCCGTGATTAGTGCATGTAATCCAGGGCTAATGAAAATTTGAACATCGTACTGTACGATAGTAATCGTACCATACGATGAACAGAGACGACATCCGATCGTCCAGACCATCGTCCTGTACGAGTAGTATCTTGTTGGATCGTACCGTACGATATTATATCGTACAGTACGATTTATTTTTGTACTGATCGTACATCTTCGTACCAGGACGACGGCTGTTTGTGAAGATCGTACTGTACGATGTGTAATCGTACTGTACGAACAGTAACGGCTAATTTTGAAATCAGAGGTTTTTGGAGCCCGTTTTTAGATGTCAATCAAGTCTCTTTTGGGTAACAATTACAGAGGGGGTGAACGTGGTTAGAGAGGGATATCAAGGGAGAAAATTCTAGAGAAATTCTTGAGGGTTGAGAGAGGAAGGAGGAGGTGAGCGTTGTGAGGGAGAAGAGGTGTGAGGGAGATCACACGGTTGCTCCAAGCTTGCTGCATCTTGCTCCTCCTGTGGCCCGAGAAGGATTTGAGGAAGGATCTCCAAGGGAAAGGCTCGTCTACATCCGTTACCTCGAGGTTCTCTGCCTTCTCCAGGAGGGAGAAAAACGAGAAGGTTCTCTGCCGTAGCCAAGAGGGTGAAAATAGAGTTTGGTATTCCGCCACGCCGGTTGGTGAAAGGGAGGTTTGTACAGGCTTCTCCGCCTTGCCAAGGGGGGCAAAAGGAGAACTATTTTGATAGTGAAAATCCCGGAGTGGAGGACTCCGGGGAGTGGACGTAGGTCATATTTTGACCGAACCACTATAAAATTCTTGGTGTGTTCTTTCTTTATCATTGCTTACTTTTTGCTTGCACTTTAATCTTGTCATATCTATTGCATGTGGTTTTTTTTGTGAAAGCAAATTTGCATAAATCTTTGTTTTAATATTTCAAAAACAACAAAAAAAATTAGAACTCTTGTTTAGGGTTAATTTTATTAATCGAAAGACTTTTACAATTCACCCCCCCTCTTGTCGTTTAGTAATTTCAGAGAAGCCCTTATAAAATCTTTCCACCGACCTGGTGAGGTAGAGTACCTTGAATTCTTTTATTCCCTCCAGGAGTAGGCAGAGAACTTGGTAATCCTTTTACTCCCTCTTGGAGTAGGCAAAGAATCTTGAATCCTATTAATCCCTCCGGGAGTAGGTAGAGAACCTTCAATCCAATGATGATGAAGAACTCCCAAGAGCCACCAAGGAACTAAGGAAGAAGCTTGATGAAGATGATATAAAATTGCTCAGAGAAAATTTTGTGAATCTCTCATAAGTCCCCCTTACAAGAATCTGTTTCTATCTCTCTCAAAGCTCTCCTCTCTTCCTTATCTAATCTATCTCTCAGGTCAACCCAATTGCAAAGTTTTTCTCATAAGAGTATTAGAAATCCTTAAATAGTGGGATTAAAAAAACTCTAAAGTTCAAAAGATTCATCTTATATTTATACAGTACGATACATGTATTGTATGATATGATTGTTTCAATTCAGACTCGCCCAACAAGATCATTCAGATGAAGTGCTCAACTTTCATAAGACATCGTACAATATGGTCAAAACATTATATAATACGATCTATAGAAATTTGTTCTATTTGTTTGGGATGATCCTTGGGATATCAAACTTTGTACATGGGTAATCGTCTAACACTATGGACATCGTATGGTATGATTAGTACAAAAATCATGAATTTCATTTGGTACGATCCTTGTGATGACTAATTTCATACACAGGTAATCATATAATACAAATAATATCATACACTACGATCAATCAAAATAATTATCCATAATTTGATTACATGATATTGGGCGATTAATTAATAAATATTTTAATTAGCATTATTAGTACAAAATTAGTATCTTTCTTAAACTCTAGTGACTAGGGTTTTAACAGAGCATAACTCTTCATACAGTATGAGTTAAAAATCGTATAATATAAATTACTTCATACTATATGTATTACTAAAAAAAAAGACTCTGTCAAAAACAATTTTACCTCTCCCCATGCTAGTGAGCTAGTAATTATATCCACCCAATTATATGATAAGACTCAAGAAGGGAGAAAATACAAAATAAAATGAAAACCAACTTTAACCATAGTCTACATAGTCTTGAGCTGATCTGAATTGCAAGTGAATGGTAGACTGATTTCTTGAAATATTAGTATGTACAAACACAAAACAAAAATATCACAAAAGTAAGAGATACAAGTAACATACACAATAATTTTTGTTATCATCAAAATTATAGTGTTTGAATTAGCTTTGAAATAATCTCCCCCTCTTTGATGATGGAAATTTTTTTTTTTTTTTTTTTGGATTTAAAAAAAAAATTGCTTTCCACTAAACTCCCCTTCAGATGAAAATAATTTGTAAGAAAATGGAGTTTAAAAAATTTATACTCCTCTTCACATGAAAATCAATTGTCAGAAAAAGGATTGTAAATTTTTTTTTTTATCTTAAACAATATGCAAACAACAACAACAAATAAACAAAATACTACTTCCCCTTTTAACATCACAAAAAGAGGGAAAATAGCTAGAAGAAAAAAAGAAAATTGAAATAAGAAATACATAAAACCAAGAGACTCAAAATGTCTAACAATACAAAGTAAGGAAAGACCCATTACAGATATGAGAACTCTAATAAGTATTCTGAAAATGTGATAAACTTACTCTACAAATGAAAAAAAACCAAAAAAGATAAGTGTTGACTTTTTGAGAACCAAAGGATTTGGATTCTAGAGTTTGCACACCAAGCTTACGATCTTCACACGCTAAAATTCTTTGTTTAAATCAACATCTAATTTAAGAATTATAATTAAACAGGGAAATATAAACTATTTAAATTGCTAGCATTATATATATCGAATAGAATAATATTGTACAAGTGATGAATAAAGAACAAGGATTTTCCAAAATCAAGTTTTAAACATATTATGAAACACAGGGATGTTCTAAGATTTAAAGAATTAAACGAAAGAGAACATAATTTAAGTTGGGATCATTTTGATCCTCTTTTATCAACTTTTTGCGCACATTACACATCTTTTATTTTTTACACACTTAGTGTATCTTTTACTTTTGGCGTCATTGCGCATATTTTAATTTTGTGCTCATGTCGTGCTGCTTTTGACTTCTTTTTTTCAAATTACTTCCTTTCTAAGTATTTAAGAATCTGGCTTGTAAGATTACCTTCCAGATAAAAGATAATAATTACTTACTCTCTAATATAGGGATGAAAAATCTACAAGGAAACCCCGAGTTTTCTAATAGTAATGAAGAGCCTGATGTAGAAAAATAATGAATTTCATACATCAAATTTAAAAATATATCAATGATATAAAAACATGTAGTGGAGCAAATAAGTTTTCATTTCTACATTTTAATTCCAATTTGATTTAGACATCAAGTTTAAATAAGGATTTATCATGCAAGGGAACCAAAAGGGGATATGAAAATTTATAAGATTTGCTTATTGATCGAGTTTAAAAAATGCCAACAATTACTTATTATCCTTTTAAGTTAGAATAGAAGTATGTTTATTGCAAATAGGACAAACCATTTTGGAGAGTTCATTCATACTTTGCAATTGAATTTGTACAATATGAGTAAATTATATAATACGATCCAAGTCATATAATATGATAAACAGAATCACATTTTCTATAGATTTCTTAAGTAATAAAGAACATAAAAGAGATCTAAGAGAACATAACAAGCTAGGAAAGAAATACTAATTGAGTGTGAAGAAATATACACAAAGTATTTTTTTCTTTTTAGTTTAAAAGGATTTCAACATAAGAGGTGTTGGAAAAAAAAAAAGTGATGCAGATCCAAAATAATAAATCACAAAAGAAAATATAGACATAAAAAGAAAAGTACAACACGAATGAACTAGTGCAATGGTGGATCCTGATTATAAGGTGGTTATGGAGGTGGATGGAAGAACTGGCTAAAGCTATCATATTACTTCTGGATGAAGGTGAACTGCTATTAGATGTTCCTAAATTACTCTTTAAACTAACCCATATCATTGTGATGTTGGGTTTGTTGTTGATCCAGGCGAGTTTTATGTTTGTCAAATCATTGAATCAACTCCTCGTATTGGTAGTGTTGAGGAGGTGGTGCAGGTGCAGGATCAGTTGCAGGTGTAGGATCAGGAGAAAGGGTACCTTCTCATTCATCTTCAAAGAGTGGTTATATTGAGTCTTGATATCTATGAAAAGCATCCGGAAGGAGGCATCCAAAAAGAAGATTAGAGTGTGGTTAGGAGGAGTAGGATATGTGATGTTGTATTTTTTATTCAAGATATACCCATTCACATGTCCTAGAGTGAGGTTTTTCTTTATGCTAATGGCTAAGAGTTGGATGGAAGTGAAATTCTAGATCTAATCAATTATAATTTAAGCTTCATCCATTTGGGTGTTTGACATTATAAAGTAGGTACCAATTGACTATAGTGGTGTTATGTTTATTCGATCTCCAGCTTTCGTGCTGATAGATATTCTCAAAACATTCTGGATAGCACTACATTTTAATTTAGACTATGTACCAAGTTTCAGTGGTAGTTCAAGGTAGTATTTCAAAGTAAGCCATGACAAGGGGTCTATTTCCTTGGGTGTTTAGCTGAAGATGGACTCCTATGCTTAGAAAATTTCCACACTCTAACAACATACACGGGAAATCATTTCTGTAGCATCCCTTCTAATTCTAACATTTGCTAGAAACTCGAATAGGGATTTCAGAGTGGAATTGATAGGCCAAAGTTAAAAGAAATCATAGTGCAATGGAATTAAAGAGGTTTATTACCAGAAAGCTAAGGGCATGATGATTAAGAAGCCTGGAAGTTGTGATCTTGTCTTCTTTTGATTTTATGTAAGCAACTTCTTTAAAATTTATTAGAAAGCGATTGTTGGTAGGAAGATTTTTAATCAAAAGTAGAATCACCTCTTTAAGAAAAGAGATAAAGAGACAAAAGTATGAGTTTCCTTCCTTTGTTTATTTTCAAAGAGGTCAACCACAACTTACATAAGAATTCAAGAAAAAATAGGAGGTAGGTTTTTCATTTTAGAAAAAAATGATCTTTAAAAAAGATTTAGTTTTCTAAAGTGTATATGAAAAAAAGGTGATATGTGTGTGTTGATCAGAGAGAACTTCATAAAAAGAAAAAGTAAAGACAAAAATAAAAAATTTAACAAAAAAAAAAAAGAAACAAAAAAAGAATAAACCTAAAGAAAAACACATAAAAATAAAAATAAATACGACAAACAAAAACATGCATACCTAAACAAATAAACACACAAACAAGGGTTTAAACATCATCTTGCTCCTGGTCTGATGATTTAGAAGCTAGGTCTTCCTAGGAGATTTTTTGCTTTTTATTATTTGCCCTTTTTATAATATGCTTAGCTTTACCCTTTTCTTTTGTAAGAAGAGTTCTCAAATTAGGACACTGATTTTTCATATGTCAAGGTTTCCTACATCCAAAGAAAATAATGTCAGAAGAAATCTTAACATTCTTATCATTTTTACCTTTATTCCACTTTTGTTGATGCATATGCTTTAGTGCGCTTTCCAATTTGCTTGATAAGTTATTACTTTCGTCACCAACTAAGCCACTTTTCTCTATATTTTTAGTGTTTAGTGCTATCATTTCACCTGCATCAAAAAGTCTTTGGCCCAAACTTTGCTCGTAGGCAATGAGTGAGCCAATCAAATTATCAATAGAATACCCATTCGAATTTTTTGATTCATAAATACCAATAACTTTGGCATCAAACTTATCAAGTAGATAATGTAGAATTTTATTAACTTTTTCAAAGTTTTAAAATTCTTTACCTAAAGCATGTAATGATGTCACAATTTGAATAAACTAGTATACATGTCTAATATTGTCTCATAAGGTTTCATACAAAATAGTTCATAATCATGCATTAAAGTATTTAATCTGGATTGCTTGATTTTACTAGAACCTTCGTGTATAGTGTGTAATTTATCCCAAATTTTGTTTCCAATAGTGCACTTGGTATAAACATACAATCTTCAGAATTTTAAGCACAGAAAAAAATAGTTTAATGATTTAGCATTCAATTGAGCATTAATTTATTCTTCCCTACTCCATTTATTAAAAGGAATATCAATTTTAATTTCATCTATAATATGTGATTGTACAAAATAACCATTTAAAGTCATTTTCCACATTCAGTAATCAATTGATTGCAAGAAATTAGACAAGCGAATTTTCTTTAACTAAAGAAAAAATCTTTATAAATCTTGTAGTGAAAACAAATTAAATCAATAATAAAAAGATTAATCAGAGATTTTACCCAAGCAGTTAATCACAATAAAAATAAAGTGCAGAAAATAATTAGAAAGAACACACCAGATTTGTAGTGGTTTAGTCCAACCTGACCTATGTCCACTCCTCGGAGGCATCATCTGAGTATTGTACTAATATTTTAGTGTCTCGCCTTTAGCTCCAATAGTTAGGCAGAGAAGCCCATATAAAATCACTTCCACCTTCCCCGGTGTGGTGGAATAGCCAGGTCCTCTGACAAGAAAGAGAACTTCTTCTTCCCAAAACTTCCCTCAAGATGAAACTTTAATCTTATGGTACTAAGGTGAAAGCTTGCCGGAGCAACCTTATGGAATCCCCTCCACACTCCCTTGAAACCCCCTCCAAGGATCTTCTCCCTCTCTCAAACTCCACCCTTTCCTCTTTCCCTTTCATGTTCTCTCCTCAAGTTTCCACCAGAAGAATGAAGCTTCAATGGTTGTCAAAAGACATTGACTTGTATAAATAAGAGGTCTTAATAGAAGAGCTCCAACTTTGCAGGATGGCCTAATTAGGGCTTCTATTTTTAATTGATCATCCAAGATGATTTTTGGATCATCCCGATCGATGTGATAAAAAATAAAAAACTCTAAAAAGTAGATAAAATTTTTCCAAGTGAGTGTGTGCAAGGTTATAATCAAGAATACACCCTTACAGGACATGACTAAAAAATATATTAATGAATATTACAAATAAAACTTATTCTACCAAATGTTGAGCCTTAAATGGTTCACCATAATCCTAAAATGTTAGTATACACATAAACAAAAATATATTGCAAATACAAGTAGACAATAGAAAGTGAGCCACAATATTCATTATCATCAAAAACATTAACTCATTAGCTCGAGTTGCAACACATAATCCATAATAAAATGGCCATGTAAATCTCTAATAATGCCCCTACACCCACAAGAACTATTCTTAACTAATCCATCACTATTAAGCTTAAAAATATATCAGCCATTTTAGATCAATAAATAAGCTTAGTTCCATCATTGTCATACGTTTCTTGAAAGTCAATCCGAGAATCCTTAGGAACAAAGAAACAAAAAAAATTAAAGTTCTTAAAAGTCAAAAGATGAGCATTAAATAATTTCATAATTCTATCTTTAATATTCCCAATAATATAATGGTGATCCATAACAACATTTTTGAAAAAGGAAGTATTCCTAGTGAACCAAAGATACCACAAAATAAGAGAAGGAATGAGATTCCTGACATGACCCCTCGAAGTAATAAACAAAATATATAAGATGTCCTTGATGCATGATATTTATAAATGAACACATGTTGCATTTTTTCTATATGATCAAAACATTGACATTTAGATGGTAAAACAAAACCACTTTTAATTAAGTTATCATTAGTCGTCACATATTTTGGTTAAAGTACCCAAATAAAAGAAGAAATAATGGACGGAATACTTTTATGCCAAATCATAAAGAAGATTTTAGAAATAGTACTTTTAGTTCTACTAACATTCCAAGCATCCTTGAGTACGAAGAGGGCATTTCTAGCCAAATTACATAATAACAAATCTTTAACATCTAGAATTAAAGGAATTTACAAAATAAGATTAATGATAAAAATAGAAATAAACTCATTAAACTTGTTATAATCCCAACAATTGTCAGAAATAAAAGAGTTCACCTTAGTAGTAGCAGTAATAAAAGTATTGAGCATTTGATCAATAGAAGTCTAAACCAACCAATGATCCTACCAAAAAAATAAATTAGTAGGACTAACTCCCCATTCAATATGAGGTTCCGCTTTCCATTTCATGTTGCAATGTCTTCTCCAAAGTCTAGATTATCCTTTATTGTAAGTAGAAAGAGTGGTGTGCTTGCCCACACAATATTTGGTTGTCATGTACTTAACCCAAAGACTAGCCTTAGCACAAATTGAACTATAATTTAATAAGGAATTAATATGCTAAATCATTCATATTCTTACAACTCAGTGCCCCTTTATCTAAAACACCACAACAATTACTCCAAGTAGTCCTGAGGATTTTGGAATTAGAATGATTTCCCTTCCAAAAACATATTAAAAACCTTTTCAAGCCTATTACATGCAATGATAATAGATTTAATAGTTTGTAAAATATAGATAGGAAGAGAACATAAGACACTTTTAATCAAACTCAATCTCCCACAAAAACTAAGAAAGTTGAACTTCTAAGAGTTGAGACGTTTTTGCACATAAGTAATCAGGTCATCCAAAAGGAAAGACTTTTTATGACCCTTAAAAAGGGGAACCCCGAGAAACTTTAAAGGTAAAGAACTTTGCAAAAAATTAGTAGGATTTCTAATAACATTAATGTATTCAATAGGCAAGATTTTAGGACCTAAAAAGTAGCACTTATTTTTGTTCAAAGTAAGACTACATCTGATCTTAGAATTATGCAAAGATTTGATAAGAACATTAATCATATTCAAGGAGCCATTGGATAATATAATGCCATCATCTCTAAAACATAAATAAAAGATTGTAAAACCACCAAGAGTATGATAATTAAGACTAGGATACCTTTCACATAGTTGGGTGAGACCCCTAGAAAGTTATTCAGTAGTGATGATAAAAAGAGCTTGGGAAATGGTATTCCCTTGTCGTAGGCAATGAGAAGAGTTAAAGATATCATTGCTTTTACCATTCAGAATAACAGAGAGAAAAGAGTTTTCAATACAAGTCTTGCTCAACTTAATAAAATGAGTATTAAAAATAAATAATTGATAGAATAAAGAAACTTCCAACTAATGAAGTCATAAGCTTTAGCAATGTCAAGTTTAAAAATAATGTTACCACCTCTCACTCTCAAATCGAGATCATGGATGTGTTGCTAAGCGAGTAATATGTTCTCAGAAATAGCTCTACCTTTAATAAAGCCAGTTTGATGATGGGAAATTATTCTACGAAGCAAAGGAGATAATTGATTCATCAAAATTTTAGATATGAGCTTGCTAAAAAAAGAAACATAGACTAATAGGTTGAAAATCTTCCAAAGTATTAACAACATCTTTTTTAGTAATAAGCACAATCACTATACTAGAGAAATTTTTTTGACTAGTGTTGCAAAAAAAAAAAAAAAAAAAAAACTAAAATAACAACATATACATCATCACAAATAATATTCCAAGCCTTTTAAAAATTTTAATTTGTATAACCATCATTGCAAGCAATAAAATCTACATTCACATTAAAAATAATATGCTTAACCTCTTCTAAAGAAGGAAGGGTGATCAAGGCATTACTATCATCCTCATTAATAATATTAGGAATGAGATCAAAATGATCAATAGGAACAAGGTCAAAATTTTTGTTAAACACATTGGTGAAATGATCCACAATGGACTTGGCAATTTCCCCCTCATCCTCCATATAAAGACCATAAAAAAAAAAGATTTTATGAATGAAATTTTTAGCTCTATTTTTCTTAACCAAAGCATGAAAGTACTTAGTATTTTTATCTCCCATAATGTGGTGCTTAGAGGCAGCTTTTTCATTTCCAATAGACTTCCTCATGATATTGAGACTTGAAAAAGTTGTTTTTATCCTCTTGAAGGCTCCTAAAATTTTTGACAAATGAGTTGTGTTTACAAATATACTCTATAGAGACCACTAACTCTTCCACAACTTAAATATTGGGATTTTTTTTTTTTTTTGAAAATATTTATCTTCCACCAATTGATTTTATACTTGATCCTTTTAAGCTTAAACCAAAGTCTGTTCATGTGCATAATATTATTATTCTGATACAAAGGGTTGATCAACTTTGGCATCAAGGGTTTTTCTTTTTATTAAAGAATTTTTAAATTATAAATTCACCTCCCTTCTTAGTTTTTTTTTTGAAGAAATGCATAGAGCAATTTTATTGATAAAAAGAGATACAAATAGCTAAGTGGTTGAACCAAAAACAAGTTTCTTCTTTAACATTGAAATAAAGAGAGGAGGAATCATATTATCACCTAAGTCATCCAAAAAAAATCTAAAGAACGAGCATAGTTAGCACAAAAATCTGCTAACTCATTACAATTTCTTTTTGTAAAATGAAACAAAACTTGATTAAAATAAAAAAGGAAAGAGAAATCTTCAATCTTTACAGGCTTCTCCTTAACCGCCTCCTTATTAAGGAGCCTATGAACAAAATTGATCACATTTAGGTTGTCTCCTTCCATGATGATACCCTTTACATCGAGCATCCAATCCTTTATGAAATTTTTTATTGACAAAATATATAAGAGCTCCACCTGTGCTGAGTCCCAATGAATACAATTTACTCCAAAATCACATAAAAATTTACCTTTATGGTCTCAAAAGACTCCTCCCACTCCAGCATTATAATTTCTTTCTAATGAAGCATCAATGTTGAGCTTTAATCCTTTAGGGTGTAGGTGGACACCAAGAAGAATAAGGCAGCCGTGAATGCTAATTATAATCCCAGTGATCCAAACTTTGATTAAGACTAAGTGAGGTAGTGGTCATGCTTAAGGTATTAGCTGCAATAACATAAAATCTATCTTCATTACCTCTAGGTACTATCCTATTTCTACTCTTCCAGAAGTAGAAAATTGCAGTATAATATAAATTCCCAATGAATGGATTGAGTTCCTTTCTTTGTTATGATTGGCCTCCGAAAATATAATGATGTCGTTAGCATACAACAAATGAGAGACACTATCCGCATTTGGAGCAATTTTAATTCCTATGTTAGAACCTCTCTGAGGAAACGCATCAAAAAGAAATTGAGAACATAAAATAAACAAATAAGGCGACAAGGGATAACCTTGTCTAAAACCACATCTAGAGTCGATCGACTTTGTATTATTTTCATTAATTGAAATAGAGAACTTTGCATACAAACATTGAAGAAGAAGATTCGACAATTTCATGGGAAAGCCCAATACCTGTTGATCTTGCTTTAGGGTAGATCACCCCATGCTATCATAGTCTTGATCCATATCAATTTTGATTGCCATAAGCCCTTTTGAAGAATTGGAAAATCTAAACTTGTTGAACAGTTCTAGAGCTAGTAATACATGGTCAGAAATAGAACGACCTTTTACAAAAGCTACTTATTCTTCTGATACAATTTTAGGAATGAAGCACATAAGTCTATTTAAAACCATCTTAGCCATAATCTTGTAAACAGACAAGTAAAGGCTAATAGGCCAATTGGAAGGAAAAGCTAGATTTTTAATTTTGGGTATGAGGACCACTAATGTTTCCTTCTAATTGGGACACATGATGCCCTTCTTAAAAAAGACATTAATAGCCTTCCACATATCTTCTTTAATAATATACCAATAAGCTTTAATGAAAAAGTATGAGATAATGTTAGTACTTAGGGAGATGTTTGCTTCTAAATTAACCACCACTCTTTCCAAGTCCTCTTTAGAGAAATCTGCCAGCAAGATTCCTCTATCCACGTCATCCAACACATGACTAGGGGATGGCCATCCTTCAAGCTTAAACTTTCTATCTTTCCATTTGCCTTTGACGAAATAAAAGAAAAGGCCATCTACCTCTTTAGGATCTTCAACCCATTCTCCTTGATTATTTTTTATCTGATTTATCCAATTTCCATTTCATCTACCAGTGGCATATGTATGAAAGAACTTTGAGTTGGAGTCTCCATCTACATTCCACTTCACCTTTGCCCTTTGTCTTTGCCCTGTGTTAAGACGTCCAAGAGTACTGTTAAGCTCATGAACTTTGGATTTAAGTAATTGCAGCATTTCTTCTGATAACCCGCCAAGCTCAGCTTCATCCACCTGCAGTTCATTAATTTCCTTCTTTAATCCCTATTTCAAGGAATTAACGCTTTGATGCTTCGATCTGCTCCAGAAAAAAGAGCCCTCAAAGCTCTTTTAAACTTCAAATTCAGGATGTTGGCTTCATCACCATGAGCCGTTTTTACCCAGGAATTAGAGACTATAGTCGCTGAAGTAGGGAATGAAGACCAGACTTTTTCATATCTTAAGAGTTTGCTTTTCTGAATATTAGTAGGAAGAATATTAATCACGATTGTACAATGGCCCGAGGCTATTCTTTCAAGATGACGTACATAAGCTGTCTTTAGTATCTCCAAAGCAGCCAAGTTTAGAAGGAAACAATCCAACCTCTCCAATATTCATGCTCCACCTTTCTTATTGATGCACCAAGTATACTTTGGACCAATAATCTTCAAATCATAAAAATCACATGAGTTCATAAACATGCTCATGTCTTGAGCTCCTTATGATATAGAGAACTTCTTCCCCCTTCTTTTCTCATGTTGAGATAAAATGTAATTAAAGTCACATCCCACAATGGAGGGAAGATTATATTTGAAAGCACTTCTAGCTTGCTCCATAAGCTTCTTCTTAAGGATCTCTGCTAGCATAAACTGAAGAGATTAACCAAAATCCTTTATTGAAAATTTCAACTTCCCTATAACAACTTGGGATGAAGCTTCTAAAACTAAAAAGGATTCCATATCCTTCCTCCAACACACCAAAATTCCACTATATAATCCTTTATAGGGTAAAAGAAAAAAGTCCCAATTGCTACCAATCAATTTATTACATTCAAATCTATCAATAATATAGATCTTGATTTCTACAAGCCCTACAAAAAAGACATCAAATTCTTTTAGAAACTCCTTAAGATAATGGGAGGCTTCACTTTTCCTATCCCCCCTACAATTCCAAAAGGCGATAGAAGACATTTAAATATAAGAATTGGGATTACTCCCTATCCTACCTTTAGACAACAAGCCACTTTTTCTCTTATGCTGAAGAATATTAGTCTTGCCTAAAGAATTTAGCTTTTTTAGAAGCTTGACTTTCTCCCCACCATTGGAAGCACCCATCTTAAAAATTCCTGAAATAGAATGTTTAATGCTATCTTAAATAACCTCCCTTTCTTCTATCTCTTCAACCGTAACCACAGAACAAGCTAATTCCACATTTATAAAGGATTCTATCACTGCAATTATCAAGAATATTAAACATATTATTGACCTTGATAGAATCAGAGTTAGCAATCACCTGAACATGTGTAAATTCATTGATGGAAACTAAATGCTCTTTCAACTCCAAAGCCTCAACCTCTGGCAGAACTACGTCCATAGCAGCAGCATTAAGATCTTAAAATATTGGTTGTGTGTCGATAGAAATAATTGTTGCAAATATATTTTCATGACTTATGTTTTGATGATTGACAAACACTATTGATTCTCTTGGACTTCCTGTTACTTCTGACTTTTCAGGAATCGAATATCGGACGAACAATAGAAGCAAGTTCAAGATTGCATAGGTTTAGGGTTGAGTCAGTCTGTACTTTGTTTTTTCTCTTCTTGAGTCTATTTGTAATGTTCAAAGAGACTGATGCTAAGTAGCCCTACACACACACACTTGAGAGACTTAGAATTTTTATTTTTACTCATATCAGCCAAGACGATATTCTGGACGATCGGGCTAAAAACAGAAAATCTAAACAAGGATTCTTAATTAAGGCAACCGTCATTAATAGATTATCCTGGATGATACGTGTATCGGCTAGGACGATAAGCTCAAAATAGAAAGAAGTTGTTGCCATAGACAATTAAGGTATTCTATAATTTTTAATAATCGGCCAGGACGATCATTGATCGGCCTAGATGATTTTCACAAATTATGCCATAATTGATCAGGAAATCAAGGGAGTAATTAAGGATGACTGATATGATCATATCATCCTGGACGATAGAAGAATCGGCTAGGATGATCTACTCAAAAACATTAAGTTACTTCTGGATGATAAATATCGGCCAGCTCAAATTCAGGGCGATGTTCTTGATGATTTTCCTCTGATTTGAACAGATCGGCCGAGACGATCGTGAGATCGGCCCGAACGATCAAGCCAATTTTAAATCATCTAGTTTGCATTCAGGGCGATGCTCTGGCCAATCTTCTGAGATTTGTACTGATCAACCAGGATGATGTCCATATTGGCTTGGATGATATTGTCGGTAACTTGTAATTAATGAGCTCCTTTGAAGCTCTTCTATTTAAGAGCTCTTGTTCAACATTTGGAACAATCTTTTGCTGCTGTCTTGACCTGAGAAGACTTTAAGGAGAGAAACAAAGAGAGGGAGAGAGAGAGGATCTTGTGAGGGGGAGCTTGTGAGGGGATTTACAAGGGTTGCTTCAAGGATTGCTCTGCTTCTTCTTTGTCTAGAGTTTCTTGTCCGTGGAAGGGTCGGTAGAGGTAAGGATTCAGCATCTGATTGTGGTTCTCTGCCAGCTTCAGGAGGAAGCAAAAGGAGATAGGTTCTCTGCCTTGCCGGGGTGACAAAAAGGAGGTTCTTTGTAAAGGCTTCTCCGCCTAGCTATGGGGGCTAAAGGAGAGTCACGATTGTAGTGCAATACTCGGAGGGCGCCTCCGGGGAGTGGATGTAGGTCAAGTTGATCGAACCACTATAAATTTTTGTGTTCTTATTTCTTGCTTCCACACTTTAAATTTCTGCGCTTATTTTTCTTGTGGTGTGATTTTGGTTTATGAGATTTTTACTTCTTTGTGAAAAGAATTTTTAAAATACCAATTCAGCCCCCCCCCCCCCCCCCCCTCTTGGTTAGCTTGGGCCAGTTCTATAAGACTTAACATCCCTATCAAAATATCAAGTGGTATAAGAGCGGGATTCAAAATTTTAAGTTTGAAAACTTTTTGATTTTGATCCATGGCTAACCTTGGGAATTGTAACACTACGGAAGGGTATTCTATTACCCGACCTCCCCTATTTGATAACCTACCTTTTGATTTCTGGAAAACTCGCATGTCAATGTTTTTACAATCTACTGATTATCGCATGTGGATGCTTATCAAATAAGGTTATTCTCCACCTTCTCGTGAAATTAATGGTGTTAAAACAGAAGTTGTTTTTACTGAATGAACTTTCGATAAATAAGATTTAGCTCAATTGAATGGAAAGTGTTTGAACTGTTTTTGTTGGGCTTTAAAATTTGAGGATTACATGAGTGTTTCCACTTGCAAAACTGGTAAAGAAATTTGGGATAAATTGTGTATCACATATGAAGGCACTAATGAGGTTAAACAATCCCGTTTGAATATTCTATTGCATGACTACGAACTTTTTCATATGAAACCTCAAGAATCTATTTCTGACATGTATATTAGGTTTACTCAGATAGTTACTTCACTGCATGCATTAGGAAAAAAACTTTCAAACTATGAAAAAGTAAACAAGATTTTGAGAAGCTTGCCTTCGTCATATGATGCTAAAATCAATGCAATCACTGAATCTAAGGACTTAAACACTTATTCTATTGATAACTTACTTGGCTCACTCATTGCTTACGAGTAAGGGGTGAATCAAAGAAATCTTGATGCAGGTGAGAAAAAGAAGGAGAAAATAGTTGCACAGAAGGCGCACAAATCAGATTCTGAATCTTCCGGGTCTGAAAGCGATGAAGTTGCCTTTATCACAAGGCAATTCAAATCTTTATAAGGAAGAAGCAAAAGCATCATTGGAGAAAAGGTAGGGATCATAAATATTCTAAAGGATCTTCTGATGTTGTTTGTTATGAATGCAAGAAGCCTGGACATGTGAAAGCCAATTTTCCTACACTTCAAGATCACTCAAGCAAATAAAAATAAAAGGGCGAGGAGAAACCTAAGTTTAGGAAGGACAAGAAGAGAGTCCAAAAGGCGTTCTGGGAAGAATCTGATACTAATTCCTCTAAGACTGAACCAGAGAAAGAGACTACAAACCTGTGCTTAGTGGGGGAAGATCATCTTGAGCAAAGTGATGAGGAAGAGGTGTGTAAACCAACCTATGATGAATTTTTTGAGATTTGTGAGAAAATCCATGCATCATACAAAAAACTTAAGAAGACACATGCTAATTTAAAATTGGAACTTGTAAATTTGCAAAAAGAGTATGAAGTTACTCTTAAAGATCATTCAACAATTGATTCTAATCATATGGCACTTCTTGATGAATTTAATGATTTGAACAAAAAGCATTCAGAATTAATTAATGATCATGATGCATTTAAAGTTTCACACACATCACTTGAATCTAATTTAAAGAAATCTAAAGAGAAAGAAAGAAACTTGAGAATTGAGAATGATGTTCTAAAAACACAAACTTGAGAATTAAAAATGAATTAGATACACTTAAGGGAAATTGGAAGACTCCCACTTTGAATCCAAAGCCAAAACCTAGGAAGAGGCATTATAACTCAAATCATTTAAGAAATCCTTTTCCTGGAGTTAGATGTTTTTCTTGTGGCATGCTAGTACACATCTCACACACGTGCATTATTCACCATAGTACACATTGGGTGTGGAGACCTAAGGTGCATGATTCACAGCATACCATACCTGCATTACATTCTAATTTTTCTAAGAAGGGGCCCAAACAAGTTTGGATTCCTAAATCTGACATTCTAATTTAAAGTGTGTGCTCTCACCAAAGATCTCGTGGGAGCATAGAATAATTGGACACATGGAGGCTCGCAGCTCAAAATTGCTTAAACTCGTTGCTTCATAATTTCTTGAAATTAAATTTTTCTTTAATTAGTTTTGTGTTATTTTTATTGTGTGCTTGCTTTGTGTTGTTCTAGATTGCTTTGTTTTTGTTTTTGTTTTTTTTTTTTATGTTTTGTTTCCTATATGATTATTTTTTAAGATTTTAAATTTTGGAGTTTTAGAGATTATGTTTAGCATTTCTAAATCGGTTAAAGGGAGGAATATTGTTGGTGGTTTCCCTCCTTCTGACCTTGTTTAGTGGTATAATTTTCTTCTCTAAACAAAAGTCTAAACTCATTTTAGCCAATGGTTTTTTGAAACTAAGATTTTTTTTATCTTGCTACAAAAAAAATCTATCTTGTGTATAATATCCAAAGTTCTTATATATCTCTCAAGTTATTTGAGATCTAGCCTTTGCACTGATCATATGATTTTTAGTTTTGTTTTGTGGGTAGTTCTTCCCTATGTTAGAGAGAGTGCTCCTATTCTCTAATATCTAGAAGATATACTCACAACTAAGAACTTGTTTTAAGAGTGTGCAAAAGAGAATTGAGCTTGCAAAAGATAAAAAAAAGGGGAAAAGTGGCAAAGATGCCAAAATTGAAATAAAAAGTATATACACAAATGTGTATCAAAAATTAAAAGATGCTCAAAGAGTCAATCAAAGATTCAAGAGGCATAAAATGAGCCCACTAAAAGGCAAGCTATCTTCTCTTTTCAAAACTTTTAAAACTTAGAAGAACTTATGGATTATGTGAGATTTTCAAAGGCTTGATTTCAAATTTCATAATTGAGAAAAATTACTTTGATATATTATTTATGAGATATTTCTTTGTAAATAAGTTTTGAATGGATCTTCTTTAGTGATTCTGAGTTAGGCCTCTGTTTTTCAAAAGATAATTTATACCCTGAAGGATGACCGATCTAGGGTTAATAGAATCGGATATTCTACCTTCTTCCGATTGAAATTTATTAACCTATTGATCTCTTAAAACTCTAACGTTTAAATTTTTTAAGAAATTCTCATATGAATTGCTTTGATAAAATAAAAAAAATTATATTTGGCTTCTTTTCAAATTGTTTGTTTTTAGTTTTTTATCATTGTTTATTTTTCTTTTCTTATGCTTTTCTTTTGTTTTATTTTTGAGGGCTTTGATCATCACCATCCTTCATTATTTTTCAAATTCTAGTCACATCGTCCTGGCCGATACTTTTATCTGTTGCAACCCATGACCCCGAGTTTGAGATTTTGATGATGCCAAATAATGAGTGTTCTGGAACTGCTTTTCATTGATTATTATTTTATCTGTTATTTTTCTTGAGCACTAACATTTCAGGAAGATCACAAGTGACTCAGGAAGAAAGGAAGACTCAAGACCGGGTAGATTAGGAGTATGAGTCAAATATTGTATTTTTCATTTATTATATTTTTTACTTTATTGAGTCTGGCCACAAAATGCGTAAGAGTAAGAGCAACCATGCACACACACAGGGGGAGAGTTTTTTTTAACTGCAAATTATAAATAAAATTCTTCTCTGTAGATCGTACTGTACGATTTTATTTCGTACTGTACGATCCAAGCTATGTGGACAATTCTGTGAATAGATCGTACTGTACGAAGTATTTCGTACTGTACGATATGTTCAGATCCAAAACCCTAGCCGTGATATAGTTTAAGTAAGTGATTTTGCGCCGTTCGTACTGTACGAACAAGTTCGTACTGTACGATCTGTTTTTAATACTTACTTAAAATTAACCCGTGATTAGTGCATGTAATCCAGGGCTAATGAAAATTTGAACATCGTACTGTACGATAGTAATCGTACCATACGATGAACAGAGACGACATCCGATCGTCCAGACCATCGTCCTGTACGAGTAGTATCTTGTTGGATCGTACCGTACGATATTATATCGTACAGTACGATTTATTTTTGTACTGATCGTACATCTTCGTACCAGGACGACGGCTGTTTGTGAAGATCGTACTGTACGATGTGTAATCGTACTGTACGAACAGTAACGGCTAATTTTGAAATCAGAGGTTTTTGGAGCCCGTTTTTAGATGTCAATCAACTCTTTTTGGGTAAGAATTACAGAGGGGGTGAACGTGGTTAGAGAGGGATTCCAAGGGAGAAAATTCTAGAGAAATTCTTAAGGGTTGAGAGAGGAAGGAGGAGGTGAGCGTTGTGAGGGAGAAGAGGTGTGAGGGAGATCACACGGTTGCTCCAAGCTTGCTGCATCTTGCTCCTCCTGTGGCCCGAGAAGGATTTGAGGAAGGACCTCCAAGGGAAAGGCTCGTCTACATCCGTTACCTCGAGGTTCTCTGCCTTCTCCAGGAGGGAGAAAAATGAGAAGGTTCTCTGCCGTCGCCAAGAGGGTGAAAATAGAGTTTGGTATTCCGCCACGCCGGTTGGTGAAAGGGAGGTTTGTACAGGCTTCTCCGCCTTGCCAAGGGGGGCAAAAGGAGAACTATTTTGATAGTGAAAATCCCGGAGTGGAGGACTCCGGGGAGTGGACGTAGGTCATATTTTGACCGAACCACTATAAAATTCTTGGTGTGTTCTTTCTTTATCATTGCTTACTTATTGCTTGCACTTTAATCTTGTCATATCTATTGCATGTGTTTTTTTGTGAAAGCAAATTTGCATAAATCTTTGTTTTAATATTTCAAAAACAACAAAAAAATTAGAACTCTTGTTAAGGGTTAATTTTATTAATCGAAAGACTTTTACAATTCACCCCCCCTCTTGTGGTTTAGTAATTTCAATTGGTATCAGAGCTTGTTTTTCAAAAATAGTGTTTTAGAAAACCTTGAAAAAACGATCATGTCGAATTTTGGTAATCGTAACACTGCGGAGGGTTATTCAATAACTCGTCCACCGCTTTTTGATAACATTCCGTTTGATTTCTGGAAAATTAGAATGTCTACATTTTTGCAATCTATAGATTACTGCATGTGGATGTTAGTAAATGATGGATATGTTGCACCGTTCAAGATAGTTAATGGTTTGAAAACTTCTGTGCCTTTTATTGAATGGAGCAATGAGGATAGGGAATTAGCCCAACTGAATGCTAAATGCTTAAACTGTTTTTTTTGTGCATTGAAATCTGAGGACTATATGAGAGTATCTACTTGTGTTTCTGGTAAGGAGATTTGGGATAGACTGTGCATCACATACGAAGGAACAAACGAAGTAAAACAGTCTAGGCTTAACATTCTACTGCATGATTATGAATTATTCCGTATGAAACCTAGCGAAACAATTTCTGACATGTACACTAGGTTCACCCAAATTGTGACATCATTGCATGCATTAGGTAGAGAAATTTCAAATTCTGAGAAAGTGAATAAAATTCTTAGATGCCTACCTAGTTCCTATGATGCTAAGATAACTGCTATCACTGAGTCTAAAGATCTTAATGTTTATTCTATTGATAACCTCCTTGGGTCACTCATTGCATACGAGCAAGGAGTGAGCCAAAGGCAAAGTGATGCAGGTGAAAAGAAAAAGGAGCGGACGGTGGCATTAAAAGCTAGCAACTCAGAAAGTGAAAGCTCTGCAGGGGAGGAAGATGATGAGATAGCACTGATGACCCGACAGTTCAAAAATTTCCTGAAAAGAAAACAAAAGCGTCATCAGAACAGCTGGAATAAAGGTAAGAGCTCAAGGTCCAATAAGGTTTCATCTGATACAATTTGCTTTGAGTGCAGGAAGCCAGGTCACCTTCGAGCCGATTGCCCTAATCTGAAGAGTCAACCAGCAAAGGAGAAAGGAGATGACAAAGTTAAATACAAGAGAGGAAAGACAAAGACACAGAAAGCTTTTTGGGCCGACTCTGCCTCAGAATCATCAGAAGAAGAAGCAGAGGAGGAGGTAACAAATTTGTGTCTTATGGCTAATGATAACCTTGATCAATTGGATCAAGAGGAGGTATGTCAACTTTCTTATGATGAATTACTGCTTATTTCTGAGAATATTCATGACTCGTATAGGAAACTGAAGAAAATGCATGCTAAACTTAATATTGAATTTAGTTCCTTACAAATTGAGCATGCTAACTTAGTTAAAGAAAATTCTGATTTAGATAAAGATCACATGTTACTTCTTGATGAGTATGATGCATTAAATAAGAAGCATATTGAACTAAGTGAAGCGCATGAATCCTTGAAAACATCACATATTGAACTAGATGTAGAGTTTGAAAAACTAACTGCACTTGCATTAGAAGTAGATCATAGTGAGCACTTGCTATTGATAGAAGTTGATGGATTGACAGCTCAAAATAAAACCTATAGTGAAAAGATAAAAGAATTAGAAAATGAAATTGCATCACTCACAGTAGGCCATCCTAGAAAACCCTCAACACAGCATGCATTTCAAAACCTTAGGAAGAGGCACCACCATACTCATAGATTAGTAAATCCATTTCCTGGTGTTAGGTGCTTCTCTTGTGGCATGTTAGGTCACATAGCCCGCACATGCACAATTCACCGTAGGACACACTTAGTATGGAGACCTAAACTGCATCCATCACAGCATAACATGCATACATCTCATTCATGCAAGCATAAGGAGGAACCCAAACTCACTTGGGTTCCCAAATCTAATCTTTGAATGAAATTGTAGGGATGCTCTCACAAAAGACCTAGTGAGAGCATGTGGTACCTGGATAGTGGCTGCTCGCGACACATGACTGGAGATATGAAGAAGTTCATCCTATTGGAGACCAAAACTGGAGGCAAAGTAACGTTGGGAGACAACACTACCAGGAAGGTGATAGGCTCAGGTATTGTTGGTAATGCTAAGAATTTTATAATTGAAAATGTTTTATTAGTTGATGGTTTAAAGCATAACTTACTTAGCATTAGTCAACTGCGTGACAAAGGTTTTGATGTTAAGTTTTTTACTGATAGATGCCTGATTAGTTTATTTGATGAAATTATTTTAGAAGGAAAACGAATTAACAATGTTTACATGTTAGACCTTGATTGCGTTGATAGTTCAAAATCATTTTGCTTGAAAACAATAGTTGATGACTCGTGGCTATGGCATAGGAGACTATGTCATGCTAGCATGAAAACTCTTAGAAACATCACTCAGAAAAACCTAGTTAGAGGTGTACCTAAGTTAGAATTCACCAAGGATCACTTATGTGATGCTTGCCAACAAGGAAAACAAGTTAAATCATCCTTTCACTCAATTAGAGACGTGATCACCTCTAGGCCACTAGAAATTCTACACATGGACTTATTTGGACCCGTTAGTACAGCCAGTCTAGGTGGAAAGAATTATGGATTTGTGATTGTAGATGACTTCACTAGATTTACTTGGGTAAGATTCTTAGCACACAAGAATGAGTCTTTTGAGGAATTTAAAGTTTTCTCCACATGGATTCAACGAAAATTAGGTTGTGAAATATCAACAATCCATAGTGATCATGGTGGAGAGTTCCAAAATGATAGATTTGAGTCATTCTGTCAAGAGATAGGAATAGAGCACAATTTCTCAGCTCCTAGAACACCCCAACAGAATGGCATAGCAGAAAGGAAGAATAGAACTTTGGTAGAAGCTGCTAGGGCAATGCTAGCGGAGTATACCCTTCCTAGATACTTTTGGGCAGAAGCAGTCAACACAGCCTGTTATGTTTTGAATAGAGTAAACATTAGATCGAAGCTGAATAAAACTCCATATGAACTCCTTAAGGGTAGGACACCAAACCTTTCACATTTACATGTCTTTGGGTGTAAGTGCTTCATCTTAAATAATGGTAAACATCCCTTAGGAAAATTCGATCCCAAGTCTGATGAGGGTGTCTTCTTAGGTTATTCTTCTGTAGGTAAGGCCTATAGGATTTTTAATAAGAGAACCCTTGTAGTAGAAGAATCCACCCATGTGGTATTTGATGAATCAGATAAGCCCTCAGAATCAAAAATTGAAGATGATGAAATAGAGGCAATTCAAGGAGTAGAGACGATGACCTTAGGAGAAAGGGTCGAGTCTCAGGAAGTTTTGCCTAGAGAATGGAGATATTCTTCTAGTCATCCTAAAGAATTAATTTTAGGAGACCCTTCAGAAGGTGTAAGGACTAGGCATGGACTTAGGAAGGAGGTTAGTCACTCAGCTTTCATCTCTATGATAGAACCTACAAGTATAGATCAAGCCTTAGGAGATGAATTCTGGATTCTAGCAATGCAAGAAGAGCTGAACCAATTCACCAGGAATGATGTTTGGGAGTTAGTTAAGAGACCTAAAGAGCAAAGTGTTGTTGGAACAAAATGGGTCTTCAAGAATAAGGTGAATGATTCAGGAACAATAATAAGGAATAAAGCAAGGCTAGTAGCTAAGGGGTACAACCAGATTGAGGGAATAGACTTTGAAGAAACCTTTGCCCCGGTTGCTAGACTAGAAGCCATAAGAGTGCTCTTAGCTTTTGCTTGCTTCAAGAACTTTAAGTTATATCAAATGGATATGAAGAGTGCATTTTTGAATGGGGTAATTAAGGAAGATGTCTACGTTGAGCAACCCCCCGGATTTGAAAACTCACAATTTCCAAACCATGTATTCAAATTAAAAAAGGCACTATATGGATTAAAGCAAGCACCTAGAGCATGGTATGAAAGACTTAGCTCATTTCTTTTGGATAGAGGATTTCAAAAGGGTAGTGTAGATACTACACTCTTTTTACAAAAGGTCAAAGAAGAAATTCTCATTGTTCAAATATATGTAGATGACATATTGTTTGGATCTTCGGATAAAAACTTATGCGATGATTTTTCAAAAACAATGAGTAATGAGTTTGAAATGAGCATGATGGGAGAGCTTAATTACTTTCTTGGCTTTAGTGTAAAACAAATGGATAATGGAACCTTTCTTAGTCAATCAAAGTATATTAAGGATATTTTAAAGAAATATGAAATGGATAGTGCAAAACCCATGAACACCCCAATGAGTTCGACAATCCAATTAGATAAGGATCCTAGTGGAAAATCAGTAGATCAGAAAAAATATAGAGGAATGATTGGATCCCTACTTTACTTGACTGCCAGTAGACCGGACATAATGTTTAGTGTGTGCCTTTGTGCCCGTTTCCAAGCCGATCCTAAAGAGTCTCACTTAACTGCTGTCAAAAGAATTCTTAGATATCTACTAGGCACCCCAAACTTAGGAATTTGGTATCCCAGACACAGCACTTCCTTTGAAATCCTAGGGTACTCAGATTCTGACTTCGCAGGATGTAGGATAGATAGAAAGAGCACCTCTGGTACCTGCCAATTCATCGGACAATCATTAGTTTCTTGGTCCAGTAGGAAGCAAAACTCAGTAGCACTTTCCACAGCTGAGGCAGAATATATTGCGGTAGGAAGTTGTGTTGCACAAGTACTATGGTTAAAACAACAAATTCTTGATCTTGGACTACCTGTTGGAACCATCTCGATCATGTGTGACAACACAAGTGCAATTTGTATCTCTAAGAATCCAATTCAACACTCTCGAACGAAACACATAGACATTAGACATCATTTCATTAGAGATCACGTCGCTAAGGGAGATATAGAATTACATCACATCGTTACAGGAGATCAATTGGCAGACATATTCACAAAACCATTAGCTTTTGACACTTTTAGCACCTTGAGGACCAGATTAGGTGTCATAGATATAAATGCATAAAAAAAAAAAAAAAAAAAAAAAAAAAAAAAAATTCTTTAGGGCTGCTCCTGATCACCACACACTCACCACACCAACACTTTCTATGACTGTTCATCGTACTGTACGATTCACTTCGTACTGTACGATCCACGTCAGCACGTATGTGGACGAATTATAGCTGATTGGTACGACATTATTGATGATCGTACTGTACGATACATTCGCTTCGTACTGTACGATTTGACCTCCACCACCACCGGATCAGGACCCGTCTGCTTAGTTTGTTTATGTTTGCATTGTAATTTATGTTTGTTTTCTTCTCTTACTTTTTGCTTTTAGTAGCTCCTCCTTTTTGTGCTGTCAAAAGGGGGAGAAGTTTGTTGTGATGTTGTAATGCCTATTCATCTAAATGCAGTATCTTTTGTTTTGTACTTACTTGTAGTATTTTTTTTCTTGTGTTTAATTTAAAAAAAAAAAACAAAAAAAACAAAAAAATTTAACAACAAAACAAAGTATTTTTCAAAAGAAATGGTTTTCTTTCTTACTTGCAACAAATTATTTGACATCATCAAAAAGGGGGAGATTGTTGCAACCCATGACCCCGAGTTTGAGATTTTGATGATGCCAAATAATGAGTGTTCTGGAACTGCTTTTCATTGATTATTATTTTATCTGTTATTTTTCTTGAGCACTAACATTTCAGGAAGATCACAAGTGACTCAGGAAGAAAGGAAGACTCAAGACCGGGTAGATTAGGAGTATGAGTCAAATATTGTATTTTTCATTTATTATATTTTTTACTTTATTGAGTCTGGCCACAAAATGCGTAAGAGTAAGAGCAACCATGCACACACACAGGGGGAGAGTTTTTTTTTAACTGCAAATTATAAATAAAATTCTTCTCTGTAGATCGTATTGTACGATTTTATTTCGTACTGTACGATCCAAGCTATGTGGACAATTCTGTGAATAGATCGTACTGTACGAAGTATTTCGTACTGTACGATATGTTCAGATCCAAAACCCTATCGTGATATAGTTTAAGTAAGTGATTTTGCGCCGTTCGTACTGTACGAACAAGTTCGTACTGTACGATCTGTTTTTAATACTTACTTAAAATTAACCCGTGATTAGTGCATGTAATCCAGGGCTAATGAAAATTTGAACATCGTACTGTACGATAGTAATCGTACCATACGATGAACAGAGACGACATCCGATCGTCCAGACCATCGTCCTGTACGAGTAGTATCTTGTTGGATCGTACCGTACGATATTATATCGTACAGTACGATTTATTTTTGTACTGATCGTACATCTTCGTACCAGGACGACGGCTGTTTGTGAAGATCGTACTGTACGATGTGTAATCGTACTGTACGAACAGTAACGGCTAATTTTGCAATCAGAGGTTTTTGGAGCCCGTTTTTAGATGTCAATCAACTCTTTTTGGGTAAGAATTACAGAGGGGGTGAACGTGGTTAGAGAGGGATTCCAAGGGAGAAAATTCTAGAGAAATTCTTGAGGGTTGAGAGAGGAAGGAGGAGGTGAGCGTTGTGAGGGAGAAGAGGTGTGAGGGAGATCACACGGTTGCTCCAAGCTTGCTGCATCTTGCTCCTCCTGTGGCCCGAGAAGGATTTGAGGAAGGATCTCCAAGGGAAAGGCTCGTCTACATCCGTTACCTCGAGGTTCTCTGCCTTCTCCAGGAGGGAGAAAAACGAGAAGGTTCTCTGCCGTCGCCAAGAGGGTGAAAATAGAGTTTGGTATTCCGCCACGCCGGTTGGTGAAAGGGAGGTTTGTACAGGCTTCTCCGCCTTGCCAAGGGGGGCAAAAGGAGAACTATTTTGATAGTGAAAATCCCGGAGTGGAGGACTCCGGGGAGTGGACGTAGGTCATATTTTGACCGAACCACTATAAAATTCTTGGTGTGTTCTTTCTTTATCATTGCTTACTTTTTGCTTGCACTTTAATCTTGTCATATCTATTGCATGTGTTTTTTTGTGAAAGCAAATTTGCATAAATCTTTGTTTTAATATTTCAAAAACAACAAAAAAATTAGAACTCTTGTTTAGGGTTAATTTTATTAATCGAAAGACTTTTACAATTCACCCCCCCTCTTGTGGTTTAGTAATTTCATTATCGTCCTGGACGTTATGGCAAATTCTCTTCAAATTTCCATCTATTGAACTTTTCTGTGCTTGCTATAACTCTTCGTTCTGGATGATACTTTATCATCCTGGACGATCTGATCGAACTCTGTTGCAATCTTGATGATAGTCCTGGCTGATAAAATATTTCATCCTGGCCGATGCATTTATGGTCATCATCCTGGCCGATACACAAGATCGTCCTGGACGATCCATGTGTCAGCACGTTTAGATTCTTAAAATCAACCCCAGACGATCCATTATTGGACAATCATCCTGGCCGATCCACTATTCGTCCTTGACGATACACAAGGCAAAGATTTAAAATGTTTTAACTTCGGTCGGTACGATCAATTATTGTGCATTGTCCTTGACGATACACCTAATCAGCCTGGATGATCTGCTTTTTCAACGGTCGTCTGACTTGACTCCTCGGGACGATCGCCTGTGTCTAATCGTCCTGGCCGATATCTGATCGGCTTGGAAGATCCGACCGCCTTTTTAACCAATCGGCCTGTACGCAATTATTGTGCCACATTGTCCTGGACGATTCTGCGATCTTCCTGGGCGATATGGTTGTTTTCTTTAAATTTTGGCCATTCCAGCCATGTTTTTCACTTCACATCCCTTGTCCTCTTATGTTTTCTTGCTAACTCCTTTATATGGCTGGTGGGAAACGAGTTGGACAAACTTCTGGGAGTTCATCGAGGGCTAGGATTGACTCTCGTTTCAGGGAGGCAGAAGATGATGCTGCTTACCATCGATACAAAGAATGTGGGATAACTAAGTCCAGAATCAGCAATCCTGCCAACATTTCATATCCGCTAATTAATCATTTCGCTAAAACTTCCTTTTGTTTCATTATATCTCTTGCTTTCCCCTTTAATACTGAGCTTCTTCATGAATTCTTTGGAATCCTTAGCATAAATCCTACTTTCACAGCCCTGACCTCCTATGTGAATCGACGCCCCATCAAAATCACATATCAGGACTGTGTTGAACTTTTACAGCTATCCACCACCGAGGATAAGCTGCACTTAATCGCTTCAGATCCTGACTTTGACTGGTCCACGGCAAATCACTTCCTTTGCTTAGTTCAATTCTCAGTTTACTACGCTTGCCAGCTACTTTCAGCAGCCACCTCTACCACCTCTATCTGATGATCAGGGTCCCTTATTTTTCTAAACTTTGTTTTCTGTTTTATGTAGTTTGTCTTGTAGTTTGTTTTAGTTTATGTTATGTTATTTCCTTTTTTTTTGTGTCTAAGACCCTCTTTTTGTGATGACAAAAGGGGGAGTAGGTTGTGGTAGGAAAAGTTGGTGAATAGGTTGTGGTATGAAAAGGTTGTGTGCTTGTAACTGTGAAATTTTAATGAATTACTTTTTTTTCTGAGTTTTTCCTACTTGTGTTTGCCATCATTAAAAAGGGAGAGATTGTTGCAAATCTATTTTCATGACTTATGTTTTGATGATTGACAAACACAATTGATTCTCTTGGACTGCCTGTTACTTCTAACTTTTTAAGAATCGAAGATCGGACAAACAATATAAGCCAGTTCAAGATTGCGTAGGTTTAGGGTTGAGTTAGTCTGTACTTTGTTTTTTCTCTTCTTGAGTCTATTTGTAATGTTCAAAGAGACTGATGCTAAGTAACCCTACACACACACATTTGAGAGACTTATTGTTTTTACTCATATCGGCCAGGATAATATTTATATCGTCCTGGACGATCAGGCTTAAAACAGAAAATCTAAATAAGGATTCTTAATTATAGCAGCCGTTATTAACAGATCGTCCTGGATGATACGTGTATCGGCCAGGACGATATATATCGCCGCCATAGACAATTTTTAATATTTTTTATCGGCCAGGAAGATCATTGATCGACTTGGATGACATTCACAAATTATGCCTTAATTGATCAAGAAATCAAGGGAGTAATTAAGGTTGATTGATACGATCATATCTTCCTGGATGATCGTAGGATCGACCATGATGATCTATTAAAAAATCTTAAGTTACTTCTGGACGATAAATATCAGCCAGCTCAAATTCAGAGCGATGCTCTAGACGATCTTCCTATGATTTGAACTGATCAGCCGGGATGATCGTGAGATCGGCCTGGACGATCAAGCCAATTTTAAATCATCTAGTTTGCATTCAGGGCGATGCTCTGGCCGATCTTCTGAGATTTGTACTGATCGGCCAGGATGATGTCCATATCGGCCTGAACGATATTGTCGGCAACTTACAATTAATGAGCTCCTTTGAAGCTCTTCTATTTAAGAGCTCTTGTTCAACATTTTGAACAATCGTTTGCTGCTGCCTTGACCTGAGAAGACCTTGAGGAGAGAATGAGAGAGAGGGAGAGAGAGAGGATCTTGTGAGGGGGAGCTTGTGAGGGGATTCACAAGGGTTGCTTCAAGGATCGTTATGCTTCTTCTTCATCTAGAGTTTCTCATCCATGGAAGGGTCCGTAGAGGCAAGGATTTAGCATCTGATTGTGGTTCTCTGCCAGCTTTAGGAGGAAGCAAAAGGAGATAGGTTCTCTGCCTTGCTGGGGTGGCAAAAAGGAGGTTCTTTTTAAAGGCTTCTCCGCCTAGCTGTGGAGGCTAAAGGAGAGTCACGATTGTAGTGCAATACTCGGAGGGCGCCTCCGGGGAGTGGACGTAGATCGAGTTGACCGAACCACTATTAATTTCTGTGTTCTTATTTCTTGCTTCCGCACTTTAAATTTCCGCGCTTATTTTTCTTGTGGTGTGATTTTGGTTTATGAGATTTTTACTTCTTTGTGAAAAGAATTTTTAAAATACCAATTCACCCCCCTCTTGGTTAGCTTGGGCCAATTCTATAGGGCTTAACATCCCTAACGAACTTTCTATAATAAGGCTTACCTTTACATTTCCATATGAGGTATTAGCTATAGAACTGATAGCATCTGCTTTAGTTTTCTTAACATGGTTGAATTTAGTATCAATTTTAGATTGAGTAAACCTCTTCCCAGCAGGTTTAAATCTTCTTCTTCCTTTGTAATTCACGTGTACCCATGGGCCATACAAAGTATCAATGCTTTCCACTAGGGACAATCCATCTGAGACACCTCCCACCACAATAATTAGATCTTCAGCAGTTTGAACCTTTTTCCTTCACTTTGCAATCATTAATGAGATGGCCTAACTTCCCACATTTAAAACAAAATGTGGAATTTTTTTTGTATTCAACCTTTTGGAAAAGCGACCATCGTGTCCATCAACCCACACTCCCAAAGGAATCGCTCATTGATGGCCATTCGAACACATACTCTAGCAAACTCCCTCCGCCCCCATTGAAACATATTTCCATCAATCTACATTGGGGTACCTAACATGGATGCAATTCTAGCAACATTTATTTCATCCCAACACATCAATTGAAGGTGTTGCATTCTAACGCATATGGGGATGTTAGCCCTTTTAAAGAATTTGGGGAGAAGTGAGAAGACCACCTATCTATGCCCACAACATGACCCTTGACATACCAAGGACCACATGCTAGAACATTATCTATTACCTCTAAGGATGAGAATGAGCACAACACCTATCCTAATCAAAGGTAAGGTAGGTAGAATTTACCAAATTGCTGCAACTGCCTTTTGAGTTCTTCAGCTATCAGGTATATTGAAATATCACTTACAAATAGTTTCACCACAACCGAATTTTGAAGCTTTGATAAATTTTCCATCACCCTAGGCTCAAAAAGCTTAATCCATCTTTAGAAAGAATAGATTTATCTTTTGAAAAATTGATCTAAATATTCAGCTTTTTCAACCAAGGTTTGCCTGCTTCCTTCACACCATCCGAAATTCCATTTGTAGACATCTCTTGAACATTATCACGAACATCTAAAGGCTTAACCAGACATGCATTCTTCTTACTAGATTCAAATATGGCCTTACCATATCTATTGACAAACAGTTTCAACCCAACAGAAGATGATGCCTCTTGATCATTCGTAGTCACTGAATCAAAAGGTGGAAGAGGAGAATCAACAACTACTCCCTTTCCTTTTTCAATAATAGGGGATTTCTTCACAAACATTTCTTTGGAAGGCTCTCTTATAACCAAACAAGCCAATTTTCCATGAATCTGTTGATCATTTTATCCCAAAGGGGGATCTGGAAGAAACCTTGAGGCAAACTGGAGGATTCTGGCAAATGATAGAGTCTTCTGGTGAAGCCTCCATCATCAACAAAAATTCCACCAAAATGAGGGAGATATAGAGATTTGGAAAAAGGGGCTTTCTCTCACTAAAAACTAAAAATCAAATCAGCACCTCCCCTCTTGGTTAGCTTCGGGTTAGTTCTTAGAGGTTTAACAACCTTCACTAACTTCCACACTCTAGAGTTGATCACTTTACATGGAGTTCAGTGGACCTGAAATGTTAGTGCACAAGAAAAAATATGCAATAATAAGAATAATAGGAGATAATATAATAGAAAACCCAATAATATTTTTTATCATCAAAATCACAAGTCTTGGGTCAAGATTTATAACAATTTGGTCCTACGGTCTACTAACCAACTCTAATGTATAATTCTTGTTGCAAATCCAGCTCTTGAGTTTAAGGTTTTGATGATAAAAAATATTACTAATTATATCCTTATGTGTCTTAGTGTTTGTAATATAAATTTGTTGTTGTGTGTACTAACATTTCTTTTAAGGAAAACCCATAGAGAGGCCCACACATTAGTATAAGAGAAATTTATAGTTCTTATAGGGCCCTCAAGCTTGCTAATACTCAAAAGAGCTATAAAAAGAAATCCAAAAATACCTAAGAGCTTGTGGTCCTTATAAATAAAAAGTACAAACAAACCTAGGTACAATCTATAGTGCAAAAAGATCACCCAAAACATAGGAAGACACCAAAAAACTGCATTCAGCTTGAACTCCCCATCAAAAATGTCATCACCATGAGTACCTGCACTAAGAGTAATTTTCAAAACAATATGAGGTCCAAAATAGAAGAAACACAAATAACCATATAAGATACATAATTGATAAATCCAGCCTCCACCAATAAACCCTACAATCATAAAACCAACTGCACCAAGCACCAATGAAATAAAATGAACAACAATAGATCCAATTCATCTAAGCAAATGACAAAACAGGCAGAAATCCTAACCAGTAAAGATGATTAGTGAAACACTTGGTATGTAAAGAAAACCCAACCTGGTAGTCCAGGTTAAAGGCCAAAGCCCACAACAAACCAAAGGTATACGAAAACATAGTTTAAATAAAACCAAGCCAACTAGAAACATTCTTAGTAACACCCAACATCCAAAATGAGAGAAACCAAACAACAACTACCCACACACACCCAACAGCCAAAATGAACAATGTTGACCTCGAAAAAAAACCAAGAAGACAACTCAAAAGGCTCCCCATCCATATAGAAAATAAAATATCTACAATAAGTACCACAGCACTCAAGAAAGCCCATAACAACAATAAAGCCCCAAAAAAAGTTTCCCAAACTCACATCCAGGCCAACTAAGCAATTCTTTAAAATGATCACCGAGCAGCACATAAGAGAATTACCACAACAGTAATACATCTATGTAGTAGTGAAACTCTAGGAGAAAGAAAATAGAGAACACAACCTAAAGGCTAAATATAGGACCATATAAATAAGTAGCCTTCGAAACACTTGGAAGCCAAAAAAACAAAAAATAGAGCCACTAAACTTGGCAGGAACAAAATGGCTCGAGAGAAACCTCCCAAGTAAAAACTACTAGCGGACCAAAAAATAGACAATTGTAAGGCTAAACACAAGCTCCAACAACCCAACCATATTAAATTCTAACATAAGGGGTACCGATTTTATCCAATCTTAGAATACATTTTGAAGGGATAGGTAAGTTTTTAATAGCAAGATCAGTGAAACAATCCAAATCACAACCCCAATTAGCAAGCTATTCAGCACAGGCATTCCCCTCTCTATACACATGAGAAAAGGTGGCATTAATAAAAATCATTAATTGTTTAATATCCCTCACCAGATAAAAGAGATTAAAATTGAAAAGAAAATCATCAAAAATATTTAAACATTGAATATAATAAGTAGAATCAACTTCAATACCAATGTTAGAAATATTCAGATAAATATATAATCTAATCACATAAAGAATAGCCTAGAGCTCAGCAAAATTCACATCAATAATCCATAAGGGACCCACAAAAGCTATAATAATGTTACCATAATTGTCCCTGATAATCCCATGACTTCCTGAAAAGGAAATGTTAACAGTACCCTTCACATTCAATTTATAAAAGTTATTAGGTGGTTTGATCAAGTAAATAAACCTAGGTCTAGAAGAAGGATGATAATCACCATCCAACTTGAGACCTAAATCAAATGTAACAAAGTAATAATTCTTTAAGTTCTTGTAAGAAAGCAGATTAACATAGATGAGTCTTAAAACTTTTTCTTTCACATTATTGATCATACTATAATGGTTCATGCCAACATCATTCAAAAGAGAATTATTCCTTTCCAACCATAAGTACCGCAAAATGAGAGAAGGAATAAAATTTTTAATATGGCACTTAGACTTGACAAACTAAAACTTAAGAATAGCATTAATAGATAATTTAGCATTAACATAATATAATTTAAAAATATCATCAATATGAGACCAAGTTTTAATAACTAAAGGACCAGAAAGAAAAACATGATGCATATTCTCCACATAATAATAACATTGACATTTGGAAGGCAATATAAAACCTCTATTAATAATATTATCGTTAGTATGAATGAACATATGTAAAATCCTCTAGATGAAAATAGAACTAGTAAAAGGAATGCTTTTATGAAAAAACATAAAGAAAATAATAGAAGCATCATTCTTGGTTCTAAAAGCATGCCAGACATCCTTTAATCTAAAACCACCATCTTTGGACAAATTGCATAAAAGTAAATCCTCTAATTCAGTGTTTAGGGGAAGGTTAAAAATTTGTTGATAAATATAGTCATGAATCACATTCATAAGTTTATCATATTCCCAACAGTTATCCGTAATGAAAAAACTCACCTTAACCTCAATAGTGGAAGAAGTATTAGCAATAGAATCAATAGAGTGAGGACCTAACCAATGATCGTGCTAAAAGAAAATATTTCCACCACCAAGCCCAAAGGAATAATGCGGCTCAACACTTCATTTAACCTTGTAAAGTCTCTGCTACACTTTAGAATCACCTTGGTTAAAAGTGTAAATAGTGGGACGTTTACCCACACAATATTTAACAAACATAAATTGAGTCCAAAAGCTCACTTTAGCATGAAAAGTATACCACAACTTGAAAGAAAAAGCATAGAACAAATCAAACATGCTCTTACAACCCAAGGCGCCCTAATTTAACACACCACAACACTTGTCCCATGACGACCAAATAATTTTATAGTTGATATTAGCCGCTTTCCAAATAAACTTATAAATAAGTTTATCAATCCTATTGCAAACAATTTGAGTAGTTTGAAGAGTTTGGAAAGTAAAAATAGCAAGAGAGTAAAAAACACTTCTAATTGAAAGTGCTCTGATGGCACTAGAAAGTGCTCTGATATCACTTGAAAGTTCGTTAGAGATGTTAAGCCCTTATGAAATGGTCCAAGGCTAACAAAGAGAGAGGTGAATTGGATAACTTTAAAACCAAAGATAAAACTCAAACCAAAATCACCACAGAAAAATAAGTGTGGACGAAAATAATGCAGAAGCAATAATAAGAAAAGAACACACCGGATTTATAGTGGTTTGGTCAAACCTTGACCTACGTCCACTTCTTGGAGGCACCCTCCAAGTATTGTACTAAACTAAGTGTCTCTCCTTTAGCCCCCATAGCTAGGTGGAGAAGCCCTTACAAACTCACTTCCACCTTCCCCGGTGTGGCAGAGTCGCCGGGACCTTTGACACCAAAGAAATATTCTTCTTTGGTGAACTTCCCTCGAGACAAGCCTTAAATCCAACGGTATTCAGGTGCGAGCTTGCCGGAGCAACTGTGTGGAACCCCCTCCACAGTCCCTTGAGTCCCCCCTCACCGGATCTTCTCCCTCTCTCAAACTCCACCCTTTTCTTACTCCCTTTCAAGCTCTCTCTTCAAGTTTCCCCTAAAAGAACGAAGCTACAATGGCTGCTAAAGAATTTTATGCATTTTGTGGCCAGACTCAAGAAAGTAAAAAAATAAAATAAATACCAAAATACATTGTCAGACTCATACTCCTTATTTACCCATTCTTGAGTCATCCTAAGTAGCTTGCGATCTTCTTGAAATGTTAGTACTCACGGACAATAGCAAATAAAATAAAATTCAATGAATAGATTATTAAAACGATATTATTTGTCATTATCAAAATCTCAAACTTGGGGTCATGGGTTGCAGTAATCTCCCCCTTTTTGATGATGTCAAATAATGTTTGTTGTAAGCAAGTTTTAATGGCATTTTTTTTATTTAAACATGATAACAAAAAAAGTACAAAAAAAAAAAGAAAGTGCAGTACGAAATAAAAAGAAATGCATTTAACCATAGAACAAACTACAACAACCTTCTCCCCCTTTAGACAACACCAAAAAGAGGAGCAAACACTAAGATAAAAAAAAACTACAATACATAGATAATCTAAAATGGAGGATCCTGATCAGATGGTGGTGGAGGTGGGTTTGGTTTGAAGTACTAAAAGAGAGCGTCAAAGAGGTGATCAATAGTAGTAAAGCGTTCCCCAAACCATTGCATGTCAGTCTCGTGTTGCTGATGTTGCTCTTTAATGTGAGTATCGAGATGAGTCTGAAGTTGGTCAAAGCGTTCGACCAAATCTTCGTGAGGATGTGCTCGGGGTTGTGCTTGTCGTTGTGGACGTGCTTGAGCTGTGGCCGGGGCATCTTCTCCTTCTTCTGTGTCAAAAATAGGTTCTTCTGGATCGTGTCCCCGATGGAAAAGAAAACGGAAAGAGGCATCCTTATAAAAAATAAGAAGATTGTCGGGCTCACCAGGATAGGTCAATTGATATTTATGTTGGATGATATATCCTATAAGGTGACCAAGAGCTACATTTTGTATCCGTCGAGTAGTAGGGAGGCGAACGAATGTCATATGGCAAATGTAGTTAATAATTAAACCGACCTAATCAAATTTTGTGTTGGTAATTATAAGATAGGTAGCGATGGATAAGGTCAGGGTCATGTTGACACGGTCGCCACCTTTGGGTATTATAGAGGTTCGAAGGACATGTTGAATTATTCACACATTTCGAGTTAGCGATTGAATGAGAGGTTGGTGTTGTTGGAATGCAGCATTCCTAAGGACTCTATTAACATCACTCCAATAAAATTCGTCTGTAATAAAGGAGCGAACCATAGGACCTTCAGTGGATAGCCCAATATATTGGGCATTGTCGGCTCTAGTGATCTTGACGTTTTGACCACAAACAAAAGATTGAAAAGTGGTATTGTCGACAGTGTATATGAGATTTGCAAGAAATTCTAAAAGAAGTTCAGAGTTGTAGGGAAAGGCTAGGGTGAGGAGGAATTGGAAGGTGGTAGAAGCGAAGAGGCTCAATACCTTGAAGTTTAGGGCAGCTTGATTAAGCATTTTGGAAGGTGTAATTTTGCAGGCCTTATACTTATGGTAAGCTTCTTCATTTTTAGTGTTTAGAAAATGAACACTTTGACGTCTTGAAGAGGACGAGCTTCCAGCAGTCAACCAACCTCACTTGCTGGAACTAGACATCGTGTAGAGGTTGAGTGAAAGGTGAGAAGGATCAAGTGGTGTGAGGGAAGTGAGTGAAGTGAGGATATCTACCTATCCAGTCAATTTATAGAGTTTTCCTCAAATTGTACAGTATGATAATACATCATACAGTAGAATAGTATATCGTACAGTATGAAGTGGTAATTATTATTCTAACGGTTCATTTCGGGAAACGATGGTCAAATTATATAGTACAATATTCTCGTATAGTACGATCAGAAGAATTTTGATCGTCCCAACAGTCATCTGTACGACTTTTGATGAAAAGTTTTATACTGTACGAACAGGTGTAACATACAGTATGATAAATAATAATATCGTACCAGACAGTTTTAACTCGTGCTCATCCATTTTTGCTCAGGTGGATCATACAGTACGAAGATAGGTATCGTACAGTACGATCATCAATAATATTGTACCAACCAGAGTTAATTCGTCCCGATACGTTCGCTAACATGGATCGTACGGTATGAAAGAGGAGATATCATACCTTACGATGAGCATAATTTATCATGCAGTACGATGTAGGTCGTACAGTACGATCAATAGAGATGAAATTTGCCGTTTGGTGTCTACTGTGTAGATTATAATATATCGTACAGTACGATCGTAGTATCGTACAGTACGATAATACAAAGTCAAATTTAGTGCTTTTTGTGTGGTGAGTGTGTGATGATCAGGAGCACCCTTAGAAGATTTTTTTTTGTTTTTTTTTTGTTTTTGTTTTTGTTTTATGCAGTTATATCTATGACACCTAATCTAGTCCTCAAGGTTCTAAAGGTGTCGAATGCTAGAGGGTTTGTGAATATGTCAGCCAATTGATCTCCTGTAGCGATGTGATACAATTCTATATCTCCATTAGCAACGTGATCTCTAATGAAGTGATGTCTAATGTCTATGTGTTTTGTTCGAGAGTGCTGAATTGGGTTCTTAGAGATGCAAATTACGCTTGTGTTGTCACCCATAATTGAAATTGTTCCTATAGGTAGGCTAAGATCAAGAATTTGTTGTTTCAGCTATAGTACTTGTGCAACATAACTTCCTACTATAATATATTCTGCCTCGGCTGTGGAAAGTGCTACTGAGTTTTTCTTTCTACTGGACCAAGAAACTAATGATTGTCCTATGAATTGGCAAGTACCAGAGGTGCTTTTGTATCTATCCTACATCCTGCAAAGTCAGAATCTGAGTACCCTAAGATTTCAAAGGAAGTGTTGTGCCTAGGATACCAAATTCCTAAGTTTGAGGTGCCTAGTAGATATCTAAGAATTCTCTTGGCAGTAGTTAAGTGAGACTCTTTAGGATCAGCTTGAAAACGGGCATAGAGGCACACACTAAACATTATATCCGGTTTACTGGATGTGAGGTAAAGAAGGGACCCAATCATTCCTCTATATTTTTTCTGATCTACTGATTTTCTACTAGGATCTTTGTATAATTGAATTGTTGAGCTCATTGGAGTGCCATTTCATAATTTTTCAAGATATCCTTAATGTAATTTTTTTGACTAAGAAAAGTTCTGTTATCCATTTGTTTTACACTAAAGCCAAGAAAGTAATTAAGCTCTCCCATCATGCTCATTTCAAAGTCATTACTCATTATTTTTGAAAATTCATCACATAACATTTTATCTAAAGATCCAAATAGAATGTCATCCACGTAAATCTGAACAATGAGAATTTCTTCTTTGACCTTTTGTAAAAAGAGTGTAGTATCTACACTACCCTTTTCAAATCCTCTATCCGATAGAAATGAGCTAAGTCTTTCATACCATGCTCTAGGTGCTTGCTTTAATCCATAAAGTGCCTCTTTAATTTGAATACATGGTTTAGAAATTGTAAACTTTCAAATCCGGGGGGTTTCTCAACATAGACATCTCCTTTAATTACCCCGTTCAGAAAAGCACTCTTTACATCCATTTGATATAACTTAAAGTTCTTCAAGCAAGCAAAAGCTAAGAGCACTCTTATGGCTTCTAGTCTAGCATTAGGGGCAAAGGTTTCTTCAAAGTCTATTCCCTCAATTTGGTTGTACCCCTTAACAACTAGTCTGGCTTTATTCCTTATTATTGTTCCTGAATCATTCACCTTATTCTTGAAGACCCATTTTTTTCCAACAACACTTTGTTTTTTAGGTCTCTTGACTAACTCCCAAACATCATTCCTGGTGAGTTGGTTCAACTCTTCTTGCTTTACTAGAATCCAAAATTGATCTCCTAAGGCTTGATCTATACTTGTAGGTTCTATCATAGGGATGAATGCTGAATGACTAACCTCCTTCCTAAGCCCATGCCTAGTTCTTACACCTTCTGAAGGGTCTCCTAAAATTAATTCTTTAGGATGACTAGAAGAATATCTTCATTCTCTATGCAAATCTTCCTGAGGTTCTACCCTTTCTCCTAAGGTCATAGTCTCTACTCCTTGAATTGCCTCTATTTTATCATCTTCAATTTTAGATTCAGAGGGCTTATCTGATTCATCAAATACTACATGGGTGGACTCTTCTACTACAAGGGTTCTCTTATTAAAAATTCTATAGGCCAAACCTACAGATGAATAACCTAAGAAGACACCCTCATCAGACTTGGGATCAAATTTTCATAAGGGATGTTTACCATTATTCAAGATAAAGCACTTGCACCCAAAGACATGTAAGTATGAAAGGTTTTGTGTCCTACCCTTAAGGAGTTCATAAGGAGTCTTGTTCAGCTTTGATCTAATGTTTACCCTATTTAAGACATAGCACGCTGTGTTGATTGCTTCTGCCCAAAAGTATCTAGGAAGGGTGTACTCCGCTAACATTGCCCTAGAGGCTTCTACCAAGGTTCTATTATTTATTTCTGCTATACCATTTTGCTGTGGAGTTCTAGGGGCTGAAAAGTTATGTTCTATTCCTAGCTCTTGACAGAATGATTCAAAACTATCATTTTGAAATTCTCCATAATGATCGCTATGAATCGTTGAGATTTCACAATCTAATTTCCATTGAATCCATATGGAGAAAACCTTAAATTCCTCAAAAGACTCATTTTTATGTGCAAAGAATCTTACCCAAGTGAATCTAGTGAAATCATCTACACTCATAAATCCATAATTTTTCCCACCTATGCTGGCTGTACTAACGGGTCCAAAAAAGTCCATGTGTAGTATTTCTAGTGGCCTAGCAGTGATCACATCTCTAATTAAATGAAAAGATGATTTGACTTATTTTCCTAGTTGGCAAGCATCACATAAATGATCCTTTGTGAAATCTAACTTAGGTAAGCCTCTAAATAGGTTTTTCTGAGTGATGTTTCTAAGAGTTTTCACACTAGCATGGCATAGTCTCCTATGCCATAGCCACGAGTCATCAACTATTATTTTCAAACAAAATGAATTTGAACTATCAATGCAATTAAGGTCTAACATGTAAACGTTGTTCATTTGTTTTCCTTCTAAGACTAGTTTATCATTTAAACTAATCTGGTATTTATCAGATAGAAACTTAATATTCAATTGACTAATGCTAAGTAAGTTATGCTTCAAACCATCAACTAGTAAGACATTTTCAATTAAAAAAATTTTAGCATTACCAACAATACCTGAGCCTATCACCTTCCTGGTAGTGTTGTCTCCCAATGTTACTTTGCCTCAAGTTTTGGTCTCCAGTAGTATGAACTTCTTCATATCTCTAGTCATGTGTCGCGAGCAGCCACTATCCAGGTACCACATGCTCTCACTAGGTCTTTTGTGAGAGCACCCCTATAATTTTATTCAAAGATTAGATTTGAGAACCCAACTGAGTTTGGGTTCCTCCTTATCCTTGCATGAATGAGATGTATGCATGCTATGCTGTGATGGATGCAGTTTAGGTCTCCATACTAAGTGTTTCCTACGGTGAATTATGCATGTGCAGGCTATGTGACCTAACATGCCACAAGAGAAACACCTAACACCAGGAAATGGGTTTACTAATCTATATGGGTGATAGTGTCTCTTCCTAAAGTTGTGTGATGCATGCTGTGTTTTGTGTTTGCTAGGATGACCTAATGTGAGTGATGCAATTTCATTTTCTAGTTCTTTGATTCTTTCTTTAAAAGTTTTATTTTGAGCTGTCAATCCATTAACTTCCACTAATAGCAAATGCTCACTATGATCTACTTCTAATGCAAGTTTGTCTAGTTTATTAAAGGCTTCTTCTAGTTCAACATGAGTGGTTTTCAAGGTTTCATGCACTTCAGTTAGTTCAATATGCTAATTATTTAATGCATCATGCTCATCAAGAAGTAGCATATGATCTCTATCTAAATCATAATTTTCTTTAATCAAGTTAGCATGCTCAGTTTGTAAAGAACTAAATTCAATATTAAGCTTGGAATGCAACTTTTTTAACTTCTTATATGAGTCATGGATGTTCTCAAAAATAAGCAATAATTCTTCATACGAAAGTTGACATACCTCATCTTGATCCAATTGATCAAGGTTATCATTAGCCATTAGACACAAATTTGTTACCTCCTCCTCTGCTTCTTCTTCTAACGATTCTGAGGTAGAGTCAGCCCAAAAAGCTTTTTGTGTATTTATTTTTTCATTCTTGTATTTGGCTTTATCATCTCCTTTCTCCTTAGCTAGTTGGCTCTTTAGATTGGGGCAATCAGCTCGAAGGTGACTTGGCTTCTTGCACTCAAAATAGATTGTATCAGATGAAACCTTATTGGACCTTGAGCTTTTACTTTTATTCCAGCTGTTCTGATGATGCTTCTATTTTATTTTCAGGAAATTTTTGAACTGTCGGGTCATCAGTGCTATCTCATCCTCTTCCTCCCTTGCAGAGCTTTCACTTTCTGAGTTGCTTGCTTTTAATGCCACCATTCGCTCCTTCTTATTTTCACCTACATCACTTTGTCTCTGACTCACTCCTTACTCATATGCATTGAGTGACCCAAGGAGATTATCAATAGAGTACACATTAAGGTCTTTAGATTCAGTGATAGCAGTTATCTTTGCATCATAGGAACTAGGTAAGCATCTAAGAATTTTATTTACTTTCTCAGAATTTTAAATCTCTCTACCTAATGCATGCAAGGATGTCACGATTTGGGTGAACCTAGTGTACATGTCAGATATTGTTTCTCTAGATTTCATGCGGAAGAGATCATAATTATGCAGTAAAATGTTAAGCCTAGACTGTTTTACTTCACTTGTTCCTTCGTATGTAATGCACAGTCTATCCCAAATCTCCTTACCAGTGGCACAGGTAGACACTCTCATATAATCCTTAGATTTCAATGCACAGAAAAAGCAATTTAAACATTTAGCATTCAGTTGTGCTAAATCCCTATCCTCATTGCTCCATTCATTAAAAGGTATAGGAGTTTTCAAACCATTAATAGTTTTAAATGGTGCAACATATCCATCATTCACTAACATCCACATGCAGTAATCAATAGATTATAAAAAAGTAGACATTCTAATTTTCCAAAAATCAAATGGAATGTTATCTAAAAGAGGTGGACGGGTTATTGAATAACCCTCCGCAGTATTACGATTACCAAAATGCAACATGATCGTTCTTTTCAAGGTTTTATAAAACACTATTTTTGAAAACAGGCTCTGATACCAATTGAAAGTGCTCTGATGGCACTAGAAAGTGCTCTGATACCACTTGAAAGTTTGTTAGGGATGTTAAGCCCTTATGAACTGGCTCAAGGCTAACAAAGAGAGATGTGAATTGGATAACTTTAAAACCAAAGAGAAAACTCAAACCAAAATCACCACAGAAAAATAAATGCGAAAGAAAATAATGCAGAAGCAATAATAAGAAAAAAACACACTAATTTATAGTGGTTTGGTCAAACCTTGACCAACGTCCACTCCTTGGAGGCACCCTCCAAATATTGCACTGAACTAAGTGTCTTTCCTTTAGCCCCCACAGCAAGGCGGAGAAGCCCTTACAAAATTACTTCCACCTTCCCCGATGCGGCGGAGTCGCCGCGTCCTTTAACACCAAAGAGATCTTCTTCTTTGGTGAACTTCCCTTCATACAAGCCTTGAATCCGACGGTATTCAGGTGTGAGCTTGCTGGAGCAACCATGTGGAACCCCTTCCACACTCCCTTGAGTCCCCCCTCACAGGATCTTCTCCCTCTCTCAAATTCCACCCTTTCCTCACTCCCTTTCAAGCTCTCTCTTAAAGTTTCGCCCAAAAGAACGAAGCTAAAATGGCTGCCAAAGACTTTTATGCATTTTGTGGCCAGACTCAAGAAAGCAAAAAATAAAATAAATACCATAATACATTGTCAGGCTCATACTCCTAATCTACCCATTCTTGAGTCTTCCTATCATCTTGAGTAGCTTGTGATCTTCTTAAAATGTTAGTACTCACAGACAATAGCAAATAAAATAATATTCAATGAATAAATAGTTCAAACGACATTATTTGTCATCATCAAAATCTCAAACTCGGGGTCATGGGTTGCAACACTAATGAGAGTAAGTCTACCACCAAAACTCAGAAATATAGAGTCCAAGGATAAAAACTTATTTTGCACCAAAGTAATCAAATCATCAAGAAGAAAAGATTTCTTATGACCTTTAAAAAGAGGAACCCCAAGATACTTAATAGGCATTTGAGCTTGCACAAAACCAGTTAGGGCTTTGATGTCCATAATACGACCATTAGGCACTTTGTTGAAGACAATAAAGGCACATTTATTTTGATATATACAAAGCCCACTAATAATTTCAAATTTATGAAAAAAATTTTAAGAGTTTATTAATCTAATTTAAAGTATCATTCGTAAAAAAAATAAAGTCATCAACAAAGCTTAAATGAGAAATAGGAAAACCACCTAAGGTTCTAAAATAGAGGCTAGGGTGATTCTTAAAGAGGTTGGCAAGGCCTCTAGATAAGTACTCAGCCACAATATTGAAAAGGGAAAGATAGATAGGATCTTCGTATCTTAGTCCATGAGAGGATTTAATGAAACTACTACTTTTTCCATTAACAATAATGGAAAATAGGACCATTCAATAAAATTTCTGATAAGATGATAAAAACCAAATTAAAGCCAAATAATTATAAAATCATTAAATAAAATTCCAATCAGTGTTGTCATAAGCATTAAAAGTGTCAAGCTTTAAGATAATGTTGCTACCTCTCACCCAAACATCCAAGTCATGACAAAATTCTTGAGCCAAAAGAATATTATCAACAATAGCTCGACCCTTAATAAAACCTATTTGATAGGGAGATATAATTTTAGGAAGAATAGAAGTTAAATGACTCATAAAAATTTTAGAAATCAAATTAATAAATAGGTACAAAGACTAATAGGTCTAAAATTATTCCAACTCATAACTGAGTTGCTCTTGGGGTATAGCACAATAGAAGTAGAAGTAAAAATTTAAGGATATTATGCCTAGCAAAAAATCTAAAACAGTAGGAAAAAGGTCAAGACTAATAATATTCTAATCTTTTTGAAAAATTTAGTAGTAAAACCATCCGGCCCAGCCACATAATCACGTTCGTACCATAAACAATCTCTTTTATTTCCTCTTAAGATTTTGGTTTAGAATGCAAATTATTATCATCCTTAGAAATGAGATTAGGGAAATAGTAGGGTTATCAATATGACTAGGAGTAAAATCCTTATTAAGGAAAATTTGAAAATGCTGAACAGCCAAATTAGCAATTTCCTCACCATCCTCAATAACAAAACCTTAATCACGGTTGATTTTATGAATGGCGTTTTTGGCTCTTTTCCTCTTTACAAAAGCACAAAAATATTTGGTATTATTATCACCTTCAAAAGGTGTTTCACAGTTGCTTTTTATTTATAAAAAGCTTCCTCCTAAACTTTTAATTTAAACATATAATCTTTAGCCTCTCTAAGCAAGCTGAAATTATCATCATAAGAGAACACTTGACAGCTAACATCAATAGAGTTTACTTTGTCTCCAGCAATCAAAATATTAGTAAAAAAAATTTTAAAAACATTGCGATTCCATAAATTAATGATTTGTTTCAGTCTTTTCAGTTTGAACAAAAAACTCTTCATGCCAAGAACATAATTATCAATATGTAAGGGGGCATGCCAATTTTCCTGAATCATATCCAAGAAAGACTCATGAAGCAATCATATATTTTGAACTCTAAATTGAGGCAAAGAATTCATCTTCATAAAGTTAAGAGTAATTAGTATAGAAGAGTGACCAGAGAGAGTTTTACTAAGATGCTCAATATAAATATCGTTAAAATAGTTGAGCCAATTGTTATTAAATAAAACTCGATCTAAATGTTGCCAAAAAAGATGACGATTCCACGTGAATTTATTACCAAAGAAGCTAATGTTAATTAAATAATAATGCGTAATCATATTATTAAAATCCTCCGTAGAGTGATAGTTAGGAATAAAGCCCTCAATACGCTCAAAAGGATTAAAAGTTGTGTTAAAATCACCACCCACAAGCCATGGTAAGTTGCAAATTCTATAAAATTAGTGAGTTGCTCCCATAACACGTTTCTAGTATTACGAGCAGAGGTAGCATAGAAAAAGAGGCATACTAGTTCAAATTTAAAAATTCAATATTATAATGCAGAACTTGAGCAAAATCTCACATAACATCAATCGGAATAGGATCCTTCTAAAAACCCCAAATCTTATTGGCAGAATTAAAAAAAATGCTTAAACCCCAAAGATCTAGTTGTACTAAATAATTTAAAAGCATTAATAAGAGGTTCAAGAAAAATAAGAATATAGACTTTTTAAATATGACATAAGTTCTTAACTCTCAACCTAGAAGAGGGGCAACTAATACCTCTAACATTCCAAATGAAAGTTTTAAACATAAAGAAAATTGTTAATGACTAGTTGTATGCGATGGGTGATCTTAGAAGATTGTAAAATAATGTTCTTATTTTTCCTGCCTCTTCTATTTTGAAACATAATAAAGCTAGCATCATTATCATCTTTGGAAAAAAATTTAGCAACAATATCCATATCATTCATATCAGTAAAAGCATCACTATGATAATGAGAGATAGAATTAAGCTTACTATTATTGTGTAGGCCCACATGCCTTACCTGTTAAGGAAATTCACCCACCTTAAACATACAGTCATCCTTCACACTTCCTTTACTACTCATGATAAACTCAACAATTCCTTCCCCAAAGGAAAGACTATCCTCCACCCTAGCCAGTTCACTTTCCTCCAAGGAGTGGCCATTCCAAACAATTTCTTTACTATATAAGTAAATATCAACATTAACATCCACCACTTTCTCCTGATCATTCAAAGTGAAGGTATTAGAAAGCAACATAAAATCCATGTCAGATAGGTTTATGTTAATAATACAAGACTAATAGAATAAAAAATAGAAATATTTTGAATTGTGGTAATAGCCAACATTTGCTCATCCATTTAACTAGTAGATAAGATAAAGGTTGATTTCCTCCTTAAACATGATTAGGAAAATTAATATTAGTAATAACTGGTTCAGTATTAGCATATGCTATTTGTAACAGTTCCTCAATATTCTCAATCAGTTTAGGGATATTACCCTCAAGTACTCCAAACTTAGAATTTTCAAAGTCATGAGAATATGAATTTACAGCATTTGCTTATGATTATTTGGACGAATCATTCTCCTTATGAAGGTGAGGATGCAACCTATAACATTCATTTAAACCATGGCCATGCATTTTAAATGAGAACACAAAATGGGCAAGTTTTTAAATTCCACTTTTTGGAAGTAACCATTCAACTCCGACCCAATCCAATTCTCATTCGAATGTTTCTTAGAAATATCCAACTCAACCAAAACATTAGCCATAGAAGGCTAAGAAATAGATGCAATAACTTGGTCTATTTGCAAAGGCCTACCAAAATTTAAAGCCAAACTTAATAAAATTTGAGAATCAAAGAAGTGAAGTCTCAAATTTAGAAATGAAATCCATATAGGAGAAATTGGGAATTCCTCCCAAACATTAAAATATGATGTCCATTTGAGTATAAACATTTGATAAGCTTGAATATAGTAGGATCTCCTAGAAAACATTCAGCTATAATCAAGATCATTAGAAGTTGGATCACAATATTCCTCTGATTAAGTAAGCCGATATGGAAGGAACTCGACTGCTTTAGGTTAAAAAAAGTTTTTTGAATAATGTCAAGGTTAGGTCAACTAAGGAGGAACGTGCTAAACAACATTAACACAAAAGGAATAGCCAACTAAAAAACCATGGAATCATAAAACAACAAAGCTAGACATCCCTTAAATGAAATTTGAACAAAGTGAAGCTTAATGGTAGAGGAAGAGAAACTAGCGAAAACATCCTTAGAAGATTGAGATTTACCGTTAGGAAGAGAATAAGTTGAGGGGATAGATGATGATGGAGTTGTCATCTTCCAAAGCTAGAAACCACATAAAAACCAAAAACAAAAGCACAAAACAATAAGGAGAGGAAACAAATAAGAAAACCTGAGAAAAATTGCAAGGAACCATGCCAGGAGGGTAAAACCAGCAGCACAATGCAAAAATCCTTAGTCACTACCAAATCATAAGAGCACGACGTTAAAGTGACATTGTGTACAACACCACTAACATTTTTTTATACATCATCCACTAATCAATACAGATTTAGGGCTCAAGATTGCGTAGAATAGGTTATACTAAAAGAGTTTGTAAAATTCATTTATGTATTTTCCAATTTCTTGAGTCAAGTCCTATAATGGTGTATGCTAGCCTCATGACCATACACACACACACTGAAAGGAGTGATATTGTGAGAAAAATCAAAAAAGAATTTTTTTTAAACTAATTATACTGTATGATCAATTACTCAAAAAATTATTAAATCAACTAATTAGCATAACTAAATATATCTTATGTAACAAAGGACCCAGCTGCTCCACCACATCGAGGAAGATAAAAGTGATTCTAAGGCTTGCTACATCACCAAAAGGGTGAAAATGATCCAGGTTCTCTATATATGGAGAAAAGGATCCTAGGTTATCATCCTCACTTGGAGGGTGAAAAGGACTCTAGGGTCCTTGCCTCACTAAGAGGGAAAAAAGGATTCTAGGTTCTCTACATCACTTGGAGGGTGAAAAGGATTCCAGATTCTCTACCTCACCAGGTTGTGAAAAGGATTTAAGGTTCTCTATCTTAATAAGTGGGTGAAAAGAATTTAAAGTTATCTGCCTCACTAAGAGAGTGAAAAGAATTATGTTCCTCTATCACATCGGGTTTATAAAAGATATTTTTTAAGGGATTCTCTGCCTAGTTGTGGGGGCTAAAGGAGAGACACTATAGTGATAGTGCCAAACCAAGAGAGGACTCCAGGTAGTGGACGTAAGTCATGATTTTACTGAACCACTATAAATCTATGGTGTGTTTGTTTTAGATTTTATTTTTACTTTTTAGTTTTTCTCCACTTTATTTCTATGATAACTACTTGGTCAAAATCTATGATAAATATTTTGTTATGATGATTAGGATATAATCACCATCATTATAATTATTTATAAGTTAATTAGCTTTTGTATCAAAGTGAAAATAATGCTTTCATAATAGTGTGCCTAGGGATAAGTCCACTTAGGCTTAACATCCTTATTGAACTTTTAATTTGCATAAGAGATGTAATCAAAACTAATGTTTTAGAAAACTTAGAGGAAAATGATCCTCGGTACATTTTACAAATAAGAACATCGTAGATTATGATTCCATTACACATCCACCTTTATTTGATAATATTTTATTTAGTTTTTAGAAAATCCACATGTCTACTTCTCTATAATCAATTGAATGTAGAATATGATTCAAACTAGTTATTTTGTACCATCATAAATTATTTAAGGAGTCAAAACTAACATTCCTTTTACTCAATGGAGTAGAGAAGAACAATTTTTTTTACATCTGAATGCCAAATGCTTAAACTATTTTTTCTATGCACATAAGTCTAAAGATTATCTGGAAGTACCTTTACTACTGATAAGAAAATTTTGGATATATTATGAATTAAATATGAAGATAGTAGCTGTTGAAACTTGATTAGGTTGTTAAGCCTAAGCTATTACCCCAAGGCTAAACAAGAAGGGGGTGAATTGGTAATTTTTAAAAATTCTTTAGGATTCAAAATTTGAAAACCTTTTATTAAGTTAGCAAGTTAATTAGGATTTTAAAAATAAGTTTTTCAACCACAGAATATAACTTGCAATAAATAAAATGTAGAAATTTAAAAGACACAAATATTTATAGTGGTTCAGTCAAACACGACCTACATCCACTCCCTGAAGACTCCCTCTTAGGTATTAAACTATTACCAAAGTGACTCTCCTTTTTCCTCCAGAGCTAGATGGACAAGCCTTTACAAAAACATTTTTTTCCACCAATCCATAGTGCGGTAGAGAACCATCATCCTTTCACACTCTCTAAGTGTTAGCAAAGAACCGTCGTCCTTTCACACCCTCCAAGTGTAGGAAGAGTACCTTCTTCCTTTCTCACCATCCAAGTGTAATCAGTGAACCTTCATCCTTAAATACCCTCCAAGTGTCGGTAGAGAACCTTCATCCTTTCACACATTCCAAGTGTCGGCAGAGTACCGGATCTTCTTCAAAGATCTTCACACGAGAATTCAAGAAAGACAAGAGGAAGAGTGATAACTAAAATTACAAAGTGACCTTTACCTTTGAGTAATCTTGTGAATCCTACAATCCACTTGTAAGAAATCTCTCTCAAACACTCTCTCACACTTTCTCTTCCAATTGCCCTTGAAAAATCATGAAGATAAGACTTTTTCATGTCAATTTTAGTGGGTCTTTTATACAAAAGACACAAAAAACCATCCAGAAAATTAAAATTTTTAATTTTGATCATCCACGATCGTATAGTACAATTGGAGTTCGTACGTACGAGTAGTTCAAAAACTATTACATATGAACCTATTGTGAATTGTTATGAAATCATTTTGTACACAATCATCGTTCAGTATGAACCATGTTCGTCCAGTACAAATAGTAAGAAATTTTTTTGAATTTGTCGGTACGAAAAGGAACCCAAAGATTTCGTGCCATATATGGCATACGTATAATGATGTCATCGTCTGGTATGATCAGTTATAAAAAATTTCAAATTCATCTAAATGAAATGTCTGGACAAAAAGGAACCTCATAATTTTTTACTCTGGAAGAAATGTACGAACTGGGTTAGTACAGTATGATCTATACTTAGAAAAAAATATTTTGAATGACAGGGACCCATCCATTTCGTACTCTGGAAGGCATGTACGAATTGGGTTCATAAAGTATAATCCATGCATAAAAAAAAAATATTTTTGAGCGAACAGAGACCTGTCCATTTTGTACCAAAGAAGGCATGTATTAATTATGATCGTACAGTATGATTTAAACTTAGAAAAATTTTCATTTCTATTCGTTCGACTGCTCGTCGGGGAAAGTAACTGATCAGATCATCTCGTATGAATGAATATCATATAGTACAATCAATTTAAGAAATGTGCATTTGAAACTCTCCCCTCGTGTGTGTGTCTGTGTGTTCAGTTCCTCAATTACAAACATACTCTCCCAGACTCAATAAAATGGAAAATACAGACTTCAATTATAATAAACTCTAAATTGAACTTAATTTGAAGTCTTCAACAATTTGGAGTATGGTTTTCTTGAAATGTTAGTACACACTAGAGAAAAATAATTCTTCCAAAATATGTTAGGTAAAATAATAATCAAAGCAATAATATTTGGAATCATCAAAAATATATAAGTTGCAAGAATATCAAACAAGCAAGAACTAAGTAGCAATTATCTCAACAATCTCCTCTTTTTTTATGATGGCAAAATAATTATTTTTTTGAATAAAATTGAATACCCTAAAATTCTCCTTAACTTCCCCTAAATGAATAAACATGTAAATATAAGGAAATTTCTTTAAGAACAAATCATTATTAGTTTTTTTAAATTTTTCATAAAGGACAAAACACCCAAAATAACAAACACAAACGAACAACAAACACAAAACAATATTAACAAACAAAACAATCAAATGCAAACAATATTTCTCCCCCTTTTTTACAATAACAAAAAGAAGGAAGAAGGGAAAGTTAAAATGAAAGAAGTCATAAAAACCTTTAATAATTAGTCTTGAATGAGATTGAATTATAATTATAATAACAAGATAAATGTCCACTATATAAAAATGAAGATTCAAAACATTTAAATTAAAATATAACATAGACAAGAAAAATAGATCAAGGCCATGAAACATTTTAGACAAGTAGATAAGGATAATTATTGCAAAAGTGACAAAATAAAGATTAGTTAAATTCAATTTTTAATTCAAAATATAATTGAACATTAAATTTATTTGAATTAGAAGATTAAATGACAAAGGAAAGAACATATTCAATTGGTGATATTGCACTTCTTTTTCAATTATTTGTGGCACACTTTATGCAACTTTCTATATTTGAGCTAATTTTGTGCCTCTTTTTAATTTGCGAACCATTGCGCATTCTTTTAATTTTTGTACACTTGTATATTTTTCCATTTTTTATAAAAAAACTAAAACTTCTCTAAGTACAAAGATAATTATATTGGAAAGAGAAATAAAAAATTATAAGACACCAAAATTGCAATAAAAATATTTAAATTATGTATGCCTAAAAAGAACATGATTTTAATAGCCTTAACTTGATCGAGTTATAAATTAACTTAAATTTTTGAAAAATTATATTTTATAATGAAATTTATTTTTTATTGCAGTTCATTTTATAACACTTTTTAGATCAAATAAGTCAGAATTCACATATAAGCAAACCTACATTTCACACAACGAATAAAAGCAACTAACAAGAAAGTAGACACATTTTATTGATATCAATTAATGATGAAATACCTTGAAGGATAATTGATATCAAATCAAACTACAAAGACAACAAAATATAAACATAAAAGATAAATAAAAATAAGTACACAAAGAATCTAAAACATCACAAAGATCAACAGATCTCAAAAGATTGGCAAAGATAACACAAAAGAAGTACTTCTAGAAATTTGAGGGGCCCTGGTCTGGAGGAGGAGCCTGGTTTAACACAGAAAAATAGATATTCATTATAACAACATAGGTGTTCACCGAGTTGAACTGACCTTGGATCCAACCAATGTTCTACTGGTACTGTGCATCCTACTGATTAAGATGAGTCTAAATTTGATCAAAAATTGATTAAAATTACTCTCTAATCACTCAAAGCGCTGGATCATCTCCTGCAAGTCAGGTGCAGGTGCTGGTGCTGGTGCTACCTCTTCTCCCTTATTATCCTCACTTGAATTATCATATTTCCCAAAAAGTACTCAAAATGAAGCATCAGTGAAGTACATAGGCATTTCAAGTAGTGGCTCAGGATAAAAAAAATTATACTTTTTCTCTAAGATATAGTCCACTAGATGTCCTAAAGAAATATTCTTCTTCCTCTTATGAGATCCATGCCCAATTTTAGAAATGTCATGAATATAATTAAGAAGAAGATGGGCTTCATCAATTAGTCTTCTAGTCATGATAAGATAAGTGGATAGAAGAGGATTAATATTAATGCGGTCAGCAGCTTTAGGATTTATTGAAGTTCTAAGGATGTGCTGAATGACTCTTGTATTTTGGTTTAAGGTATAGACCCTAGGAAAATGACCTAATTATTTAACCCCTATAAGAACTTTGTTTATTTCTGACCAGTCAAAATTAGAAGTCTATGTGTGTATTATAATTCCTTGAGTCCTTAAATGCAGAAATGTTCCCAGATCTTCCTTTGTGATTTCTACCCATTTCTTTAGAACATATGATCTTATCCTACTCTCATCCTCACTAAAAGTCATGTTTTCCAAGAAGTAATGAAAGGTTTCTTTATTATAGGCATGGATTAAAGCCAGAATAAAGGCAATTGGGTTGAGGCAAAAAGAGGCATTACTTGAAAGTGGATATCTTCCTGAAGTAGGAGTTTATAAGGAGTAATTTTAGTATAGACAAACCTAAGGAAAGAATCTTTATTTACTACAGATAGAAAGTTTTCATCTCCACTCCTAGAAGATGATCCCTTACTGACTCTACCTTGTTTGCTAGAACTAGCCATTGCTAAGATGTGAAGGATTGGAAGAGGCTATTGAAGTGAATGAAAATGAATTTTAAAGCCCTTCTATTTAAAGAAAAATGACCATTCATACATATGAAAAAGGTTTCATACAGTACGATAGATGGTTCTTACATTATGAAAATAATTTCATATGTATGATTGTATACGTTCAAAATGAAACCACTTTTCATAATCACGTATATTACAAAGCACCCTTTCATACAGGCTTTTTGACCAGATGATCATATATACGATCAGGTGTTCATCCGGAATGAAAAGTTATTTAACATCATTTTCAAGACAGATAGGTTCATCCCCCATATTGAATGACACGTGGTTCATATGTACGAACTAAAAGTTTGTATGTACGATCAATTATAATAATTGATTCTTCCCATATAACTATCTACATGAGTACAGATGAATGCATACAAATTATTCGGGATAATATCAATATCGTATAGTATGATATGTACTAAAAAAATCAAAACTTTACACGAGTAGTTTAACACAATGATTTACGTGATACAGAATTTGTATGGGTCAAAAATAATTTCGTATAGTATGAATAAAACACTCAGAAAATTCAGCACGAATGATCAGAAATAGGAAATCCAATATTTGAAAACATTTCAAAAACACACAAAACATAAAATAAAATAGAAAAACAATTACAAAAACAAGCACACTGAAAACAAAAACATACAAAGACATATCAAGTTTGTCGAAATTTTTAATCAATCAATAAGATCAATAACACCAAGCCTTATTCTTAATGTGCTAAAAGTATCAAAGGCTAGTGATTTTGTAAAAATATCTGCAAGTTGATTTTTAGTAGAAATATGGTTCAATTCAATTTCTCCTTTGGATATATGATTCCCAATAAAAATGATGCCTTATGTCTATATGTTTGGTTCTAGAATATTGAATAGAATTTTTTGACATACAAATGGCACTAGTATTATCACAATAAATTATAATTATTCCTATTAAAAATCCTAAATCAAGTAACTATTATTTCAACTAAAGAACTTGTGCCACACAACTTCCTAAGGCAGTGTATTCAGCTTCTGTAGTAGATAGGGCTATGAAATTCTATTTTCCACTGGACCAAGAAACTAAAGAGTTTCCTATAAATTAATAAGTTCCAGATGTACTCTTTCTATAAAGTCTAAATCAGAATATTCAATTATTTCAAATGAAGAGCTAAACTTAATATACAAAATCCCTAAGTTTTGAGTTTCAAAGAAATGTCTCAAAATCCTTTTTACTGCTGTCAAATGTGATTATTTTGGATCTAATAGAAATCTAGCACACAAATAAACATTAAATATAATATCACGTCTGCTAGAAGTCAAGTAAAGCAAAGATCCAATAATTCTCCTAAATTCCTTTTAATCAACAGATTTTCCCTTTGGGTCCTTATCCAACTGAATTGAGAAATTTATAGGTGTAATAACTGGTTTAACATTGTCCATTTAATACTTCTTAAGGATTTCCTTAACATACTTCAATTAATTAAGAAATATTCCCTGCTTAATTTTCTTAATGCTAAAACCTAGAAAGTAACTAAGATCTCCCATTAAACTCATCTCAAATTCACTACTCATTATTTTAGAAAAGTCATCAAAAAGATTTTTATTTGAAGAACAAAAAATAATGTCATCAACATAAATTTGAACAATGAGTATATCCTATCTCAATTTCTTTAAAAAGAGAGTGGTATCCACACTTCCTTTTTAAAAGGATCTCTTAAGTAAGAAAATGCTTAACCTCTCATACCATGCTCTAGGTGCATGTTTCAATCCATATATTGCTTTTTCAATTTAAAAATATGATTTAGGTATTTTGAATTTTCAAAATATGGAGGTTATTTAATATAAAAATCCTCTCGTATCACCCTATTTAAAAAGGAACTTTTAACATACATTTGAAACAATTTAAATCCTCTAAAATATGCAAAGGCAAACAAAACTCTAATTGCTTCAAGTCTTGCTACAGAGGCAAAAGTCTCTTCAAAATTAATCTTTTCAATCTGATTATACCCGTTAGCCACCAATCTAGTCTTATTTCTAATAAAAACTCTTGAGTCATTCTTTTTATTTTTGAATACCCACTTAATTCCAACTACACTTTGATCTTTTAGCATAGTAATTAATTTCCAAACATCATTTCTCACAAATTGATTTAATTCTTCTTTCATTGACAATATCCAAAATTTATTCGAAAGTGCTTGATTTATATTTGTGGGTTTTATCATTAAAATAAAAGCAGAATGATTGACTTCTTTACTTAGTCCTTGCCTAGTCCTAACAACCTCACTAGGTTCACCTAAATTCATTTCCTTAGGATGAATTTTAGAAAATCTCAAATCTCTAGGCAACCAGTTTTCAATCTCCAAATTTTCTTCCAAAATAATCTTCTGAATCCTTTGGCAGTTATTTTCCGAATCATCTTCTTCCAAAATTGACTTTCATAAGATTCCTGATTCATCAAATACAACATGTGTGGTCTCTTTAACTATCAAAGTTCTTTTGTTAAATACTCTATAAGATTTTTCAACATTAGAGTATCCAAGAAAAATTTCTTAATCTAATTTTTTTATCAAACTTTCCTAAAGAAGATTTTCTATTATTATGTACGAACACCTTACATTCAAAAACATATAAATATGACAAATTAGATGTTCTCCCTTTAAGAAGCTCATAGGCTGTTTTATTTAATTTTGATCTAATGTTCACCCTATTCAGAACATAACATGCAGTGCTAATAGCTTCAGCCTAGAAATATTAAGGAAGTTAATATTCCGCCAACATGGCTCTAGCAACATTAATTAATGTTCTACTCTTTCTTTTGACTACCCTATTATGCTGAGGGATTCTATGTGCAGAAAAATTGTGATCAATACTTTTTTCTTTACAAACAATCCTTAAATTTTTCATTTTTAAATTCACCACCATAATCACTTTATATTGTTAAAATCTCACACCCTAATTTTCTCTGAATCCAAGTCAAAATATCTCTATATTTCTTAAATGACCACTTTTATGAAATAATAATTACCCCACATGAATCTTGAGAAATCATCTACAATCATTTTTAAATCTATATATCTTCCCTCCTAGATTAATAGTGCTAATTGGTCCAAAAATATCCATATTTATAATCTCCATTGGTTTACTTGTTCTAAGATACTTATTGGATTGAATAGAGAACTTCACCTATTTTTCTAATTAACATGCATCGCAAAGGTGAGCCTTAATAAAATCTAGTTTTGGTATACCTCTAATCAAATCCTTTTGGGTAATTTTCCTAAGATTTTTCATGCTAGCGTGATATAGTCTCCTATCTCATAACCATGAAACATCAAAAATAGTTTTCAAATTAAAAGCATTAGGAGATTTAATACAATATAAATCTAGCATATAAACATTGTTTATCCTTTTCTATGCAAAACATCATTACCATTCAGGCTTAATATGTAGCTAGTGGGAAAAAAATTTTATAACGAACCTTTTATCACATACATAACTTATACATAACAAATTATGCTTCAAGCCTTCTACAAGCACTACATTTTCTATGAAAAAATTTTGCAAGTTTTCGATCATACCAGTTCCAACCACTTTCCTAATAGTGTTATCTCCAAGTGTAATCTTGCCTCCACTTCTAGCTTCTAGCGATATAAATTACTTGGTGTCTCTAGTCATATGCTTTGAACAACTACTGTCCAGGTACCAAATGATCTCACGAGGCATTGTATGAGAGCGTTCCTATAAAACTATCAAATGTTAAACTTGGGAACCCAAATAAGTTTGGGTTCTCATTTTGGCAACTCCTTTTAGCAATTTAAAACTAGATGCATGTATGATATGTCTAGGCTTATGCATCGTAGGTTTCCACACTAAATGAGTTTTTCTATCCAAAGTACAAGTGTGTGCAATGTCCAATCATTCCACAAGAATAACATTTAACACCAGGAAATAGATTTCTCAATCTTCTATAATTACTCTGTCTCTTCCTAGGTTCTAAAATTTTGGATCTCAATATAGGATTCATAAAATATTTAAGTGTTGGTGGTTTCCTATTTTCCTCAAGAGCTTGTACTTTCAATTTAAGAAATGTGTTTAAGTCTTATAACATATTCTTGTCAAAATTCAAATAGTACTCTATATTTCCTGATTCATCCTTAAAATCCTTAAATTCTTTTTCCAATTGAGCATAGGATGATTTTAAAAGATCATTCTTTTTGTTCAAGTCATCAACTTCATTAAGTAAGCTCATGTGGTTGCTATCTATTAATGCGTGATCTTTCTAAAGGATTTCATGCTCTATTTGCAATTTTAACATTTCAAGATTTAAACTAGCATGCATTTTCTTAAGCTTTCTATATGCGTCATAAATTCATTCTGAAACATCTAACAATTCATTATAAGTCAAGTCAAATACCTCTTCTTGATCTAACTGATCAAGATTATTAGCCATTAAGCACAAATTGGTGACTTCTTCCTCCTTTTCTATTTCTAATGAATCTGAAGCTAAGTTCGCCCAAAAAGCTCTCTAAAATATTTTCTTCCCCTTCTTCAAATTTGCTCTCTCCTCTACCTTCTCTTTGTTAGGAGTGTCTTTGAGATTGGGGTTGTCTGATTTTATATGTCTAAGTTTCCTATATTCATAGCAAATTACATCATTAGAAACCTTAACATTTTTGTTAAACTTACCTCTATTCCATTGTTGGCTTCTCCTTCGCTTTCTTTTAAGAAAACTTCTAAATTTCCCAGTCATCAAAGCAATGTCATCCTCATCCTTAGGTTGTGACTGATCACTCTCCAATTCCCCCATTTTCATTGCTACGTTCTTCTCCTTTTGTTGTTCTCCTGCATCAATCTTTCTTTGACTCACTCCTTGCTAGTATGTAATTAGTGATCCAAGAAGATTGTCAATAGAGTAAACATTTAAATCTTTAGACTCTGTTATAGCAATTATTTTAGCATCATAATTAGTAGGTAAATAATGAAATGTTTTATTCACTAACTCAGCATTTCTTAACTCTCTACCTAATGCATGCAAAGAAGTGACTATTTGAGTGAATGTTGTACACATTTTAGAAATGGATTCATTTGGTTTCATGCAAAATAATTCATAGTCACGTAACAAGATATTTAGTCTAGATTGCTTTACTTTATTAGTCCATTCATAATTAATACAAAGTCTATCTCATATGTCATTTCCAGTTTTAGAAGTGGAAATCCACAAGTAATCTTCTGACTTAAGTGCATAAAAGAAATTATTCAATCATTTAGCATTTAACTGTGTTAAGTCTCATTATTCTATAGTCTAGTTAGCAAAGGGTGTTTCAACTCTAATTCCATTAACCAATTTAGTTGGCTTTGTATACCGTTCTTGAACTAAAATCCACATGCGATAATCTAGTGATTGCAAAAAAGTAGACATGCGTGTTTCCTAAAAATAAAAAAGAATGTTATCAAATAATGGAGGTTTAGTGATCTAGTACCCTTCAGGTGTGTTTTGGTTTTCAATAGTAGCCATTATCATTTTTTAAAAAGTAGTATAAACTTATGATTTTGAAATAAATATATGATACCACTTGTTAAAACTTGATTAGGTTGTTAAGCCTAAGCTATTATCCCAAGGCTAACTAAGAGGGGGGTGAATTGGAAAATTTAAAAAAGTATCTTGGATTTAAAATTTGAAAACCTTTGATTAAGTTTGCAAGTTAATTAGGATTTTAAAAATAAGTTTTTCAACCACAAAATATAACTTGCAGTAAATAAAATGTGGAAATTTAAAAGACACCAATATTTATAGTGGTTTAGTCAAACACGACCTACATCCACTCCCTGAAGACTCCCTCTTAAGATATTACACTATTACTAAAGTGACTCTCCTTTTGCACCCACAGCAAGGCGGAGAAGCCTTTACAAAAATCTCTCTTTCACTAATCCCCGGTGTGGTAGAGAACTGTCATCCTTTCACACTCTCCAAGTGTAGGTAAGGAACTGTCATCCTTTTATACCCTCCAAGTATAGGTAGAGTACCTTCTTTCTTTCACACCCTCCAAGTATAGGCAGAGAAACTTCATCCTTTCACACACTCCAAGTGTCGGTAGAGAACCTTTAGCCTTTCACACCCTCCAAGTGTCAGTAGAGTACCAGATATTCTTCAAAGATCTTCATACGAGCAATCTAGAAAGATAAGAGAAAGAGTTATAACCAAAGTTATAAAGAGATCATTACCTTTTAGTAACCTTGTAAACCCTTCACACTCCACTTATAAGAAATCTCTCTTAAACACTCTCTCACACTCTCTCTTTCAATTACCCTTAAAAAATCATAAAAACAAGACTTTTTCACATCAGTTTTAGTAGATCTTTTGTACAAAAGACTAGAAAAACCATCCAGAAAACTGAATTTTTCAATTTTGAGCATCCACGATCGTACAGTATGATCAAAGTTCATACATACAAATAGTTCAAAAATAGTTACGTAGGAACCTATTATGAATTGGTATGAAATCATTTCATGCATGATCATCATCATGTATGAACCATGTTTGCCCAGTACGATGAGTAAGAAAAATTTTCTAGTTCATCAGTACGAAAAGGAACCCCAATATTTCATACCATATATGGCGTACATACGATGGCATCATTGTTCGGTACAATCAGTTATAAAAAATTTCAAATTCATATGAATGAAACATTAGGATGAAAAGGAACCTCATAATTTCGTACTCTAGAAGACATGTACGAACTAGGTTTATACAGTACGATCCATACTTAGAAAAATTATTTTTAAGTAAATAGGGACCCATCCATTTCATACTCTAGAAGGCATATATGAATTGGGTTTGTATAGTATGATGCATACTTAGAAAAAATTATTTTTGAGTGAACAAGGACCCATCCATTTCATATTCTGGAAGGCATGTATGATATGTGATTGTACAGTATGATTAGTACTTAGTAAATTTTTTATTTCTGTTCATTCAACTGCTCATCAGGGAAATTAACTGATCAGATCATCCAGTATGAATGAATATTGTATAGTAGGATCAGTTTAAAAAATGTGCATTTTAAACTCTCTCCTGGTGTGTGTGTGCTCAGTTATTCTATTATAATCACACTCTCTTAGACTTAATAAAATGGAAAATATAGACTTCAATTATAATAAACTCTAAACTGATATTGATTTAAAGTCTTCAATAATCCGGAGTATGATTTCCCTAAAATGTTAGTACACACAAGAGCAAAACAATTCTTCCAAAATATGCTAGGAGAAATAATATTCAAAGCAATAATTTTTGGAATTATTAAAAACATACAAGTTGCAAGAATATCAACATGCAAGAACTAAGTAGTAACAATCTCAATAATAGTGAATTTAAATAATCTAGATTTAATGTATTATTGCATTATTACAAACTTTTTTGCATGAAACGTTATGAGACTGTCTTACACATGTACACTAGATTTACTCAGATAGTGACATCATTGCATGCTATAGGTAGGGAACTTTTCAAATTTTGAGAAGGTCAATAAAATTCTATATTATCTACCAAATAAATTTTATACCAAAGTAAATATTATATGTGGATCAAAATATTTGAATACTTATTATATTGATGATCTGATTGGCTCACTCATTACATACAAGTAAAGTGTTAGTCAAATACTTTGTGATATTAGGGATGATAGGGCTATAGTACTAAAGGAAAATATCATTGATAAAAATGACTTTGGAGAAGATGAGAGTGAGGAGCTAGAATTTGTTGCGGATTAATAGTTTATGATTTTAATGATAACAAACATTCTTATTTCTCTATGACTGCCTTATATACTGACATTTCAGGTCCACACGATCAGACTGTATTTGGAACCAGCTCAAGATTGGGTAGACTAGGTCTGAGTTAGTTTGTACTATTTTTACTTTCTTGAGTCTATTGTATTTGGTATGGCACCAGATGATTTGTAAACTTGGAAGATATTCTATTATTCCCTAAAGATTTCTATTTTTGATAACATTGTCCGAGATGATATTTATATCGTCCTGGACGATCTGTCCAAAAATAAAAACCCTAATTAGGGCGTTCTCATTAAGGTAGCCGTCATTTACTGATCGGCCTAGATGATACCTGTATCGGCTAGAACGATAGTCTCAATTTAGAAAGAATCAGCCGCCATAATCAGTTTAGGTATTCTTTGTTTTAGGAAATCAGCCATGACGATATTCCTATCGTCCAGGACAATCTAACTCAATTAAGCCTAAACTAATCTGGTATCTTTGGAAAGTATTAATGGTTGATTGATACGATCACATCGTCTGGAATGAACATAGGATCGGCCTGGACGATGTCCTGGATGATAATGTCGGCAACTTGCATTAATGAGCTTGTTTTGAGATTTTCTATTTAAGCTTTGTCAATACACTTTTATAAGAGTCTTTGGTAGCCATTATAGCATCATTCTTGTGGGGGAAACTTGAAAAGAAAGCTTGAAAGGGAGTGAGGAACGGGTGAAGTCTGAGAGAGGGAGAAGATCCTGTGAGGGGGGACTCAAGGGAGTGTGGAGGGGGATTCCACACGGTTGCTCCGGTAGGCTTGCACCTTAATACCGTCGGATTCAAGGCTTGTCTCGAGAGAAGTTCACCAAAGAAGAAGATCTCTTTGGTGTCAATGGACCCGGTGACTCCGCCGCACCGGGGACGGTGGAAGTGATTTTGTAAGGGCTTCTGTGCCTAGCTGTGGGGATTAAAGAAGAGACAGTTTTGTAGTGCAATACTTGGAGGGTGCCTCCAAGGAGTGGACGTAAGTTAAGGTTTGACCGAACCACTATAAATATGCTGTGTTCTTTTATTATTATTGCTTCCGCATTTAATTTCTGCATCGTTGATTTTGATTGTGGTGAATCTTATTTTTGGATTTAAGATTGTATTTATTTTAAATACTGGTTCAACTCTCTATCTCTTTATTTATCGCATAGGAATCTTTTTGCAAGTTGTTGAATCTAATTCAAAATTTTTTTAATCAAGAAATTTTCTTTGTCAATAGTATGGGTTTACTTCTGGTTTTTAAGATTTTAGAAAGGTAGTATAGTCAAAAAAAGGCCAATGATGCCAAAAATAAAAGATGCGTAAAGCGCCAAATTGAAAAATATAGAATACATAAAGTATATTAAAAGATGCGCAGTGCGCCAACCAATTGTCAAGAGGCATAAAATAAGCCCACAAAATTTTAATTCTTTCCATTCTTGTACTTCTTAAAAGCCTAAGAAAACTCTTGATTCTTTCGATACTTGAGTTTGAAAATGTTGATTCTTGATTCAATAATTCGTGCATTGATCTTCTATTATATATATTTTATGGAAGGAGTTTTTGAAAAATGATTATTTCTTTCTCTAATTTATTCCTTGATTTTGATATTAAATTAAAAAGTTTTTTTAGCCTTTTTAAAAGAACTTGAGTTTGGATTATAATATTCTAAATTTCTAATCTTTTCTGGGCTATGTATTGTCAATCCATGGCTTTAATGGCTTTATGGCCCAATTCTTCAAAGATTCTAGGATATTATTGGTGTGGATATTATTCAAGCTATCAAATAGTTTTTTTCACACCACATCTATGCCCTTTAAAGTGAAACATTATGCTATTATCTTAATCCCCAAAACCTTACATGCCTCTAGGATGATTGACTTTTGGCCTATCTCCTTATGTAATGTTACTTGTAAAGTTATTGCCAAGCTTCCTACTAACAGATTTAAGGAATTACTCCCTAGCACAATCCATTTGGCCTAAGCTGCTTTCATTGATGGGAGAGATATTTTTGATAATATTATTTTGAGATGTTTTAACTCATCTTTTATTCCATTTTTCTTCCTTTTTGGAGAGGATGATGAGTTGGTTGGATGGATGGAAACAAAAAAAATCTATCTTTTGCTGGTATATTTCAACTCTTTTGTTCCTATCTTTAGAACTAACTATACTACTTGCTGAGATTTACCATCCTCCCAAAGAAACGTAGAAAGAAAATTACTAGTTTGATAAACAACTTTCTTTATGGGAATGATAATAATAACAAGATTTACACTATTCCTTTCAAATCTTCTGCTATCCCTAGAGATAATGATGGCTTTGGTCTTCCATCTATTGATAACCTCCTTTATATTTCTAAGGCTAAAATCATTTGGCAATACATCAATCCCACACATCTCTGTCTAATTGGTTCCATAAAGTTTATGGTCCCATCTGGATTAGACCAAACAACTTTGTTTCTCAATTTTGGAAAAGCTTGCATAAAAAAACCCTTAATATGAGACACAATATTGTCCTAAAAGTCTCTATCAATTGACAACAATACTTCTTCTAAGATCCCAAGTTGAATGGTTATTCCCTTGTGGAAAAAAATGGCATTGGGATTCTTGAGTTCTTCCATTGTTCTCCCAAAGTCGGGTCTTCAACTTTATGGTTAATGGTGTATGTATGTTCCCAAATGGTATAGCTAATCACATTGTCAACAAAATGTTATGATGATTAACGAGAAGTGCGTGCACTGTTCCCATTATAATACGAATCACTCACACTTATTCTTTGATTGTGAAATTTCAGTGCATATTTTGAAGTGCTCTAATCCTTTTGGTAAAATATTCTAAATTGGTAGCTTTATGTTATAAGTCTGACTCACTATGATAATATTTCTTTTACAGTTAGTAGAAACTTTTTTTTATCTTAGTTGTTTGTATTTCTATATATTATATTTGATAAGAGAGCAATAATTGTATTTTCAGAGGTGCATCTCTTAATTCTATGATTATCATTGAGAAGATCAAATTTGTCTTTAGAATGAAAAGTAAGAAATTGTGTCATATTCTTGACTTATTTATTCATCTGAAAAAATTATATTACTATTATGATCCTTTGTTTGGATGAGGCTCAATTGTGGCATTCCCTAGCTTTTCTTACATGTTGCATTCTCTTTAGAATTGGCTGCGATGGTTGTAACTTTTCTTTTGATTGAAAGAAGTTGTTGCGAATATATAGCATATGAATTGTGGTTGCTGCTGCTGAATAATTTAAATCACACTTTTAACTTTTAGGATAGTTAATGTTTCTTTGAATATGAAGTCAGCCTTTTCGGCTACTGCATTACATTTGGATTCTACTTATTTATAGCTTGCAGTGGTATTTTATTTGGGTAAATTATATTTCAGCCGCTTTGGGTTTGCTGGCTTGTTAAAAATGATTGGGTTAATATCAATTAGTACTTCTTGATTGCATATTTTTCTTACAACTTTTACACTTGGTCTGATTTTTCGTATTTATAAGCTATTTTATTGACTTATGAAAGTTCGTTATGGATGTTAAGCCCTATAGAACTGGCCCAAGCTAACCAAGAGGGGGGTGAATTGGTATTTTAAAAAATTTTCTATTCACAAAGAATAAAAATCACAAACCAAAATCACCACAAAAATAAATGCAGAATTAAAAGTGCGGAAGTAAAAATAAGAACACAGAAATTTATAGTGGTTCGATCAACTCGACCTACGTCCACTCCTTGGAGGCACCCTCCAAGTATTGCACTACAAAAAGTGACTCTCCTTTAGCCTCCACGGCTAGGCGGAGAAGCCCTCACAAGAACCTCCTTTTTGCCACCCCGGCAAGGCAGAGAACCTACCTCCTGAAGCTGGCAGAGAACCACAACAAAAAGCTAACTCCTTACCTCTACCGACCCTTCCACGGACGAGAAACTCTAGACGAAGAACAAGCAGAGCGATCCTTGAAGCAACCCTTGTGAATCCCCTCACAAGCTCCCCCTCACAAGATCCTCTCTCTCTCACTCTCTCTCTTTCTCTCCTCAAGGTCTTCTTAGGTCAAGGCAACATCCAAAGGTTTTTTAAAAACGTTAAACAAGAGCTCTTAAATAGAAGAGCTTCAAAGGAGCTCATTAATTGCAAGTTGCCAACAATATCGTCCAGGTCGATATGGACATCGGCCTGGCCGATCATTACAAATCAATGAAGATCGGCCAGAGCATAGCCCTGGATGCAAAACAGGACGATTGAAAATTGGCTTGATCGTCCAGGCCGATCTCACGATCGTCCTGGCCGATCAGTTCAAATCAGAGGAAAATCGTCCTGACAATAGCCCTGGATACGAGCTGGCCGATGTTTATCGTCCTGAAGTAACTTAAGGTTTTTGACTGGATTGTCCAGGATGATATGATCGTATCAATCATCCTTAATTACTCCCTTGATTTCCTGAATAATTATGGCATAATTTATGAATATCGTCCAGGCCAATCCTAGAATCGTCATGGCCGATAATTAAAAAATACATTATACCTTAATTGTCTATGACAACTTCTTTCTATTTTGAGCTTATCGTTCTGGCCGATACACGTATCGTCCAGGCCGATCTGTTAATGTCGGCTGCCTTAATTAAGAATCCTTATTTAGACTTTCTGTTTTAAGCCTGATCGTCCAGGCCGATCCAAAAATCATCCTGGCCGATATGAGTAAAAATAGAAATTCTGAGTCTCTCAAGTGTGTGTGTGAAGGGTTACATAGCATCAGTCTCTTGACCATTACAAGTGGACTCAAAAGGTAAAAAAGTACAGACTGACTCAACCCTAAACCTACGCAATCTTGAACTGGCTTCTTCTTGATCGCCCGATCTTCGATTCCTGAAAAGTTAGAAGCAACAAGCAGTCCAAGAGAAATAGTGTTTGTCAATCATCAAAACATAAACCATGAAAAATAGATTTGCAACAATCTCCCCCTTTTTGATGATGGCAAACACAAGTATGAAAATTTAAAAAAAAAATAGGTTCATTAGAAAATCAAAGTTACAACAGTTTTTTCCTACCACACCCTACTCCCCCTTTTGTCATCACAAAAAGAGGGTCCAGAAAACACAGAAAAACATCACAAAAGACTAACAAGCAAACTACAAAAAGACAGGAAACAAACAACACAACGTACAGACTAAAACAACGAGGGATCCAGATCATCAGATGGAGGTGGAGGAGGTGGCTGCTGAAAGTAAACTGAGCATTGAACCAGGCGATGTCCTGGTCATGCTGCTGCTGGTGAGTAAGGAAACTGTCAAATCATGCTAGATCCTTAGTGCGGTGATGCTCGTAACGGGCAATGTCCTCAGAGTGTTGCTGCTCCTGTGCAGCAACATAGGCGTCAAAACGGGTCTCCCATCGATCAAATCTCCCAATCAACTGATCAACCGGTGAGTGCTGGTGGAGAGGAACAGGGTCAGGAAAGGGAGCAGGAGCGGGAGCCTCCTCCTCTCTAGCCCCCTGAGGTTCCTCAGGGTGGAGACAAGTACTGTGAAGGGTGCTGAAGGAATTGTTTGAGTAGAAGGGAGTTTGGAGGTTTGGTGGAATAGGATACTGAAGTTGGTATTTGGTTTCAATGACATAGGCTATGATATGTCCTAAGGCTAGATTGGGTTTCCTTTTGTGGTCTGGATCTCGGATTGTGGTTAAGTGATCAATGTATCGGAAAATTAGGTCCGCAGTATTAAATTCCCTATGAGCCATGATGTAAAAAGTAGTGAGTGAAAGTAGAGCGGTGATGTGGATTCGGTCGCCGGCTTTTGGAATGACGGAGGTGCGAAGGACATGTTGGATTGTCTTAGCATCTTTGACTAAAGAGCTAGTTTCTCCAACATGGTAAGGTACATTGGTCTGGCGAAGGAAGTGATTCGCCGTGGACCAGTCAATATCATGGTCAGAGGCGATTAAGTGCAGCTTATCCCCGGTGGTGGATAGCTGTAAAAGATCAACACAATCCTGATATGTGATTTCGACAGGGCGTCGATTCACATAGGAGGTCAGGGCTGTGAAGGTAGAGTTGATGCGAAGGTTTGCGAAAAATTCTCGAAAAAACTCTGAATTGAAAGGGAAAGCAAGAGACAGAATGAAGCAAAGGGAGGTGTGAGCGAAAAGATCCATTACCGGGTATGAGATGTGGGCAGGATTGATGATTCTTGAGACAATTATCCCACATTCTTTGTAACGATGGTAAGCGGCTTCATCTTCTTCTTCCCTGAAACGAGGGTCAATCCTTGCCCTCGAGGAACTCCCAGAAGTTTGTCGGACGCATTTCCCACCAGCCATTGAGAGCACTAAACAAAAAAACAAGAGGAGAAAGGATGAAGAGTGAAAAATCATGGCTGGAACGACCTGAATTTAAAGAAACGACCATATCGTCCTGGCCGATCGCAGAATCGTCCAGGCCGATATGGTTCAATAATTACGTATAGGCCGATTGGTCAAAAAGGCGGTCTGATCGTCCGGGCCGATCAGATATCGTCCAGGACGATTAGACACAGGCGATCGTCATGAGGAGTCAGTCCGGACGACCGTTGAAAAAGTAAATCGTCCAGGCCGATTAGGTGTATCGTCCAGGACGAGGCACAATAATTGATCGTACCGGCCGAAGTTAAAATGTTTTAAATCACTGCCACGTGTATCGTCTAGGACGAACAGTGTATCGGCCCGGCCGATTGTCCAATAATGGATCGTTCGGGGCCATTTTTAAAGATCAAAACATGCTGACACGTGGATCGTCCGGAATGATCCTGTGTATCGACCAGTACGATGCACATAAAATGCATCGGCCAGATAAATATACTATCGGCCAGGACTATCACCATGAGTTCGATCAAATCGTCCAGGACGATGAGTTGCAGCAAGCACAGAAAAAGGTCAGCAGATGGATTTTGAACAGAATTTGTCATATCGTCCAGGACGATAAAAGTATCGGCCAGGACGATGTGACTAGAAATTCAAATCAAGGAAGGAATGATGATGATCAAGACCCTCAAAAATAAAACAAATGAAAAACAGTCAAAACATAGTAAAGGAAAACAAAAATAAAAACACAACGAAAATCAAACAACAAATATTTTTGGAATTTTTTTTTTATGGAGGCATCATATGAGAATTCTTTTCAAAAGTTAAACTTTTAAAGTTCCAAGAGATCAAGAAGTTTAACAAATTCCAATCAGAAGAAGGTATAATATCTGATTCTGTTAACCCTAGATCGGACATCATTCAGGGTACAAAATTCTTTTGGAAAATAGAGGCCTAACTCAAAATAACAAAATAGGATAAAAAGATCTATTCAAGCTTGTTTACTAAGAAAATATCTCATATTTAATAAACCAAAGTAATTTTTCTCAATCATGAAAAAATGAAATCAAGTCTTTGAAAGCATCACATAATCTATGAGTTCTCTAAGTTTTAAGAGTTTTAGCAAAGAGAGGATAGCTTGCATTTAGTGGGCTCATTTTATGCCTCTTGTCACTTTGATTGACTCTTTGAGCATCTTTTGATTTTTGATACACTTTTGTATATATATCTTTCTTTTCAATTTGGCTTCATTGGCCTCTTTTTATTTTTAACTCTTGCAGGCTAGAAACTCTTTAATATACCCTTAAAAAAAACTTAGTTGTGAGTATATCCTCCAAATATTAGAGAATAGGAGCTCTCTCTCTAACATAGGGAAGAACAATCCACAACACAAAATCAAAATCATGTGATAAATGCAATGACAAGATTTCAACAAACTTGAAAGATATATAAGAACTTTGGCTATTATGCATAAGATAAATTAATGTAGCAAGATAAGAAAAGGATCTTAACTAAAGAACTATTGGTTAAAAATGAGTTTAGACTTTTATTTAGAGAAGAAAATCATACCACTAAACAAGGTCAGAAGGAGGGAAACCATCAACGAGATTTCTCCTTTAACCGATTTAGAAAAGCTAAACACTATCTCCAAAAACTTTCAAAAATCTAAAAACTTGAAAAGACCCAACATATGAAAAACAATCATAAAAGCAACATGAAAATAAACTATTCTAAAAAAATGAAAAGACTATCACATAACAAAACAAACAAAAGAAACTTAAAAAAATGAAAACAAAGCAAACTAGAGCAACACAAAGCAAGCACAAAACTAGCACAAAAATAAAATAAAAGACACACAAAAACTAAAGATTTCAAGTAAGTGATAAAGCAGTGAATTTAAGCAATTTTGAGCTGCGAGCCTCCTTATGTCCAGTTATCCTATGCTCCCACGAGGTCTTTGGTGAGAGCACACCTGCAAAACTCAACGACAGTCAGATTTAGGAACCCAAACAGGTTTGGGCCCCTTCTTAGGAAAAGTAGAGTGCAATGTAGATGTGGTATGCTTTGAATCATGCATCTTAGGTCTCCACACCCAATGTGTACTACGGTGAACGGTGCAAGTGTGTGAGATGTGTCCTAGCATGCCACAAGAGAAACATCTAACTCCAGGAAAAGGGTTTCTTAAATGGTTTGAGTTATAATGCCTCTTCCTAGATTCCGGCTTAGGATTAATAGTAGATGTCATCCGATTTTTCTTCATTGTATCCAAATCATTTTGAATCCTCGAGTTAGTTCTTTTTAATGCCTCATTATCATTCCTCAAATTTTTCTCAATCTCCTTAGATTTCTTAAGATCAGAATTAAGTGAGGTGTGTGAAACTTTCAATGCCTTATGTTCATCAATTAATTCTGAATGGTTTTTGTTCAACTCATCAAATTCATCAAGAAGAGCCATGTGATTAGAATCAATCATTGAATGATTTTTAAGAATGACTTCGTACTCTTTTTACAAATTTACAAGTTTAACTTTTAAGCTAGCATGTGTCTTCTTAAGTTTTTTGTATGATGCATGGATTTTTTCACAAATTTCAAATAATGCATGTGATTTACATACCTCTTCCTCATCACTTTGCTCAAGATGATCTTCCCCTATTAAGCACAGGTTCGTTGTCTCTTCCTCTGGTTCAGTCTCAGAGGAATCAGTACCAGATTCTGCCCAGAATGCCTTTTGAATTCTCTTCTTTTCCTTCTTAAATTTAGATTTTTCCTCAATCTTTTTCTTGCTTGTGTTATCTTGAAGTGTTGGGCAATCGGCTCTCACATGTCCAGGTTTCCTGCATTCAAAACAAACAACATCAGAAGATCCTTTAACATGTTTATTTTCCTTACCTTTTCTCCAATTTTGATGATGCTTTTGTTTCTTCCTTAAAAAGCTTTTGAATTGCCTTGTAATGAAGGCAACTTCATCGCTTTCAGACCCGGAAGATTCAGAATCTGATTTGTGCGCCTTCAGTGCAATTGTTTTCTCCTTTTTCTTCTCACATGCATCAAGATTTCTTTGATTCACCCCTTGCTCGTAAGCAATGAGTGAGTCAAGTAAGTTATCAATATAATAGGTGTTCAAATTCTTAGATTCAGTGATTGCAGTGATTTTAGCATCATAAGACGAAGGCAAGCATCTCAAAATCTTGTTTACTTTTTCATAGTTTGAAAGTTCTTTTCCTAGTGCATACAGTGAAGTAACTATATGAGTAAATCTTGTATACATGTCAGAAATCGATTCATGAGGTTTCATACAAAAAAGTTCGTTGTCATGCAAGAGAATGTTTAAACGGGATTGTTTAACCTCATTAGTACCTTCATAGGTGATGCACAATTTATCCCAAATCTCTTTACCAGTTTTGCAAGTTGAGACACGCATGTAATCCTCAAATTTTAAAGCATAGAAAAAACAGTTCAAATATTTTGCATTTAATTGGGCTAAATCACGTTCATCAAAAGTTCATTCAGTAAAAGAAATTTCAGTTTTAACACCATTAATTTCACAAGAAGGTGGAGAATAACCTTCTTGAATAAGCATCCACATGCGATAATCAGTAGATTGTAAAAACGTTGACATGCGGGTTTTCCAAAAATTAAAAGGTAGGTTATCAAACAGAGGAGCTCGGGTAATAAAATACCCTTCCGTAGTGTTACGATTCCCTAGGTTAGCCATGTATCTAATTCAAAAAGTTTTCAAACTTAAAATTCCGAATTCCGCTCTGATACCACTTGAAAGTTCGTTAGGGATGTTAAGCCCTATAGAACTGGCTCAAGCTAACCAAGAGGGGGGTAAATTAGTATTTTAAAAAATTTTCTTTTCACAAAGAATAAAAATCACAAACCAAAATCACCACAAAAATAAATGGGGAATTAAAAGTGCAGAAGTAAAAATAAGAACACAGAAATTTATAGTGGTTCGGTCAACTCGACCTACGTCCACTCCTTGGAGGCACCCTCCAAGTATTGCACTACAAAAAGTGACTCTCCTTTAGCCCCCCCCCCCGGCTAGGCGGAGAAGCCCTCACAAGAACCTCCTTTTTGCCACCCCGACAAGGAAGATAACCTACCTCCTTTTGCTTTCTCCTGAAGCTGGCAGAGAACCACAACCAAAAGCTAACTCCTTACCTCTACCGACCCTTCCACGGACGAGAAACTCTAGACGAAGAACAAGCAGAGCGATCCTTGAAGCAACCCTTGTGAATCCCCTCATAAGCTCCCCCTCACAAAATCCTCTCTCCCTCTCTCTCTTTCTCTCCTCAAGGTCTTCTCAGGTCAAGGCAGCAGCTAAAGGTTTTTTAAAAACGTTGAACAAGAGCTCTTAAATAGAAGAGCTTCAAAGGAGCTCATTAATTGCAAGTTGCCGACAATATCGTCCAGGCCGATATGGACATCGACCTGGCCGATCATTACAAATCAATGAAGATCGGCCAGAGCATAGCCCTGGATGCAAAACAGGACGATTGAAAATTGGCTTGATCGTCCAGGCCGATCTCACGATCGTCCTGGCGGATCAGTTCAAATCAGAGGAAAATCGTCCTGACAATAGCCCTGGATACGAGCTGGCTGATGTTTATCGTCCTGAAGTAACTTAAGGTTTTTGACTGGATCGTCCTGGCCGGTCTTGCGATCGTCCAGGATGATATGATCGTATCAATCATCCTTAATTACTCCATTGATTTCCTGAACAATTATGACATAATTTGTGAATATCGTCCAGGCCGATCCTAGGATCGTCCTGGCCGATAATTAAAAAATACAGTATACCTTAATTGTCTATGGCGGCAACTTCTTTCTGTTTTGAGCTTATCGTTCTGGCCGATACACGTATCGTCCAGGACGATCTGTTAATGTCGGCTGCCTTAATTAAGAATCCTTATTTAGACTTTCTGTTTTAAGCCTGATCGTCCAGGCCGATCGAAAAATCGTCCTGGCCGATATGAGTAAAAACAGAAATTCTAAGTCTCTCAAGTGTGTGTGTGAAGGGTTACATAGCATCAGTCTCTTGACCATTACAAGTGGACTCAAAAGGTAAAAAAGTACAGACTGACTCAACCCTAAACCTACGCAATCCTGAACTTGCTTCTTCTTGATCGTCTGATCTTCGATTCCTAAAAAGTTAGAAGCAACAAGCAGTCCAAGAGAAACAGTGTTTGTCAATCATCAAAACATAAACCATGAAAAATAGATTTGCAACAACTTATGTTTTGTAATTTTTTTTATTTAGTTAATGAATGTTGGGCGTGATTCTCAATTTCCTATAAAAAAGTAACGAAGCTCATAGGAAAAAAATATCTAAAACACCACAATTTGCTTTTACATGCCATGAAAAAAAAACCTTAGAAAATGGCCCCGGTAAGATAAAGGTTTTCGATTTTAGAGAAAATTAAAATTTTGAAGTCAAAACTTAATTTAGAATAAAATTTCTTTTGAGATAATTTTTTTACTGTTTTTTAAAATATTTTTTTAATAAAAAATTTTAAAATTAAAAATAATAAAAAAATATTCTAAATAAAACTTGAATTTGATTTCATATCTTAAACAATAAATTTAAAAAAATTTACACCAGTTTGCGTCCAACAAAAGCGCTCTTGCCCCACTCCTTTCACTTTTATTTTCTGGGAATCGGGGCTCTACTTCTTTGCGTCGGTTGCCGCGGCCATGAGGTGGAGATGGAGATGCTCCTCGGTCTTTTTCCGTCTTGGGCGACGATTTTGAAGAGGACAAAGGCGGAAGCAGAAAGATAATGGCGGTTGTGATGATGGGTGCGGATGATAAGAACCCCATCTTCCACGACTTTCTTGCCATGAGCTGCGGGAACTCGCCGGCTACAGTTGCAGCGGCGGAGACGGAGGGTATTGAGACATCAGCGATGGTAACGGAAGCACCGGCATCTGCTTCAGCCTCTGCTGGAGTTTCTTCTACCGTACACGGCCTCGTCAAGGGAAACGCTGATATGTTTTCAGGTTAGTTCTCCGCTCGGATTAGATCTCAGCTTATGGTTATGCTTTCTGATCATTCATTGCGTCTATTTTCTTCGTAAACCTGTTTGCTGTGTAAGCTATTGCATGTGGCCAAGTTTTTTATAGACGGTTTGTGCATTATATGTAGAAGTGGAAAATGGCGGACTATGCTTTTAAAAATTTTCCAATAATTTGCTTTTCGTGGCTGTTTGGTATCGGATTTGTACTCGGATTTAGGCCGAATTTACGGTAAATCCTGCTCCTGCCAAACAATTTTGGAGCACTGCGTAAATACCAATCCCGCATAAATTCCGGATTTACAACTTAAATCCGGGATTTACTTAATCCTGTCGTTTGGTGAATTTACGAATTTACGGACTAGGGGATTTATGAGCTTTCCGATACGACACCTTCGAAGGAGGCGAAGCAGCGAGCGAACTCCCGTCGTGAGAAGCAAGCACAACACGCAAAGCTGAAGCAGCCACGAAGAAATGAAGTCGAGGAAAAGCGACGAAGCAATAAAAATGAAACCATTGCGACCTACTAAATTATAAATTAATCTAAGTTAGTATTATTAATATAATTTAATTTAAATCATTAATTTAAAATGATATGAGTATTAATTAAAAAAAATTATAATTTTAAAAAAATTTAACAAATTAATTATTGATAATTAGATAATTATTAATATTATAAGTAATTTATCATTGTAACTGATACATCCTCGAAAATTATCTTGATCGGACACGAATCTCGAGGCAAAATCAAGTTGGAAACTTCCGAAATTAAAATTGGGATCATCCAAACTCCAATTTCAGCCAACTTATAGTGGAACTTAATGTCTCGGAAATACGAACCCAAGGACACCAACTTCGACTCAATTTGAGCCCAAATGGGTTTGAATCGAGGACTCGAAGCGATATTGGAATGTTCAAACCACAATTTGGATTACCAAACTATTTCTAAACATGACATTCTTATAGTCGAATCAAGCGGCTCGACGAGACAAATCCAACAAGCTAAAGATCGCAAAATTCGAACATCATTAAGACCTTCAAATGTTTGACGAGCGATCCACGATTAAGGGATTAAACATCGGCCGTCCATCCAAACCACTCCTCATTTACCCTTGATCTTTCTCCTATTTATGGGCCATGCCACTCTATGAAATCTATAAATAGACCCCTCCTCCCTCTTGATAAGTAGCTCCAAGCAAGAGAGCAAGAGAAAGATCGGAGATCGCTCTTGCCTCCTCGCTCCTCGACTACCGCCTGGAGTTTCGTCGAACCACCACTAGAGTCCTTGAGCTCTATCGGACCACCACTCGAGGCCATGAGTTCCATCGAACCACCACTTGAGGCCCTGAGTTCCGCCGGACCACCACTTAAGGCCCTGAGTTCCGCCGGACCAACACCTGACGCCCGGAGTTCTGTCGGGCCACAACCTGACTCTCGGACTTATGCTGTACCACCACCTGAGTCCCGGACTTATGCCGGACCACCACTTGAGGCCCAAATTTCTGCTGGACCATCACTTAAGGCCCAAACTTCTGCTAGACCACCACCTAAGGCTCAGATTTATGCCGGACCACCACCTGAGGCTCGAACTTCTGTCGGACCACCACTTGAGGCCCTGACTTCTATCCTGAGGCCCGGACTTCTGCCGGACCACCATCTAAGGCTTGGACTTCTGCCGGGTTACCTCCTGACGCCTAGAGTTCTACCGGAGTACTGCCATACTACTATGGTCTTTTTGACCCCCAGTCTCCTGCCGACTATGGTCATTCCGACCTCCGTTGCCTACTACGATCATTCCGACCTCCATCGCCAAACAACGGTATTTCTGATCCCTCCTACTACAGTCCTTCCGACCTCCATTGCCCAACAATAGTCTTTTTGACCCTCGTCTTCCACTGACTACGATCCTTCAGACCTCCCTTGCCAGACAACGATCTTTTTGACCCCTTTCTCCCGCCGACTACGGTCCTTCCAACCTCCATCGTCGACTACGGTCTTTTCGATCTCTATCCTATCGACTATGGTCTTGTCGAACAAACAAACATGTTTATGTTGATTATTATAACTCCCACCATGTAATGCGCTCTATATGATGTACATTTGTGACATCAAGCCAAAGCCTTCTCCCAAGGAAGGGCCTCATTTGTAATTGAATGCAAATACTAGTGGATTCATTCAAACTGAGCCAGACCTCGTGGTTTTTCCCCTTTTTTAGGGGTTTCTACATAAAAAACTTGGTGTCTCCTATAAATGTTGCACCCTCTCTCTCTTATGAATGCTACACTATCTCTTTCATCTACTTGTGTGCTGGATTTTTATACAACGCTATGACGTTAAACTATATATTTTTTTATCGCCGCGAATATTTCAGGACGCAATAATAACTTATTAATTTTTTTAAACATTTTAATAAGTTATAATGATAAATAATATAATTAGAAGTTAGCTTAATTATTACTAATTATTAAATTATTTATTTAGGAGTTAATTATCAAATTAGTTATTATATTACTAATTATCTAATTATCAAACAGTCCCATAGCGAACACGCAAATAAAATTCAAAACTCATTAAATTTAATTTCTAAATGAACCAACAACCTTAAATCTTTGATTATGTTACCAAATAGTTTCTTAGGATTGATCAAGATTTAACCTACGTCATACCAAATAATTTTCAGGATTTAACACCCTCAAGATTTAGTCAGATTTATAAAATTTACTAAATCCCACTAAAGTTCAATCTTACTTGTTGCCAAACAGCCCCTTCTAGTTATTCTACTGTGACTGCTTGATTAAGTTTATTTCATTGTTACAAATTAGTTGATGTATATCTTTCAGACTGTTTCCTTTACATTTGTAGATTGCAATGTCTGTCGGAACAAAAAGGGATTTTGATTTCTATTTCTTTTTTGCTGGGTTTGTGCACGTTATACTTTGAACTTTGATTTCATTTTTCTTTGACCTGTTTTTTTTTAGTGAATCTCAATTTTTTTGTATGTCATTTGCAAGAATAGATGCGTTTTGGATGAGCCATAACTTTTCATATCTGCCTATTGATCATAAGTTGTTGAAAGTATTTTCTTTTGCCATTGCATTAAAGTGATTATAACTAAACTATTATACTGTTCTCGTGGAGCATTATTTGTCTTATTATGTGGCTTCTTAAGAAAAAAGATTTTTACATTTTTTATTTTTCTATTTTCTGTTTGCCGTTTGTTTAAACTTGATGTTCTTATTAGAAGACGTTTTCCCCCCATTGTGTCAGATGCTGCTGAACTAAATGCTTGATATTCATTTTTAATCCTTGAGCCAAGAAGAAATTGTTACCAATTTTTAAATGATTACTTATCACTCCCTTTATGCTTGTTTGTAACCCTAGAATTAGATATTTCTAGAAATTTCTTTCAGACTGCTAGTTCTTTCTATACGCATTAAGTTCATTTCTGTAATATGTGGCTCATAGTAATTAGTAACAAACAATAGCTGGATAAAAAAATGAAATCTATTTAGTCATCAACGATGAAATTGTTGCCAGAAAGTTCTTGCAACGTCCTTAGTTTATATACATACATAATGCAACAATAATTTCACTTTTTGTCCGTTCTGTTCAGTTAACAAAAAGCATCATACGGGAAAAATATTTGTTCATCAAATCAAATATTAATATTTAATAAAGTGAACATTTCTGCATGCATAAAGTATTATTGAAAAATAGTTACATCGATCTTCTTACTGTAATTCTTCTACTTTATGGGATTTTGTTAAAAAAATGTTAAGTGTAGAAACCCTTGCCATTTACTGGAAGAATTTTGACTGCATCCTTAATTTTTAACATTCATGTTCTTAATTTATATAAAAGGGAGTTGAATGAAAAGAAGTGGAGTTTATGCTTGTTTGGTTCATAAAACAACTTATTTTCTCAACAATTTTTTGAGCTAGCATGGAACTTTGGGAAACTAAACCATACTGTATTCTATTTTGGTTGAATCATTGTTTAGATTGGCTCAAACAGTTTTACTAGCCTCTTGATAGGCTCAAACTATCAATCAACACATGCATGCACTTATGTTCGATGAACTGAGGCCCAAATTTTCTTAATTGATCTCCATTGGGTTGCTTCATAATAACGTAATGGGCCATCAGTTTTTTGACTTTGATATTAGTGCTCATGTCTGGCATTTCCATTACATATGTGCATTAACAACCATTTCACATGTCCATCAATGTTATTAGAAAGGAAGGGTTTTTTCCCTTGCCATTGATTGGGGAGGAACCCAATGGGTGAAGCGTGAGTTCTTGAGTTTGGGAGAAGAAAAACATGTGCTTCACTTTGTGAAGGGCCACGATACGAATAACGTAAGTAAAGTTGATGAGAATAACAGCACGAGATATTTCTCTCTTTATCCTCTTCTCTCCACTCAAGATGTTCAACATAACGTTGGATGTTTTCATAGATGTTCTTTTTATAAGGAGCAAGTATTTGAATGTTAAAGTTTCCAAATACATGAAAGATCAATTTGGCCAAAAAGGCAAGTAGAGTGATATTGAAATAAAGTTACCTACCTATGAAGGGATTTAAATTTAAGCTTTTTAATTATTATTCCATGCTCTAAAAATGATTGTTGGTTAGGTACCTCAGGTCAATGATGCAAATACAACCTCCCTCCCTCCCATCCTATTCAACCAAATACTTTCCGAGCTTATACTTGTACTTCTATTGTGGGCAACATACATTTGGCCTAAAAGTGGTTAGTAGGTGTACTGGCCTATATTCTATAAAGATTCAGTAGATATAAGTAAGTTTATATTCAATAGAACCTATTAATAAGACTCTTAGCAGGAACCCAATACTACAGGTTTACTCCCCGACCTTGTAAAGATTAGCCCCTAATATAAGCCATCTACACACTCTCAGATCCTTTGAGATTACTGCTAATTATAAGTCCTTAAAAGATAACAACAGGACTCACCATCAATTTATAGAGTTTATGGACTTGCAAAGAGTGTTGTGCATGATGAATGACCCAAATCTTGATGCAATGCCTTACTTTGTAACCTTATCATTAGCCTATGTCTTGGTATTACTTCGACTCCACCAGATTTCAAAGAACTCTGCTCTGTAGAGTTAAAGTCTATGTACTCATCAACATGATTTGAGGCAAGCTTCTCTATATTTTCTTTGGCCATCCAAGTTTCTTCAGAAGGATGTTGATTTATCCATTTGACTAAGAGTTTAGATGATGTGCTTATTGGTGGAGAGAGTTCTTCTAAAATAATGCCATATGTATCTAAGAATTGTATGATATGGGAAACTTGTAAAATTGGACTAATGTCTCCAATGATAGGGTTAACTTGCAAATATTCTGGCTTTATTTCCTGATGAAACATTTTTTCATTAATATTAAAAACATGACTTATGCACATGTTAGAAGAAAATTCAAGATAATATTGATCCAAATCTCTTAAGAATTTTACTATATTTTTTGAGATAATGCTTTGGTCGAATTCGAATTAAGACGTGATCTACTTCATTATATCCTTTAGAAGATTATTTTGAATTTATTACAATTGCTTATTTATTATTTTTTAATTAAATTTGCTGTTTTACTTATTTATATAAAACATGAAAATTTTGTGCAAGGGTGAATGTAGCATCAAAAAATGATTGATGAGAATTATCTATCCTATCAATTGGTTTCTTTGGTTTATAACTATAGATGATTTTGAAAGGTTTTTTTGGAATCGTTCTAGAAATAACACTTATATATATATAAACGCAAAAGTAGATAGATGTAAGTCTCAAATGTTAATATTCTTACATTCTAAACAATTTAGCAGTTGCCTAAGGAATTGTTATTAACTTATGTTTGACCATTTATTTGTAGATTAAATTTAGATGAAAATTTTAATTTTATTCTAAATAGTTTCCATAGCTTTTTTCAAAAATATAAATTGATCTAACATCCCTATCTAAAACTATTTTTTGATGGTAAATCATGTAGTCTAACAATTTTTTTGAAGAAAAGTTTGGCTATGTGGGCTTTATCATTAGTTTTTGAGTAAGATAAGAAATGTATCATTTTAGAGAATCTATCAGTAAAAAAAAAAATATCATGATCACAAAGAATATTTGGCAATCCTAAAATAAAATTCATTTAAAGTTCATAAGAGGTCGGGAGGGTTGTGTGCTTGTTAAGTTTTTGTTTAGTTATTTTGGCAAATTTGCTAGTGAGAATAAGAAATAATGTGTTCAACCTCTCTTTTTAAGAAGGGCAAAATAAATTTTAATTCTACTAGCTTAAATATAGGGTTTAGGGTTTAGGGAAGTGACAGCAATAAAAGATGGAGATTTCAATAGTGCATGTCTCCTTGATCTTTTTCCTCCTCTTCGAATTTACGTAATTTCTTAGGGAATTGACAAAATGATGAAGGGGTATTGGATTCTTAAAGGACCCGAGGTGTATGCTATTGTAATCGGTTTCTTGGGATTAGAAATCATACAATCAGTAGAAGAACAGTAGCGACAGAATTGAGATGTATGCTATTGTAATCGGGGAAAAAAGAAAGAGGGCATCAGAAGATGAATGAAGCTTTTTTCATCAAAAATTCTCAAAGAAATGATTTAGAGATATAAAATTTATTCTTGATAAAGATAATTTTAAAGAATAGAAAAGATGTTAGTCAGAGTAATAGATTTATCCAGGTGGTCATTATAAAAAAAGACTAGACAAAAAGTTAGTAAGATTTGATTCTTGGAAATTAGGGATTTATGATTCTAAAGAGGAGATGACTAAAGTGTATGATAAAGGATCAACATTTTACTCTTCATACTTGGTTGTGTGTTCAAATGAAAGAATATATATGTAGAATAGTCCACCTCTCTGTTGATCAAATGTGGGCTCCGAAAATTCGTGCCTCGGCCTCCCCTGTGCTTCCGACATAGTTTTAACGGATTAAGTTCCGAGGTAAATTTTTGGAAGGCAGATTGGGTTTGTAGATAAGACATTACTCATATATTTAGCCCTTATTTTGCAAGGACTTTATGATTTGAGTTATGGTTTCCTATAGGCGCAAGCCCCTATAATTAAATACCCCTCCCGGTAACGAGAGAGAACTTTCGATTAAGGCTAGTCGTCAATCAAATATGTAAAGATACATGTATCTAACATATAGTAGCTACATGGGTTTATGTTTTTGAAAGTTAGATATTTAGAATTGGAAATTTACTAGCTTGCACTTAAAACGGATGGTGGGGGAATGGATGATAGACCCGATCAAGATCCCATGGTTTCATCGTCCCGGACCATCGTGGTCCCTGGTCTACTTAGTCAGAGGAGGTAGTCGACCCAGACTGACAGAAGGATCCTTATCGATAGCCATATGTTGCATTGTCCAAGGGAACCTTATAGACATGAGCTGGATGTTTGCTTAAGGGGAGAAATTTGAATCCACCTTAGCCAACATAAGGCTTTGTGCCCTATCGATTATATCCTATTGATTTATATCTCAAGGATTTGATGCCATTGGGGAGCTTATGTGCTTTGACCATGACTGTAATTTAGTGTCCATTTGGCGACCAACCACTCTGTTCAGAGGATCCCATTCATAACTAATTACTTGCGGTGTCATTTGGTGGCAAAATTGCTAGCTAGAATACTCGTACCCTGTCCTTACTAGCAAGAGATTGTTTGAGAGCGAATGCTAGTAATATTTTCGATCAGACATTAGCTTTTTATAAGCTAAAATATATTTTCAAATTGTCCACCTCAACAAACTATTGCGGATGATAGATAGATTTTGCTTTATGTTTTTTTATGGTTCATTTCAATTTTAAATATTTCGGGTTTTGAAATTTTTGAAGTTTTGGATTTTAAATTTTGTTAGCATTTTAGTGGCATTTTAGTGTCCACCTCAACAAACCATGCGGGTATTTGATTACATATGCACTTCTTTGTGTTTGTGTATACATTTATAGTGTATGTGTGTGGGTATTTTGGAATATTTGATGGGTCTTTTATGATGGCTCGTAGATGTTCGTGTCTGTCATGGTCCTTCTACATTTGCCCATTTTATACAGGTAGACTGTCGTGCACTACTTATTGCTTTTTGCAGGTGGATTGTAGTGCACTAATGAATTTCCTGCTATGTGTTTGTAGATGCTTGTTTTTGTTGTAGATTCTTGATCTTTGCTCGTAGTTGTCATGTAGCATGTGTACTGCATTCACACTGGATCTTCCATACATGCTTGTCGGCAAGTTGCTACATTCACCATTATTGCCAACAAGTGTTTGCATCTACTATAGTTTTTCATGCATTTGCTTACAAATGATATGGTGAATGTATAACAGGCCTCTTATGAAGGGTTTGTAAGCACTTGCATTTGTTGTATATCATTCGAAATTTTCTTGCAATGGATCAATCTATTTGCTCAACATTGAATGGTGTCTGATCGTAAAGGTGTCATAGCATTCTTTGCCTTATGCTACAATAACTTGTAGGTTTGTAGATGTATTGTATATATAGCAAATATACAGTCTTTGTTTGTCATTACTTGCATACCAATGTACTTGTTTGTACGTTAAAATTGAGTGCAAATCTTCTGGCGCTTTCCATAGGCATTTGCATTTGCTATTGTTTCTCTATATTTGCTCGTAATCAGCATTTAGTATGTGCAATGGATCTTCTTACAACAACCGGTTGGTGTTTGTATTTGCTGTGTATCGTCCTTGTTTACTAGCAATAAACTGACATATTTGCTGACTATTGAATGGTTGTTGGTTGTGGGAGTGTTGTAACATCCACAACCCATTGCTCATTAACACTAGCAAGCTTATTGTTATGCATATAACGAATCTTCCATTGTTGTTAATTGGTATTTGCATTTATCACTGTTGCATTGCTTCTATCTGCTTGTGCTTTGATGTTGACCACAGAATATTGTTATATTCATCACGAATCTTCCAATATATATTAACTTGCAAGTAACTATATTTATTGTATACGAGCTTTATGTTTGTAGGAAACTGCTGCATGCATCTGCAAGCCAGTTAACATTGATTTAAAGGATATCATAGTATTCCCTGCACGTTGCATGGTATGTATTTGTAAGAGTACTATTGCCTTCACTTGTTAATTAATCATAGCTATTTGAAATGGACATGCAATATTCGTTGCATATTCCTCATAGTCACTACAAACTTCTCTTCCACTTGTAGGCTAGATGTGGCATACATGGCACCTTTCTTGCTTATATTGCTAGTTGAGATTTTGCTCACAATTATTCAAATGCTGCAGGGTAATTAATCTTCACAGTCATTTATAATTATTCACAAATCTTCTTATAGTTGCTTGAAAGTGAACCGTCATATGTGAAGTAAGTTCAGGTTCTTGCTTGTGAGTTAACTGACATTGACAACAAAATTTCATATGATTGATTGTATATTAATATTGGCCACAAGATCCTACATTTGTTATCTATCTTCTTGTCATTTATCTTCTACATTTTATTCAAGTTCCATTCGATGTTGTTCGACTCAAATTCAATGTCCACAAGTGCTCGCTCCGAGTTTAAGCCCGCTGTGTTTTATTCATATTCAATTTAAACTCCTTGCTGTTTGATTTAGATTCCTTGTTAATTGTTTATGTTTAAATTTAGTGTGCAAGTTCAATTAAGTTCAAAATAATTCCAAGTTTTTTGTTAAGTTTAATGCCAATTTTTTAATGTTCACTCGAGTCCATAATAGGTTCCCCGTTGTTCAAAAATTCATCAAGTTTGGTCCCTTGTTTTTGTCCAAGTCCTATGCATTTTCAAAATGGATTTTAGAAGCCTCCAGATGTCTCGCCCATTTAAGGGAAACTACATAAGTCTTAGCCTGCCCGTCACATCAAGAAAAACGTGTACGGTCGGTGTCGGATGACACCTTAGCCTTAGTCCTCATCCCTACCACACCAAGAAAGGCGTGTATGAGTTTTCGAATGTACCTGTTTGAAATCGCAGTTGACTTTCCCCTTCCACGTTATATGAGTGCTTAAGGGTACTTATAGGAGTCTCCACCATGCTACGAGTGCGTGTATAGGGCTTACCCATCTTGCCATAGGCGCCGTACCTGATTCCCTTCTTACCAAGCTAAGAAAAGCATGTATAGGCAGTATTTTTGTGTGCTGTGAATGCAGAAAATGAGACTTTAAGTGATTATCTGCCTCGTCGCAAGTATCGCTGCTCGTGACGAGCTTCCTCTCACCATGCTAAGAGCCGATCAACCACCTTTGCACGCTTTTCTTAGTGTGGTAGGAGGGAACTCGGTGCGACACATGTGACGAGGCAGGTAGGCCTGGTGCATGCTTTTCTTAGCGTGGTTGGGATAACTTTAACTCTTTAAGTACCCGTATGTGGCTCTATACCTGTGGGGAAACAATTGCTCTTCTTTTGCAATAGGTACTGAGGACCCATGCACATCCAAGGACACCTACCATACGCTTTTCTTAGCGTGGTGGGAAGGCCCAGTTTTTCATAGTTTTCTCCTAAATGGGGTAGACGCCAAGAGGTTCTCGAAATTTCGAGTAAATATAAGACTGCATTTTGGACCTGATTTGAACTCAAAAGAACAAGGATTTGGACTTAAATGAACATGAACTAGTAGACTTGAGCATGAACTACAAGGACTTGTACTTGAACAAAATCTAAATGACGAATAAAAGGTCAAACCCAAATAAAATAAGATCAAACTGGAGCCAAATTCAAATCAATTTGAACATGCAATTGAACCTGCAAAGACTTCAGAAGACTTTGAACAATCACTCATGTACTTTGAATTCAAACTGTGCAACATCAAGTGGAACTTGAACAAAACTTTGGACACAAAGAACTTGAACTTGGAATGAACTCAAATGTCGAATTGGACTATAGCTTGAGCATCAAACAAATGGCATGAAGCATAATTTAAATATCTAAGATAAAAATTGTAATTTGGCTAGATGATGATGCTAATCTTGTTGGTTAAGATCAGTGACAAATGCAACAATATCTCTATGTCCGACGTCATCATACAAGTTACAAGTGGAGATAAAATCTCAATGCATGCGAGAGATGATCAAGGAAACCCAAGTGATTTGGAATATTCAACCAAAGCAACAAAATTTCTTACAAACATACACAATGCAACACATTTGAAGCACATACAAGTGCCTACGAGGTCAAATGCGCCATACTTGCAAAGACAATGAATGGTTCGTTAATGCATGTGTCCTATATGCGCTATTGAGATCTCCAACACAAGCAATAATGCCTGTAGATTGAGATGGCAATACTGGCATTCGATAGCGGAAGACCCATCCCTACGAACAAGTACAATTATTAAACCACCTGAGATTGGTAAAAGGTGGATATGATGCAGGAACAATGACTTTTCTATGAACACTGCCAGGAGTTCGTAGTGAATACAATGGGTCCCTGTAAATAAACGAACCACTTGTAGATAACAACAATGGGTATATCGTAAGTACAATCAACTCTTGTGGACACAAGTACGGATGTCACCTAAAGCAGCAGTGATTGAGATGCTGCGAGTACGTCCGGTATGAAGACAACTCAATGTACGGAGAAGGACACCTCCTGGTATAATAGAATAGATGTTTGAACAAATTCGAACTAAACTTCGTAGTGTTCCAAAGTTTCTTCTTGGTCCTATACTTAGGAAGAAAACAGCTCTGGTATCCACCAATACCAGAAATAACAGTCTACTACACTGAAGATCTTAAAGGTCTTTTCAAAGCAGCGATCATTGATTTCAAAGTCCAGAAGGACCTCCCCATGAACGAAAAGGGGAGTCAACATCAAGATGATGAAATGCCTCATGACATCAAGATAATATTATCATCGGATCCGCAACACTCGTATTAACGGACATAAAACATTTAAAAATATTTCAAAAGTGCCCTTGTACATGCACGGTAATATGTATGCACATAGGTACACTAAGGGGAAAATACATTCACAAAAACCCGCATGGCCCCCTGCGGGCGTGTTACAGGTACACATGACGTATAGGGATGCTGCGCAGCTCAACAGGTGAATTTAGATTCGAACCCGATCCTCTTATGCGGATCAGTAGGAGTCGACAGGTTTTGAACCATCAAACAAATATATGGTTGCGACGACCAATATATTTGTTTTAATACATTCATATTAGGCCTTCAAAACCTATAACAATAAAAATTCACTAACAAAGGCATAAAGCCTACGAAACCCGATCCTCTATCGGCAAGTTGGTAGGGTTGACAAGGTTCAAGCTTTTAAAGCGAAATAACCCCAAACACCCTGATGATGGCCTTGTTGAATGCAAATCTTAACCGGAGGGGTCCATTCCAAATATTTCAATAATGCCACCCAAAGTCCAAAATCTCAAAGATCATGCAAATTCCAAATATTTAAAATTGAAATTCAACCATAAAGTACTTAAATCAAAATCCATCCATCCTCCGCAACAGTTTACCGGGGTCGACAAATTAAAATTTACTTCAGCTCAGATAGAGCTAATGCTTAGTCGAAAAATATCACTAGTATCCATTCTCAAACAATCTCCTTCCAATAAGGACATGATACATCTCCTCTGACTGGCGGTTTTGACGCCAAATGGCACCGTAGGATAAACGGTCATGACCCGGGGACCTCTGAACCGAGTGGTTTTGCCGCCAAATGGCATCACGAAATACCAGTTATGGCTAGAGCCAATACGCTCTTTAGTGACATCAAATCCTTGAGATATGAATCAATAGGATATAATCGATAGGGCACAAAGCCCTCTGTTAGCTAAGGTGGATTTAAATTTGTCCCCTTAGATAAACACTCACCCCAGGTCTACAAGGTACCCTTAGATGAAACAACCCATGGCTGCCAATAAGGATCCTTCTGTCAGGTTGGGTCGACTACCTCCTCTGACTAAGTAGACCAGGGACCACGATGGCCCGGGACGACGGAACCATGGGATCTTGATCGGGTCCATCATCCATTCCCCCACCATCCGCCTTAAGTGCAAGATGGTGAAAATTTCCATTTTAAATATCAAACCGTGAACCTCTAACATCCAAACTCTTCAAATTCGTGAATTCCTTAAGCCCATGCTGCTACTATACGCTTGATACTAAGTATCTACAGATATAATGTATCTGATTAATTACTAGCCTTAATTGAAAGTTCTCTCTCATGATCGAGAGGGGTAATTAACTGTAGGGGCTTTGCCTATATGAAACCAGAACTCATATCATAAAGTTCTCGCAAAATGAGGGCGAAATCTCTGGGTAGTATCTTATCTACAAACCCATCTGTCTTCCAAAATTTACCCCGGAATTTAATTCTGTTAAAACTCCCTCGCCAAAGAAAAGCAACGCATGCAGAGGCAGGGGCCGAATTTTCGGAGCCCACAATTGCAATGGAGGGGGCGGTTAGGGCTTGGGAGGGAAATTAAATTAGGAAAGTTTTTGTATTAAAGAGCATGAGATGTTTTAGGGAGAGGTTAGTTTTTGTTTTGTTCTCCATTAGGGTTTCTATGCGACTTGGGCTCTAGACTCTCTTGTCTAGAGATTTGGGAGAGACGATCCTCTTCTCAAATTGAGGATCACTTGTATCTTATTTTCGTGTTTGTTTGGCTTTGTTTTTCGTATTACAATCTATCATTTGTGCTGTTTTTCTCCCAGATTTTGTGCTATTCTCGCTGTTTTTCACCAATTCGTGGTAGGTTTGCTTGCGAACTCAAGTATTACCCTTAGGATTACTTGCGAACTCAAGTATTTCCTATCAGTTTACTAGGAAAAATACTATTTGATGGCATGGCCTTCCGCTTGATAATATGATTTTATAGATGAAATATATTGTATCTCCTCTTTTCTGTTTAGAGAAGATTCCTTGTCTATGGAATATTGCTGGATTTATTAATTACTTCTGAATACTGCCATCAGTACCCAACCGCTTAGTCATATGAGCAATCAATTATATAATTCACTTGAGATCTGAATGCTTAATGGATCCATCCCAATTTCGATAGTGATGTTATTTTTTTATTTTTCTTTTTTTGTGCTAATTGAAGTATGTCCACTTCTTTTGGTTTGGTAGAGAGGCAGGCAGTGAACAGTTCTGCTGTCTTTCTCATTCATGGAAGCAAGGTTGATTCCTCCGGGCCGGAGGCAAGTAACACAGTTTCTTTTTCTGGAAAGAAACGAAGTAATTCTGATTCAGCTTACATGGGTTTTATAACCGAAAAAAACAGACGAGTATGTGCAGATGCAGCTGAATGTTCTCGTTCTGTTAAGGTGACAGTCAACATAGCAGTTGAGTTTGTTCTTCTCTTCCACAATGTTCAATGTTTCTCTACTCAAGCTTCGTATAACTTTTAACCTCAGATGCTTGGAAAAGAAGTTATTAGTGATAGGTCCGGGAAAAATCAGGAAGATGAAATGCAGTTTCCCATGCAAGTGCCATTAAGGCCAACATCATTACATTCTCTTCTTAGCAGTAGATCTTCTTTGCTTGCTTCCAACATGGAGCTATCTAGCCGCCCTATGATTCCTGGTTCAATGTTGCATTACCAATCCCGTATTGGTAAAAGTGGGCCATTTTCATCTTCATATGTCTCCAAGGATGCTGCCATACTTATGTCCCAACCTGCAGCAGATGAAGGTTCTAGGACTGGCATGAAAGGCTCTGGAGCTTTGAATATTGTTTCCTCCAGCAGCGTACCTGGTGAAAGAAGCATAACTAGGGTATTACCTTATAGTAGCAGTCCAAAGTATTTACAGATTAATGAGCCTGAATCGTCAAATGCATTGAGGTTGATCCTAATTTTCATATGGAATGCATTTGCTGAATTATTTTGACTCACAGCAAAAGGGCTGACTTCATGTTTATTTATTTAACTTTTTACAGATATAATGGCATGCAAAATGTTGGTCGTCAAATGACCATATTTTATGCTGGTCAAGCCCATGTCTTTGATGATGTTCATCCAAATAAGGTTAGCTAAATAGTCCTATTTATTTATTTATTTTTTAAACATTCAACATATAATATGACTCTTTGTTCCATTAATGCAAAAGATGCGTTTTTTTTTTTTTTTTGAGAAAATGCAAAGAGCAATAATCTTATTAAAGCAACTAAGTACAAATAAATTCCTTCTTCAACAAATGAAGAAAAGGAGGAGGAATGTTACTATTGTTCAAATCCTTCCAAAAAAAATTTGAACGTAGAGCATAGTTAGCACAAACATCAGCTAACTTATTACAATCTCTTCTAGCAAAAGAAAAGATAACTTGCTTAAAATCTTTAAGAAAATCTAAATCCTTTGGATTTAGATATTCTTCTGAAATAAAATTATTCTGAAGAGCCCTTTGAAAAAGAAGAATAACATTATGATTATCACCTTCATTCATAAAACCTTTAGCATCAAGCATCCAATCTTGAACATACTTTCTTAAGGAAAGAATATAAAGTATTTCAACTTGAGCAATATCCCAGTGATTAAGGCTGAAACCAAATGCTCCATAAAATCTTCCCTTGTCATCTCTGAAAACACCTCCAATTCCGGCTAAATTGTTACTGGATAGAGAAGCATCTACATTGCATTTAATCCAGCTAGGAGGTGGAGGAAGCCAAGCTGTCTTACCCAGCACTATGTGCTGATTAGCTTCCCAGTTTTCCCATGCTGGATTGTTATGGAATGATCCCAATGCATATTCTAATGCATTAGCTGCTAAGAAAGAACAACTATCTTCATTACCACCGTGAATAATTTTGTTTCTACTTTTCCAACAACAAAAAATCACCGAACAATATAAATTCCCAATGATAGGATTCTGTACCGAGAGCTTCAGTAACTCATTCAAACATTCATCCAAAGAATTAGAAACAGGCAATCGAAAATTCCAGTTTTCCAGCTTACCGCATACTTTTTTGATAATTCCACATTTAACAGCTATATGTTCAGAGTCTTCCATGCTTGGACATAATCTTGGACATTCATTATCTTCAATAATACCTCTATGATGAAGAAAACATTTAGAATGTAAAGCATTAATACAAAGACACCACCAAAACAATTCAACTTGAGGTCTTAATTTTAGATTCTTAATCCAGCTCCAGTTTAAGCTTTCCATGTCATCTTCTCTTGTTTTTTCATAAGCTAAAGCAGCAACTGATTTTCCTTGGCATTTGACAATAAATTTCATACAATCTCTATCAATATTAGAAAAGATAGGAACATGGTTGATTAAGTAAACAAGCTGCAAACCAAAGTATTTTTTTAGCTTGTCAACATTCCATTCTCCATTTCGTATAAATGCTGAAAGATTATAGCAATGTTGATCTATAATATATGTAAAAGTCGGCCACTTGTTTAAGCATTTATCCATAAGCCATACATCATTCATGGTATTCACATCTTATCCGTTACAAATCTTCCATCTCAAAAGTGAATGTAAGATTTTAGCTCCATTCAAAATAATTTTCCAGGTAGAAGAGGAATTGCTTCTATTTCCGCCTTCCCAAAGATCATTCCCATATCTGGCAATTAACGTCTTATTCAGCAAAGATGATGGATTTGAAATAAAGTTGAGGGCCAATTTGGCTCTTAACGGACCGATTCTCTCCAGCACCGACTGCACCCCTCTACCTCCTTTGCTTTTCAGTTTGCACATTACATCCCAAGCTACAAAATGAATACCAAAGCTCCCATCTCTTTTATTCCATAAAAAATTTCTGCACATTTTATCTCTCTCTTTTAAAATTCTCAAAGGAACAAGAAATAGAGTAGATACAAAAATAGGCAATGAAAGAAATTTCTCTCTTTTAAAATTTCTGCACATTTTATCTCTCTTTTAAAATTCTCAAAGGAACAAGAGATAGAGTAGATACAAAAATAGGAAATGAAAGAAAAGAAGCATTTAACAAAACTATTTTTCCAGCTAGAGAAATAAACTTATTTCTCCACAAATTCAGTTTAGCAGTAGCTTTGTCAATTAAATAATTGAAATCTGATTTGACAAGTCTTCTTAATACACTCTTAGTTCCAAAGAAAATCCAGCTCCTTCACAACTTTAAAGTTTAGCAATCTGGAAAATTTTTTGACCGAACTTCTAGAGATGGATTTACTAAAAAGCATAGAAGACTTGCCTGAATTCACCAATTGTCCAGTCCACTCACAGTAATTCTTCAAAATAGCAGTTATAATCTTCAAGCTTATCTTATTAGCCTCTGAAAAGATGATTATATCGTCTGTATACATAAGGTGAGAGATCAAATGAGCATTTGGAGAAATTTTCATACCAATACTACCTCCTTTTCTTGAGAATTCTTCAGATAGTAGTTGGGAGCACATGATAAAGAGGTAAGGAGAAAGTGGACATCCTTACCTAAATCCAAATTTAGACTCAATCCAATTTAAGTACTTTCCATTGATCAAGATAGAAAATTTCAGATTCATAACACATTCCATAATAAGATATGAAAATCTTGTGGGAAATCCAAACCAATGAAGCACTTGATTGAGAGTAGGCCAGCACATGCTATCATACGCTTGCTCGATATCAACTTTAATAGAAACAAATCCCTTTTTAGATTTGGAAAATCTAAATTTGTGAAATAATTCTTGAGCAAGAAGAATTTGATCCGACATAAGTCTCTCTTTTACAAAAGCATATTGAACCTCTGAGATAATCTTGGCAAATAAATTACCCATTCTATTTATTAACATGCTGGCCACAATTTTATAAATTGAATTACAAAGGCTAATGGGCCGGTAGTTAGAAGGTAGTAGATGATTTTTTACCTTAGGAATGAGCACCACATTAGTTTCTTTCCAATCCATGCACATGGAACCTGTTTTGAAGAAATAATTAATGGCATTCTACATATGATTATGAATAATATGCCAATAAGCTTTGATAAAAGAATAAGTGATTCCATCTCTTCCCGGGGCTTTATTCGAACCTAGCTTCTTGACAACTTCCTCCAATTCTTCTTTAGAAAAATCTCTCTCTAGCATTTTAAAATCAGCAGCATCAATGACTTTTGAACATGAAGGCCAATCATCCAAGGAGCATACTCTACTTCTTCATTTATTTTTGAAGAAATTCAAAAACACCTCAGTAATTTCTTCCTGATTTTCAATCAGCAAACCCGCATCATTTTTAATTTGATTGATCCAATTAACATTTTTCCTTGCTGTTGCAGATGCATGAAAAAATTTAGAATTACTATCACCATCTTTGAGCCAACGCATTTTGGATATTTGTTTCCACCAGGTGCATAAACATCCAAGCGTTGCATTCAATTCCCGAACCTTGGATCTCAACAGATCAATTTTCTGATCAGAAATACCCCCTGCAGATGATTCTTCTTCTTGGAGCTCCATAATATCCTTTTTTAAACTAATTTTCAACTTAGTTAAGCTTCTATGTTTGGCTCTATTCCAAAAAAACAGAGCTTTTAAGGAACGCCTGAATTTATTATTCAAAATAATGTCTGCATTTCCTCATGGTTTTTCCCAAGCAAACCAAACCATAGAGTGAGAAGCTGGATATGATAACCAAGTATCTTCAAATCTTAGATTACAATTTTTATGAGCAATTGCAGAAGATATCCTTAACATAATAGGAAAATGGTCTGATGCAATACGGGCTAGCTATCTTACCACCGCAACTTTCAGATGCTTTAAAGCTGTACAGTTAAGAATGCATCGATCCAATCTTTCTAAGATACGGGCATTACCAGATTTATTATTGCATCATGTAAAATTGAGACCAATAAATCTAGTATCATGAAAATCACAATCCCTCATGAACGAAAGCATGTCTTGAGCTCCTTGTGACAAAAAAAATTTTTTACCTCCTTTTTTTTCATCTTGAGATAAAATGCAATTGAAGTCTCCTCCCATGACCATAGGAAGTTTAGAGGATGAAAATTTCTCCAATTTGCTCCAAAGGATTCTTCTCTCACAACTATCTGTGCTACCATAGATTGTGGCTATGATCCAAGAGGTTTTGTTTGCAATGTTCAATTCTCGCACTACTAGCTGATTAGAAGCTTCCATAACAGAAAACCAGGCCAAATCCGATCTCCAATATATCATAATGCCACCAGATAAACCTCTAGCTGGAAATAAATAGAAATCCCACGTCTCCTATAAATCTTTTAAGCTCCAAAGGATCTATAGAAGAAATTTTAGTCTCAAGAAGGCCCACAAAAATTGCATCATTTTCCTTCACAATTTCCTTCAAATACCGGGAGGCCTCATCTTTTCTAGCCCCCCTACAATTCCAGAATATAAATGAGCTCATTTTGGATTAGAAGTGGGTAATGACCTACTACTTTCCTTTTGATCAACTCACCTTTCCTGTATTTTGAAGGTAAACTAACATTACCCAAGGCCTTCAATTCCTTTTGAAGTTTAAACTTGATCACATTAGTAGCTGGGATCATTGCTGTGACAGTAGTAGTTAACTCATTACCATCTTCAATAATCTCCCCATCTTTTTTATCATTCTTGTCACCCGTGTCTACATTAAACACAGGCTTTTGAGTGGCAACTGATTGTTTAATAGTATTCATAATAGTATTCATAATATTGGATGAATCTGGAATCACGTTAGACTTGATTCTGATTCATCTGTTATAACTTCCAATTCCAGCTGTCTTTCTTCATTATCAATCAATGACTTTGCTTTAGAAGTAATTGCAATTTCCTCTTCATTAACAATTTGAAGTATGGAGAACATGTTTTTTCTCTCAAGAACTTCAGGAACTTCCATATCCATGATATTTTCTGCTACCAATTCAGCAGAATTGCTGACAGAAACCAATTCAACCTTTTCCACTTCCAGGTCATTTAGTTCTTTCTGAATTTTAAGATCAGATTTATGATAGGGAATACTTGAGTTCGCAAGTAATCCATTAGGATTTACTTGAGTTCGCAAGCAACCCTTTCCCTCTATATTATTTGAAATAGAAGAAGAATTATCCTTCTCCAAGTAAACAACCTGAGAACTGTCCAGGATGCTGAATTTGTTCTTCAAAGCAGATTCAAAATTCTGAATTTCAGATTTATTCTGTGATTCAATTATTTCACCTTCTTCTATGATGGAATGTAACATAGCTGGAGGATCATTTCGAAGAGCAGTTTTCTGTCTAGGCGCAGTCTTCCCGAAAGCTTTGTTCTTCTTGAATTTAACCTGTATCCAAGGTCCTAATTCATCTTGTCCATTGGAATTTCCTTCTTCATGATTCAGTTTTTTATCACCACCATTTGAATTGGGAACAAATGTTTTTGAAGAAGGACATTTGTTCTTCAAATGGCCAATTTTACTACAGTGATAGCAAAGAGAAGTAATCTTCTCATATTCTACTTTTTGGAAGGATCTACCATGTTTTCCTTCAATCCAAACACCTCTGGGTAATTTTTTATCTAGATCAATACGAACACATACTCGGGCATATTCCCTCTTTCCCCATTTAAAAGAATTGCCATCTAGATATAAAGGAGCTCCTATCATAGATGCAATTCTACAAATATTCTGTTCATCCCAACAGTGTAGAGGTAAACACGGCATACGAATCCAAATAGGTGCTGTAAGACCTTTAAGAGATTCGGGGGAAAAAGAAGGGGACCATCTATCCAAACCAATAATATTTCCTCCAATATACCAAGGACCTCCTTCTAGGACTTCTTCAACAGCATCAGGCTTGGTAAAAGAACATAGGATCCAATCAAGACCCAAGGTTGTAAGATGAAAGTTCCCAAATCTGGACCATTGCTTCCAAAGCTCTCTACTGCAGATCGGGAATGGTATATTGCTTCCCAAGACTTTGATAACCAATGAGTTTCTCAAAACATGTGAATTAACGTTTTTGAGTTCTGGATTCATAATAACAGCAATCCTGTCATCAGTAACGGGACTTGAGCTCATATTATAATTGAGCTTGATGTGCTATGTCTTCTTCCAAGCATTAGGAAAATTATCTTTAGGACCATAATCTGAATTCTTTGCCATAGCTTCACTGGAGATCTTCTCACCAAGTACAGCTTGCATGAAATTCTTAACAGGCAAATCAGTGCTTAGATAAGAAGGTTGCTTATCATTAGAATGAGATATATTTTTAACGTTATTCTGGTTATTCCCATTTATCTATGGCCACAGGTCAGAGATTGCATTTGAACAACTAAATTTATTAACAAAAATCTTCACGTCTGATGAAGAAGCTCCCACATCGTTAGATTTCCGATTCAAATTTGCACTAGTTTTCTTAAGATGCGGAGTAATGCAATCAGGATGAGTCAAAATACTTTTACCTTTACCTTCCACAAAATCAGCAGTCTTCTTCACAGGTGATTCACTTACCTCTCTGATAATAAGAGGTCTTGCGGTATTTCTGGTATGAACGATGTCATCAACTGATTGCGGAATCGAATATTGTTGAACATCTTCTACTCTAATTTGTCCATCTAAACATCCATTAATGTTAGACGCGCTGACCGATGGTCGGCGGTCCTCCGCCGTCATCGCCAAGAGCCGGCGATGAAGGTAGCAGAAAAACCGCGAATTGAAAATTTAAAAAAAATCCGGCTGTTTCTCTCTTTATTGGATTATTCAACAGATGCCTTTTGAAAAGACATTTTAAGAGGTTTGTCAACAAAAAATGGAAAAAGCTGTCTTATTGAGCAATCAATTCCGTTCTTCAATCTTGATATTGGCATGACTGTTGCGACTTGATCTTTACTTTTGCTCGTTTTTAAATGACAAACTAAGACATGAAATTTATTACTATTGGAATTCTTGAAATTAAATTATAATGAACTAAAGTTTGTTGTCCTCCTCACAAGAGCCGAGGCCCGCAAATCCTGTTCAAATCCCGCAAAATCCCTGCAATTCAACGAAGTTTATGTCTTCTCCTAGAATTTTTTCTCAAATCACGTACTGCTCTTGGCCCTCGTCGTTAAAAAGAAATCGAACGAGGCTTTCATTTGTTTCTTCTTCCACTGTCGAGCCCTTCCTCAAATAGTTGTGGCCTCAATTTTTTCCACCAACAACCCCAATCTCGTCTATAAGCCGACTTGATCCTCCATATGCAAGACCGAGCTTCCCGGCTCGTTCTCGTTCGAACCATACGATAGAACCTCGATCGAACAAGATACGACCGATCCGACACCACCAGCTCTTACACGAATCCTGCATGTCTCCAGCCTATTGCCATCCATATTACGCAATCTATCGATTTACTCCCATCTCCACTTTGCTCCAAACTACCTCAACCCGCCTCCTCCCTCGGCCCGTCAAATCAGCTGCTTGATCCACATGATCCCGATTCGACTCCACGTTTGAACCCAATCATCCCAGCCGAATTGCTCGACTGACTCATATTCGTCTACAATTGATATGTCGGCACTCGATCAAACTGACCCCCTTATACACTGACCCTTCACTGTGTCGTAGCCTAGCTTGCCAATCTCCTCTTCCCTGCTGTGCCGACTCCACTTCATCTCACAGTTTTCAAATTCTCTCCCCAAAAATCTCCTGCTGCACTTAATCTCACACGTCTCCTCTTCACAACTAAACCAATTTAACATGCAGGGGCCCAAGCCCAAAATAGCCCGTTCAAACAATCCCACAACCCCAATCTCCTCTAACAATCATTTATTTTCATTATTGTTATTATTATTATTACTATTATTAATTATCATTAGTAGTTAATATTATCAATTATCATTATTATTGTGTTCCTTGTAGCTCAAACGTCTCTTCCACTTTTATAAGAGTTATCCTTCTTATGGGAGGATTCTGTCCAAGAAATCAGTAGGAGCTTGTGTTTCTTGGTTAAACAGTATTGGCAGAGGTGGTACCATAATACTATCAGTGTGCATGGTATATTATGTCGCAATGCCAAACTTTCAAGATCATTTGCACTTTCAAGGCCCACAGATGTCAGAAATGTTTTCTCTCACACAAAAGGCAGAAGAAGAAACTTTGAAACATCAGGAAGTTTAGTTTGAATTTGATCAAATATCTCTTCCATTCTGCCAGGAAGAAGGTTGTCCTTGTCACACAATGTTGACCTCTGTTATGAATAAAAAAAGGAAAGAGCAAATAAACAAATACATGAATGATTACCTCTTCCGCAAATCCATCCCGTATCCCTGCCGATATCAAGCCTAAGTCATGCAAAATCCAGTCGCAGAGCTATTATTCGGTGTTGTTTCAGAAGCCCATACCCTCGTGTGAAGGTCTTGCCTCGATTGATGCTATCACTTGCGTTAAAATGAGACCGAAGCCTCAGACGTCGGATCCTTCTTCCTCTCGCTCATTTTCCTTCACGCGACATCTTCCTCCAAGCCATCCGACCTCCCTCCAATCCGAACCTTTCTCCCACAACACCAGCTTCCGAAATCCACAAGCCCTCCGACCTTGATCTGCCCTAGTCTTGATGTCCAAGATTCTGACCTCCTCTCCTCCTCCCTCTCTATCCAAGCCAACTTATCCCCATATGAAGCAAAATCCCGAACTCCTCTAGCCCCCAACCTTTGGATTTTCTCATATCGAGAGAGAGAGCTTCTTCCCCATTCCTCTTCTCCAACACGAGCTCTATAGACTTCTGACCTTGACCCGCCAACCTCCTTTATCGAACCACTACAGCCGCGAGCTCCCTTCGCTTCTTGCGATTCTACCTGCCTCCCATGAAGCCGAGCTCCTCACTTTGGTCCCCTTCCTCACGTGAAGGAACCGAGCTCTCCATCCTTGCCCTACTTGACGCCAAATAGCTGCATCCTATCTTCAAATAGCCGAAGCCATAACTCCTTTGCTCGAGTCATCTGCCCTAGCTCGAAGGCATACTCCCATTGCCGAACTCTAGCCGAAGCCCCTGCCCGATTCCTCTTCACTGTAAAAGGGTAAAAGCTTATTATTATTATTATTACTATTATTATTATTATTATTATTATTATTATAGTTATAATATTGTGATTATTATTGTATTTTTATTTTATTTTACTTTATGTTATTATTAGTAACCTAATTATTACTATAATTATTCTTAATTATTATGATTTTTATCATTATTATTATTATAACAAAAAAAAAGAGTTGGGAAATTAAAAAAAGGAGAGAAAAAACAAATATAAAATAACAACATAATAACGAACAAAAAACATATAATTATGATTCAAATATAATAAAAAAACACACACACAATGATAAACAAACATACAAAACAAATAAATGAAACACACAAACAAACCTTAACATACTTATACCTCATCGACTTGCTCATGTTCTGATGATTCAGAAACTATGTCTGCCCAGGAGACTTTTTTCTTTCTATCTTTTCCCCAAATTACAATCGGTTTATTTTTACTCTTTTCCTTTAGAGGAAGAGTTTTTAAGTTGGGGCATTCAGACTTTAAATGTCCGGGTTTCCTACACCCAAAACAAATAACGTTATTGGAAATCATCGTAGTCTTACCATTTCTACATTTGTTCCACTTTTGTTGACGCTTTTTCTTGCGCTTTAGTAGGCTTTCCAATTTGCTTGTTGAGTCATTACTTTCGTCATCTACTAAGCCACTTTTCTCCGTATTTTCAATTTTTAGTACTATATTCTTCTCATCACCTGCAGCCAAAAGTCTTTGACTCACACTTTACTCGTATGCAATGAGTGAGCATATTAGATCATCTATAAATAAAAATTCAAATCTTTTGATTCACATATAGCCGTGACTTTAATTACAAAACTTCAAACACCTCCCAAACGCCCACAAAAGCTCAAATACCCAAAAATCCAAAAACTTCCAAAAATCATCAAGCTCAAAATATTTAAAATTGAAATAATCCATTCAAATACACTAGCAAAATCCATCCACCCTCCGCAACAGTTTGCCGAGGTGGATAAATTTAAAACTACTTCATCTCACATAGAGCCAATGCTTAGTCAAAAATATAACTAGGATCCATTCTCAAACAATCTCCTGCCAATAAGGATATGGTACTTGTCCTCTAGCCGGCGGTTTTGCCGTCAAATGACACTTAGGATAAATGGTTATGATCCGGGCCCTCTGAATCAAGTGGTTTTGCCGCCAAATGGCACTAGGAAAGATCGGTTATGGGCAGAGCCAATACACTCATTAGTGGCATCAAATCCTTGAAATATGAATCAATAGGATATAATTGATAGGGCATAAATCACTCTATTAGCTAATGTGGATTCAAATTTATGCCCTTAGATAAATATTCACCTCGAGTCTACAAGGTACCCTTAGACGAAGCAACTCATGGCTGCCGACAAGGATCCTGTTTATAGAAGAGCCATTGAAACTCCCCGGAACTTAATTCCATTACAACTCCTCCGAAGAAAAAAAAAACACAGCAGGCAAAGTTCGGGGCCGGATTTTCGGAGCCCACACACAAGGGTTCTCTTCGAAGAGTCAACCGATTCTCATATTTGTTATATGCTATTGTATACTTTTATGTCCACAGGGTTCTTCCACAATGTACCCGCTGTTGTTATCCACAAATGGATCTTGCTTATTTATAGGGACCGATTGTAGTCAGTACGATGTCTTGGAAGTGCTCGTAGAAGAGCCATTATTCTTGCATCATATCCACTTTTCACCAATCTCAGATGGGTTGATGTACTTATTTGCAGTGACAGGTCTTCCACTATTGATTGGCAGTGCTGCCGTCTCAATATACAGGCGCCGTTGCTTGTGTTTCGGGATTTCATTAGTACATGTGGTAGTCACCTATGAGCTCTGCAAACTTTTTGTTGTTGTTTGTGAGTACAATACATTTGACCTTGAAGGGATTATTGTAAAAGTCCATTTCATTCATCAGCATGTTGACACCGACCGTTGCAGGTTATTGATTGTAGGCACACATCTCCAATAGTTTTTTGTAGGTGTCATGTGTACTTGTGTCCATAGGGGATTTGTTGTACTCATGATATGCCCACTGTTGTTATCTGCAAGTATCATATCAATTGTACTTGTTTATCTGCTCATTGTTATCGACTGCAGGGGTGACTTGGCACCTATTATGAGTTGCTTCGTTGTCGCCCGTAGTTGAATCATTATAACTTGACAGACTTCGAACAGTCTCTTGTAGGTGTTTTGCATTTGCTACGAATTAACCATCCTTATTTGCAGGGTATTGGTGTACTTACCAGATATTTGCTTGCAGATGATTATAACTTCTTCAGATGCACTTAATTGGCCATTCAGTACATGTCCGACTATTGTTGTTTGTATGGTTGAATGTACTTGTAGGGTACTATCGTTGTTGGTTGTATGGATATCCCAATGTTAGATGCTTGCTACATATACTTGCATAATAACCACCTTCACCATTCGCATGTGGGCTTTGTGCACTTCTCGCAATAGCATTAGTTATATATAGGTTGTTGATGTTGACTTTAAGGCATTATTGTACTCAGTGCCTGTTGTATGTTTCGTAATTGACTGATGTCAGTTCCAAGTCAATGACATCTGAAAGTTCTCCACCACAAGTCCTTTATTTGTTCATTATATTCATTTGAATGCATTATGTTATTATTTGATATTTGCATTTTGATCTTGATTGTGTATTCTAGCATTAGAATTCAATTTATTTTAGTTCAGTTCAAGTCGGATCCCTTATTGTTCAAGTTCTATGCATTCATGCTCAGGTACAAGTCCTCTATGTTGCTGCTCAAGGTAGGTCTTCTTATTGTTCAAGTCTTGTATACTTTAGTTTAAATTTTGAGCATACTGGCATATCCCCCGTTTAGGGGAAATCACAGGAAACTAGGCCATCCCACCACGCTACTCGAGCGTGTATAGTAGGTATCGGGGGATACCAAGCCGTACATCTTTCATCCCACCACATTACAAGAGCATGTATTAGGTCTTTAAAAGTACCCGTATGAGAACACAACTGCTTTCCCCAACACGCTACAAGAGCGTGTATAGGGCTTACTCACCTCGCCGTATGCGTCGCACCGGGCTCCCTTCTATCTTGTTATGAGAATGCGTATAGATGGTTCTACGGTCAGCAGCAAAGCTGAAAATGGGATTTAAAATATTATACCTTACGTAGAAGTCATCAGCAATGCTGATATCAAGGTCAAGGACTGAGAAGGTCTCGTGGTACTCGAGGTTTTTCCCACCATGCTACAAGAGCATGTATAGGGCCTACCCGCCTCGTCGCGCCTTGTGCTACATAAGCGTGTATAGGTGGTCCATCGGCGCATCACGCACACCGAGGATGGGATTTGGAACCTTATACCTTCACGGCTAGCGACCTCCCATTGCTTCCAATCAAAGTGTTGTAACTTCTGATCCCATAGGAAGGAAAAGTCGTTGAAGGGGCGAGGTCGAATAATGACTCAGGAGCCAAAAAGGCACGTGTAAGGGCGAAAGTTACCTTTATAACCAGCGGAGCTCCCATTATTGCTTCCGATCAAATGTCGTAACTTTTGATCCAACTGGAAGAGAACGCTGTAGGTGAAGTTGATCAGCCGCGAAGAAGCACACGAGAGGGAGAGGTTTTAGACGGAGCAACCGAAGGCTTCTTCTCCCCCCTTTTTAATGACAGGTAAGGTATGGCGTAGGACAAGCGACATCGTGCGGGTAAGCATCGTTAACATGCGATGAATGACACTTGATTATCTTACTCGCAAGATTTCAGCGATTTTGTGGATCGTGCGAGGTGGCTTCTATTATAACTGCTTAGCTGAAATCTATGATAATTATTTTTGTTGTTATTTTTAGAATATAATCATTCATATTGAATCTTCTTACAGGTTAATTAGCTTCTGCTTTTGAAAACATTGCTGCATATTAGTGTGCTTATGAACAAGTTCACTTAGGCTTAACATCCTTATCGAACTTTCAATTGGTATCAGAGCGGCACTCAAAAATAGTATTTTAGAAAACTTAAAGGAAAATGATCCATGGCACATTTCAGAAAATTATCTTTCAAATTATTGATCTAGCCCTTGGGAAATGAAAAAAGATGAGTCATCAACAATGTATGTAACTCACTGATGCAACTTGAATATGAAGTGTGAACAACAGTTAGAAGAGTAGTAGTTATTGATGGGAAACATTGATGATAAGATTCAAACATTTTTATGCATGACCTCTATTACCATATTTTAAGATCTGCTGGATAGGGTGACAAAATTCGAAAAATTGAATTTATCAAAATAAGAAAACCACTGACAAAATCCCAGAAGGCTAAAATATCGGATGCCAAAAAAAGTAAAGCCTACTCTGCATTCTCTTTTAGGCCTGATAAGAGAAGACAGGTGGTGTATGAAGTCGATAAAGGCAAACAGACAGTTTATAATATAAATAAAGGCAAGTAGTCGATGGATTATAAAAATAAGAAACTAGCCTACAAACTCTAATCCCCATTCAAAGATGTTAAGTGGAAAAAAAGAAAAAAATTAAGGGAAATGACAAGCCTCGAACTTTCTTTGGTGGAGGATGCTAAGGGCTAACAATGAGAACTGGTGATCGAACATTGCCATCCCTCAAAGAAAAAAATGAATAAAGAATATCCTTTTAAGAGGGAAAGCGTCACTTAGTTGTTTTGACAAACACTCAGAGTGGGTTTATAATTGTTGTAATGCAAGAGACCTTAAAAATGTAATCATAATGGTAACCCAAATTATTGCCCGTGTCATTGGGTAATTAGCCATCCTTTTGAAGATTGTCACGTCTTCAATAATTGGCTAGAAAGAAAATATAAGAAGTGAGAATTCATATTTTCAGACAATATGTTTGTTCATCCTAGAAGCGAATTAGTCCAGTGGATACATCCTCTTTCGTACCCCCAACTAGAGAAAAAGCTAAAAGGAGCCTGCTCAGGATGAGCAGTGGGAGACCGCAGCCTCCAAGAAGATGGTGAGATGTTAAAGTATATCGAAGGAGTTCCTTTTATTTGGTGGAGGTCTAGTACTGAGCTAGTGATAGATTTAAGTGGTTGTCTGTCGTAGATGCATCTACTTCCAAGTGACACCCTAGCTAGACTAGCTTATCGTATTCTAGCAAAGCAAGGTCAAAATTTATCAAGAGAAAAATCTAGTTGAAAATGCTAAAAGAGAAAAAGACAACAACCCAAAAGTCTATCGATTGTAAGGTGGCCTATTAAGCTTGCTGCCTTTATGTCGGAGCTTAAAATGGACGAAGCAGAAGGAGAGGAAGACTTGCTTCCTATGGAGACGTGCCGAGTTATCTCGGTGACATCGAACATACCGACAAAAGTAGAATATGCTGAGGAAGCATCTCTTGAATTTTGTCTGGTGTCATCAATGAATACTATAGTTCAGAGGAAGATTTATACTTCCCAAATGGGGATGATTTAGAACCTGACATAACATCACAGATGGAGCTTGTAAAGCTGCATGGTGATTTTGAATTTACAAATGAATCTTCTGAGGTGACTAAAGCTAGTTATGAAGCAGATGCTTCATCAGGTGAATCGAAGTCAGATGAAGTAGCTCAAGTATAGTTATGAAGCGACAAGATACTGCTGTCTCCACCATAGAAGGGGGTGTCCATTAAGGACAACAGAAAAGAAATAATCATCAGTGAAGAGATTATTCCTAAATATCCCAAGAAGAATTCTGCTTCAAACAAAGAGATATATTATAATATCATATCTCATTTAAGGAAAAATCTCATCACAACTTAGTATATACGAGGCTCATCTAATGTCTGAAGATCTTTGGGAAATTTTGATTTAGGATCTAAAAAATCCTAGAAAATATGAAGCATACTTTGTTTAATGTTGCATTACTGAGATTCTACAGGCTCGAAATAAGTCAATTATCACTTTTGTTGAGGATGATTTGATTCTCGGATCGACATATCACAATCACCTTCTGTATATTATTATAGAGAGTGACGACATCATAATCAGTCGAATCCTGATTGATCCCGAATATTTTATAAACCTCATAAGCCTAAATGCATTGAAATCACTGTACCTTGATGTGCATCATCTTAGGCAGGACAAACTGATGGTGCATGGTTTTAACGACGAGGGATAAAAGCTATGGGATCATTCATACCCCCTCTTGTATTTGGAGAACTTTATACAAAGGTCAAATTTCATGTGATCGACACGGATATCTCATTCAAAGCACTTCTGGGTTGTCTGTGTTAAGATAGTTGCTATTTGCATGCTTTACATTTTTGTGACTTGTATAGTTTTGATGATTCCAAACATTATTGTTCAAATGTGTAGTTATCTCCTAACAATTTTAGAAGATTTGTATTTGCTCTTGTGTGTACTAATATTTCAGGAAAATCTAACTCCAGACTATGAAGACTTCAAATTTAAATTCAGCATGACCTTGTAATAACCGTTCATACCGGACGAACTTTGTTCGTACGGGACGATCCGCTTGTACGAAAACATTTCGTACACATATACAAACAGGTTCGTTTCAAGGCTTTTAAGTAATATCGTCCAGGACGATCCACGATCGTACGGGACGATCAACTGCGTACAGAATTGAAAACTTGCAGTTTTTGGGCGGTTTTTCTTGTCTTTTGTATATATAGTCCAAATTAGACTGCCACTCAATCTTTTTGTCATTTGATCTTCGTGCCTCTTGAGAGAATAGCCAAGGAGAGAGTATAAGAGTGCATTCAAAGGAGGATTCCTACCACTGGAGCGTGAAGGCTTCACTTGGAGTTTAAAGGTAAGAATCTCTAGTTGTGAATTGAGATACTTCACTCTTTTCTTTCTTCCTTCTAGATTTCTTGTGAGAAGATCTGTCAAGGAGATTCGGTTCGCTGCCGACACTTGGAGAGTGTGAACAGCCGAAGGGTTCTCTGCCCACACTAGGAGAGTGTGAAAGGACGGAAGGATTCTCTGCCCACACTAGGAGAGTGTGAAACGACGGACGGTTCTCTGCCAATACTAAGGATTGTGTAAAAGGACGACGGTTCTCTGCCGCACCGGGTAGTGGTGAAAAGAGTGTTTTATAAAGGCTTCTCCGCCTTGCTGTGGGTGCAAAAGGAGAGTCACTATTGGTATTAGTGCAATATTCAGAGGGTGCCTCTGGGGAGTGGATGTAGGTCTGGTTTAGACCGAACCATTATAAATCTGGTGTCATTTACTTTACTGTTTTTACTTTTCTGCATTTTATTTTTGGTTTAAAAAACTCTGTGATTGAAAAACGTTTTCTATAAAAAACTTAATAAAAATTTTCTTTTCGGTTCAACACACTTTCAAGAGGGTTTAAATTTTTAAAATATCAATTCACCCCCCTCTTGGTAGCCTTGGGACATTAACTTAGGTCTAACAACCTATTTACTAGACTCAACAAGTGGTATCAGAGCTTTGTTTCAAAATCATAAGTTTAAACTACTTTTTGATTAACGTAGATGGCTACATTCAAAAACCGAAACACACCTGAAGGTTACTCTATAACTAGACCTCCACTGTTTGACAATATACCTTTTGATTTTTGGAAAACACGCATGTCTACTTTTTTACAGTCACTTGATTATCGTATGTGGATCCTAGTCCAGGAAGGTTACACAAAACCAACTAGATTAGTTGATGGAGTTAGGGTAGAAATACCTTTTGTAGATTGGACTATAGAAGAACGTGATTTAGCACAACTAAATGCTAAATGTTTGAATAGCTTCTTTTGTGCTTTAAAATCTGAAGACTACATGTAGGTTTCCACTTGCAAAAGTGGTAATGACATATGGGATAGACTTTGTATAACTTATGAAGGGACTAATGAGGTTAAGCAATCAAGACTCAATATCTTGTTACATGACTATGAATTGTTTCGCATGAAACCAAATGAATCTATTTTTGACATGTACACGAGATTCACACAAATAGTCACTTCTTTGCATGCACTTGGTAGGGAATTAACTAATGCTGAAATGGTTAATAAAATTCTTTGTTGTTTACCTACTGCTTATGATGCTAAAATTACTGCAATTACAGAGTCTAAAGATCTAAACATTTATTCTATTGACAATCTTCTTGGTTCACTCATTGCTTATGAGCAAGGAGTAAGTCAAAGAAAGATTGATGCAGGTGAACCACGAAAGGAGAAGAATATTGCACTGAAAGTGGACGAGTCAGAGAGTGAACACTCACAACCAGAGGATGAAGACGATATTGCATTGATGACTAGACAATTCAGAAGCTTTTTAAAGAGGAAGCAGAAGAGACGTCAGCAATGGAATTGAGGTAAGTATAACAGAAATGACAAGGTTTCTAATGAAGTGATTTATTATGAATACAGGAAACCAGGTCATATCAAGACTGATTGCCCAAAACTCAAAGCCACTCCTAGCAAAGAGAAGGTTGAGGAGAAACCAATTGTAAAGAAGGGCAATAAGAAGTTTCAAAGAGCTTTCTGGGCGGACTCAGCTTCAGACTCATCTGAGACTGAAAAAGAAGAAGAAGTCATCAACCTTTGCTTGATGGCAGATAATATTGATCAATCAGATCAAGAAGAGGTATGTGACTTAACCTATGATGAATTATTTGAAGTTTCTGAACACATGCATGATGCATATAAGAAAATGAAAAAGATGCATGCTAGTGTAAGTTTTGAATTGGAAGAGCTTAAGAAGGAACATACGAAATCCTTAGGAAAGATCATGCATTAATAGATAACAACCACATGAAACTTCTTGACGATTATGATGACTTAAATAAGAATTTTGAGAATTTAAAATCATCCTATGCTGATCTTGAAAAAGAATTTAAAATTTTAAGGATGAATCTGAGAGCAAAACATATCGAATCATTTATACAAATCGAATCTTGGAAGATATGAATTCATTTTATAAACTGACAATAAGAGCTCTTGAGGATAATAGGAAACCCCCAAAACTTGAAGATTTTACAAATCCTAAATATTATCCTTAATACATGAAATTCCTTAGAAGACAATCAAATGGAAGAAAACTTAGGAATACTTTTCCTAATGTTAAATGCAATAATTGTGGATTTTTGGGACATATATCTCACACCTGCATTTTGAAGATGAAAACTAATTTGGTGTGGAGATCTAAGATGCATAAACCTAGACATATCATACATGCATCTGATTATAAATTGCTAAAAGGTGAACCCAAACTTGTTTGGGTTCCCAGGTCTAACATTTGATATTTTTGCAGGATTGCTCTCACACAAGACCTCGTGAGAGCATATGGTACCTGGACAGCGGATGTTCAAAGCATATGACTGGAGATACTGATCAATTCATAACGCTGGAAGCCAGGAGTGCAGGCAATGTTACACTTGGAGATAATACTACAAAGAAAGTAATTGAATCAGGTATGATTGGAAATTTGAAAAACTTTTTCATAGACAATGTGTTATTAGTTGAAGGCTTAAAACATAATTTGTTAAGCATAAGTCAGCTTTGTGATAAGGGTTATAATGTAAAATTTTTACATACTAGCTGCATAATAAGCCTAAATGGGAAAAATGTTTTAAATGGAAAAAGGGTAAACAATGTTTACATGCTAGATTTAAATTGTATTCAATCTCCTACTGCTTTTTGTTTGAAAATTGTTTCTGATGAATCATGGCTTTGGCATAGGAGACTTTGTCATTCTAGTATGAAAAATCTTAGGAGAATTACCCAAAAGAACTTAGTGAGAGGTATACCAAAACTAGATTTTACTAAGGAACCACCTTTGTGATGCATGTCAATTAGGAAAACAAGTGAAGTCATCTTTTAAGTCTAATAAGGATCTTAGAACTAGTAAACCATTGGAAATTCTTCACATGGATCTTTTTGGACCTGTAGGAACTGTAAGTCTAGGAGGGAAGGTATACGGATTTGTTATAGTGGATGATTTCTCAAGATTCACTTGGGTTAGATTTCTTTTTCATAAGAGTGAATCGTTTGCGGAAATTCAGAAATTTTTCAACTTGGATTCAAAGGAAACTAGGGAGTGAAATAATTTCTATACAAAGTGTGATCATGGAGGAGAATTTGAAAATAAAAGATTTGAAAATTTTTGTAAAGAAAAAGGGATTGATCACAATTTTTCTGCACCTAGAACCCCTCAACAAAATGAGGTAGTTGAGAGGAAAAACAGAACATTAATAGAAGCCGCCCGAGCAATGTTGGTAGAATACTCACTTCCTAGATATTTTTGGGCTGAGGTGGTTAACACTGCATGCTATGTTCTGAATAGGGTGAATGTGAGATCAAATTTAAATAAAACACCCTATGAGTTGCTAAAAGGTAGAACACCTAATTTGACTCATTTGCATGTTTTTGGTTGCAAGGTGTTCATTCATAATAATGAAAAATCTGCCTTAGGAAAATTTGATCCAAAATTAGATGAAGGAATTTTTGTTGGATATTCAAGTGTTGGAAAATCTTATAGGGTATTCAACAAAAGAACTTTGGTCATTGAAGAAATCACACATGTTGTATTTGATGAATCTGGATATTTGGAAGAGCCAAATGTTGTTGAAGATGAGATTGAGGAAAACTTCCAAAAGATTGATAGAATAATTTTGGAAGAAAATATGGAAGAGAATTTGAAAAGAGAAAACTCTTTGCCTAGAGATTTGAGATTTTCTAAAAACCACCCAAGAGAATTGATTATAGGTGAACCGAGTGAGGGTGTTAGAATTAGGCGTGGATTAAACAAGGAAGTCAATCATTCAGCCTTTATTTCAACTATTGAACCCACTAACATTGATCAAGCACTTTCTGATGAATTTTGGATATTGGCCATGCAAGAAGAATTGAATCAATTTGTAAGAAATGAAGTTTGGGAATTAACTTCAAGGCCAAAAGATCAAAGTGTTGTTGCAACCAAGTGGGTATTCAAAAATAAAATGAATGACTCAGGAGTAGTCATTAGAAATAAGGCTAGATTAGTTGCTAAGGGGTATAATCAAATTGAAAGAATTGATTTTGAGGAGACTTTTGCCCCTGTAGCTAGACTTGAAGCAATTAGGGTTTTACTTGCCTTTGCCTGTTTTAAAGGTTTTAAATTGTTTCAAATGAATGTCAAGAGTGCCTTTTTAAATGGGGTAATTGAGGAAGATGTTTTTGTAGAACAACCTCCAGGTTTTAAAAATTCTAAATACCCAAATCATGTTTTCAAGTTAAAAAAGGCATTATATGGATTGAAACAGGCACCTAGGGCTTGGTATGAGAGGTTGAGCACCTTCCTGCTTGAAAGATCTTTTAAAAAAAGAAGTGTGGATACAACTCTCTTTTTAAAGAAATTTGGAAATGATATACTTATTGTTCAAATTTATGTAGATGATATCATTTTTGGATCTTCAAATAAAAATCTTTGTGATGATTTTTCTAAAACAATGAGTAGTGAATTTGAATGAGTCTAATGAGAGATTTGAATTACTTTCCAGGCTTTAGCATTAAGCAACTTGAGGAAGGAACATTTCTTAGTCAAACTAAATATGTTAAGGACATCCTCAAAAAATATGAAATGGACAATGCTAAACCTGTTAGTACACCAATGAGTTCCTCAGTTCAGTTGGATAAGGACCTTAAGGAAAAATCTGTTGATCAAAAGAAATTTAAAGGGATAATTGGATCTTTACTTTACTTGACTACTAGCCAACCAGATATTATGTTCAGTGTTTGCTTATGTGCTAGATTTCAATCAGATCCAAAAGAATCACATTTGACAGCAGTGAAAAGAATTTTAAGATACTTACTAGGAATTTGGTATCCTAAGTTTAGCTCTTCATTTGAAATTATAGGTTACTCAGATTCTGACTTTGCAGGCTGTAGAGTGGATAGGAAAAGCACTTCTGGAACATGTCAATTCATTGGAAATTCATTAGTTTCATGGTCTAGTATAAAACAAAATTTAGTGACCCTATCTACTGCAGAAGCAGAATACATTGCATTAGAAAGTTGTGTGGCATAAGTGCTTTGGTTAAAACAACAGTTGATTGATTTAGGATTAATTATAGGCACTATTCCAATTTATTGTGACAATACTAGTGTTATTTGCATTTCCAAAAATTCTATTCAACATTCTAGAACCAAACACATTGACATAAGGCATCATTTCATAAGAGATCATGTATCCAAGGGAGAAATTGAAGTTACTAATGTTTCAACTGAAAATCAACTTGCAGAAATTTTTACAAAACCTTTAGCTTTTGATACTTTCAGTACATTAAGAGCAAGGCTTTGTGTGATTGATTTAAATGCTTAAATAAAAATATTTTTGCAAAATTGATATTTATGTTTTAGTAGTTTATGTTTTTATGATTTTTTATTTTTGTGATTTTATTTTTGTATGTTTTGAGTGATTTTATTTTTAGAGTCTGTGCTTTTGTCATTGTGTAGTGTGATTTGTGTTTTGTTTTAATAAATATTCAAGAATCCAAAAATATGGAAATCATCCAGGACGAAATTTTTCGTACGGAACGATGTGTATAAAATTCAATTTGCGTAATATGAAACGTTTTGAGAACAGTTTTTAATGTAGTTCGTCTGTACGATCTGATGATCGTCCAGGACGAAATTTTTTTTCTCAAACGTCGGGACGATTGAATGCAGCAGTTAAGTGGATTAGGCAGTTTTAATTGTGAAGTTCGTACGTACAAAATTTTTTCTTCTATACGATCGGTCAAGTTAAAAAGTCTGTACGAAAGGACGCATCGTAAATTGAGTTGATTACGAAAAGCCGTTACATTTTGGACGAATTTGATCGTCTGTACGAAATTTTTTCGTTCCAGACGAACGATAATTTTCATCCAAGACGAACTGTTTTCGTCCAAAACGAACTGTTTTCGTCCAGGACGAACGTATCGTTTTCTTTAAAAAGAAAGGCTTTCTAACTCAACAATCACATCTCCAAACTTCACTTTCAATCCCTTTCAATTTCAAATCGACAATGGCCTCCTCAAGCAAGAAACAAAAGGTGTTAGCGAAGAAACCCCACAGGAATTCCTCTGAAAACTTCCTTTCAAAAGCAAATGAGGAATCCTTTCCTCGTTTTGCCTCTGCTAAAATCACATATTCTCGCATTCTGATTCAAAGCGAGATTAACTTCAAGGTAATGCACCTTTTTGCTTCTACTCAGTTTTGATTCATTCTTTCTCTCGTCCACCTCTACAACAAACAAACCTTTCTCTATTTCCTAGCCAATATGAGTTTCAATTCCGACCACTCTATAAGTTCTTTTGTTTTTAAATAAAAAGTTGAAATCACTAAGCATGACTTAGGTGCCTTTTTTAACTTAAGAACTGAAGGTCTTAAAGCCCACACCCTTATGAACGATAACACCTTCAAGTGGTATGAAATAAATAGGGTGATTAGAGGAAATGGCTTTACTTATCATATTGCTAGAGTTTCTGGAATGACAAAAATGCTCGAATAATTCAGCACATTCTTAGATCTTCTATTATTCCAAAAGCTGGTGATAGGATCAATATTACCCCACTCCTTTCTGTTGTGACTTTTTTTATTATGAGTGGTAAGCCTATCGATGAAGCCCAACTTATCTTAGACATTCTTTACGGACTTTCAGAAATTGGGCATGCAGAACAGAAAAAAAAGGAATATTTCATTAGAACACTTAGTTACCTATGTTTTGGAAAAGAAATACAATTTAGTGCATCCTGATGATGAATATGAAACCCGGTCTACTACAATGATGCTTCTTTCAGAGCAATTTTCAAAGAGGAAAAAGGGAAAGCACCTGCCAGTGCTTCTGAAGAAGAAGAAGAAGAAGGAGAGCAAACATCTGCACCTCAATCAAATTATCAGAATTTGATTGAGAAATTTGATAGACTTGAGACTCATTTTGATCAAAGATTTGATCAAATTGATGCTCAACTTCTGCAGCAGCATTAGGACATTGGTAGTATTAGAAATGAAGTTCATGAAATCAATACTAATGTTATGTTGATGACTTCCTACTTCATCCTATTTGGTGGCATTCCTCCTCTAAAAGAATATAGATATGAGTGATGATTTTCTTTATGTTTGTTGTATTTGTGTTTGTATTAGTGTTTGTTCTAGTGTTTGTTTTAGTTGTGTTTGTTTTGTTAAATTTTTTAAAAGTTCTGTGTATTTTTTTTATTGATATTATGAAATGATCTTGTAATCTTTTTCATCAATATCAATATTTGTTGTAGTCGATTTAAATTTGGTTTGTTTTTGAAATGTGTTTAGTTTTTATGAATTTCATTAGTCTTTTTAATCTTAATTGTGCTTAAATTAAATTGTAATTTAAGATTAATTTCATTAGAAAATCTAGTCTTTCTAAATTTAAAATTTGTTTATAACTTGTTATAATTAGAATTTTTTTAATTTCATGTCTATTCATTTTAGACTACATAAAAATTAATATTATTATTGCAATTTAGATGTGTTCTTATTTTGTATTTCTTTGCTCAAGTGATATTTATGCACTTAGAAAAATTTGAAATTTTAGATTATTGATCTTGGAAAGAATTGGTTTCAATTACTTTTGAAAAATTGTACAAAGAGTACAAAAATCAAAAAGAATGCGCAAAGGTTCGCAAATGTGAAAAAGAGGCACAAAATAAGCCCCATGTAAAAAGATACACAAAAATGTGCCAAAAAAATTTGAAAAAGATGCGCAAAGCGCCACATGTGGTAATTCTCTTCATTCCAGATTCTTTCAATCTCTTAATTCAAATTGATCTTATGTTCATTTATATTTCTATTGAACTTTGAAATATAGAATTTTTATTCATCTCTTTTGTAATGATTTTCTTTATCAAAAATGTCTAAATTGAATCATGTCTTTGATAAATTCTTCTTACTTACAATGTTATATCACTTCTTAAATTCTATGAATTTCTATGATTTACCTAATGTTATTAGTTTCAGATTGCATACCTTATATCAATCACTCTTTAGATTAAATTTTCAAATGGATTTCATATAATTACTTACATTTCTTGTCAATTTCTTCTTCACTTTTTGTTGTTGTCAAAAAGGGGGAGAAATTATTGTGTTTGTATGCTTGTATAATGTTTGTATTTAGATTTTATGTCTTTTGACTTGTGGTCTTGTCTTGGTCTTTTTTAATTTTTTTGTTTTTGTTAAAATTTTTTTTGAAAAATAAAAAATTATGTTCTTTGGTTCAAAATACCTCCTTATTTTCATGTATTCATCAATTCAGGGGAGCTTAGGAGATTTTTTTTTAAATTTGAGATCATACAAATAATAATTGTTTTGCCATCATAAAAAAGGGGGAGATTGTTAAGATAGTTGCTATTTGCATGCTTTACATTTTTGCGACTTGTATAGTTTTGATGATTCCAAACATTATTGTTCAAATGTGTAGTTATCTCCTAACAATTTTAGAAGATTTGTATTTGCTCTTGTGTGTACTAACATTTCAAGAAAATCTAACTCCAGACTACGAAGACTTTAAATCTAAATTCAACATGAGATACTTTGTGAATTTGAATCTTGTATTTTTCTTTTAAATAAACTTGAAAGGGAGTGATTGTAATTGAGTGAATAAAAATATGCACACACACATAAGGAGATCATATAAAATTTATACTGATCGTACGGGACGATATCAGTTCGTACGGGACGATCAGACAGTTATCTCCTATTAAGATCACTTGGAACGAATAGGAACTGGGCAGAAAAATTTTCTAAGTTTTATTCGTCCATGACGAAATTAAATATCGTTCCAGGACGATCGGCTCTCTGTAAGATTTTCGTCAGGACGAAATTAAATATCGTCCAGGAAGATCGGCTCTCTGTAAAATTTTTGTCCATACGAAATTAAATATCGTCCAGGACGATCGGCTCTCTGTAAAATTTTCGTCCTGACGAAATTAAATATCGTCTAGGACGATCTGCTCTCTGTAAAATTTTCATCCAGACGAAATTAAATATCGGCCAGAACGATCTACTCTCTATAAAATTTTCGTCCAAACGGAATTAAATATCATCCAGGACGATCTGGTCTCTATAAAAATTTCGTCCAAACGAATCAATTTTCGTCCAGACGATACAACTGACTTAGAATGGTTTTTCTGCAGTTTTTGGAACCGACCTTGTAATAACCGTTCGTACCGGACGAACTTTGTTCGTACGGGTCGATCCGCTTGTACGAAAACATTTCGTACACATATACAAACAGGTTTGTTTCAAGACTTTTAAGTAATATCGTCCAGGACGATCCATGATCGTACGGGACGATCAACTGCGTACAGAATTGAAAACTTGTAATTTTTGGGCGGTTTTTCTTGTCTTTTGTATATATAGTCCAAATTAGACTGCCACTCAATCTTTTTGTCATTTGATCTTCGTGCCTCTTGAGAGAATAGCCAAGGCGAGAGTGTAAGAGTGCATTCAAAGGAGGATTCTTACCACTGGAGCGTAAGGGCTTCACTTAGAGTTTAAAGGTAAGAATCTCTACTTGTGAATTGAGATTACTTCACTCTTTTCTTTCTTCCTTCTAGATTTCTTGTGAGAAGATCTGTCAAGGAGATCCGGTTCGCTGCCGACACTTGGAGAGTGTGAACAGCAGAATGGTTCTCTGCCCACACTAGGAGAGTGTGAAAGGACGGAAGGGTTGTCTGCCCACACTAGGAGAGTGTGAAAGGACGGAAGGGTTCTCTGCCCACACTAGGAGAGTGTGAAAGGACGGACAGTTCTCTGCCAACATTAGGGATTGTGTAAAAGGACGACGGTTCTCTGCCGCACCGGGTAGTGGTGAAAAGAGTGTTTTGTAAAAGCTTCTTCCGCCTTGCTGTGAGTGCAAAAGGAGAGTCACTATTGATATTAGTGCAATACTCAGAGGGTGCCTCTAGGGAGTGGATGTAGGTTTGGTCTAGACCAAACCACTATAAATCTGGTGTCATTTACTTTACTGTTTTTACTTTTCCGCATTTTATTTTTGGTTTAAAAAACTCTGTGGTTGAAAAACATTTTCTATAAAAAACTTAATAAAAAAATTTTCATTTCGGTTCAACACACTTTCAAGAGGGTTTAAATTTTTAAAATACCAATTCACCCCTCTCTTGGTAGCCTTGGGACATTAACTTAGGTCTAACAACTTATTTACTAGACTCAACAGTTTGTGGTTGTATGAATATGACATTGGTCCGTCAACTCTACACAGTGCATGAAGTATCTTCTAGACGGAGTGGAGTTTAGGGTCCCTGGTGATATACAACCCTTTGCAGTACATGAATTGAAAATATATAAAGATGCAAATTATTTCATTCCAAAAGAGCCAAAGCCATCAAGCTCTCTTGAAGCCAAGGCATCAAACTCAAAGACTACAAAATGGCCCAATTAAGAAGGTGAGAGAAAGCAAGCGGGGAGAAACAAGATAATGTTGACTCTTTCCAAAGTAGTTATTACATCTAAACCAAACAAAGCTATGCCTCACTTGGGGAGTGACACTGAAGAAGATGACTGATGAAGTTACCCCCGTCAAATCCAAGAACCACTAGTTTTTAATCAAAGTGAAGAAGGTGAAATGCTCATATTTTGATTATGACTACGAGTCTATCTATGCGATTAAAGTTTTATGTATTCTCAATAAGGATATGTAACTTATTAATATCAGAGAGCATATTCGTGGTTATGCCTCCTCCGCTCGACATTTAAAGGAAATTATCACTCGCGAGGTGTATAATGTCGAGGAACTAAAAACATTTTATGTACCCCTCTAAGCAAAAATACTAAGCCAGAGAGTCTATTATATAAATCCGGAGATCGCCTACAAGGGAATTTTGACTAGCTCATCAAGCTCATTGATTCTAAAGAGATAATTCCTACGAGGATACGTAGGTATTATCCTAGAAGAATTTGAAGGGTGATGCAGAAATAAATGGTTCACGCCGGTGTCACTAAACGATGAACTTGCCTTATTCTAAAGTTATGTTATGATAAAAGTCCTCTCATATCACGAAAGAAGGATACCCTTATAAGAATAGGTGTCAGATTTACTGTGCGAAAGTATCCTTGGAAGGAGCTTTATTATGCAATAACATGTGAGAAAGTTGAATTCGATGACAACGACGAGGAAGGGCTCTACAATCTTTCAAATGATTAGCCTGTTGAAGTTAAACCTACACAAGAAGATCTCGAAAATGCTGGACAAACTACCACGATGGACTTGTTAAAAGAAGTTAACTTAGGGACTAAGGATGATCCTCGCCCGACCTTTATTAGTACCTTTCTCACCGAAGATCAAGTTAAAGAAATGAAAAATCTTTGTTAATTCAGGGATTGCTTTGCTTGTACATATGTTGAGATTCCAGGCTTATCCCCCGATGTAAAAGTTCATAGATTAGCTATTAAACCAGATGCAATGCCCGTCAAGCACGTTCCAAGAAGAATAAGATTAGAAATTGAAGAATAGTTGATTGAAAAGACGAAAAGCTTATAGATGCAGACTTCATTTGTGAAGAAATATATGCTGATTGGATTGCCAATATTGTCCCCATTAAGAAGAAGAATAGTCAAATCCTTATCTGCATTGACTTTAGGGATCTTAACAAGGCATGTCTAAAAGATGATATTTCACTCCCAGTATCAAAGCTATTAGTGTATAACATGTCTTACTATGATATGTTCTCCTCTATGTTGCACTGATACGCATATGGCGACACGAATATGCACGATACGAATACGGCGACGCGAATATGACACGATACGAATACGGGACACGTCAATTCTTAAAAATATAAGATACTGGTACGACACAAACACATCATTATAATTTATAAATCATACATAAAAATTAAGATAACAATCAAAGCATAATATTTGATATGACAAAAAAAAAAAAATTGAAAGCAAAATCATTTGTAGCCTGGTAGCTTATAATATCAAAATAAAAGAAAATATTGAGTCAAGGGAAGAGTTAAAACTTATTGCCTAATAAGAATTATGTGGTATGATTCCACTAATTATGAAACAAAATTTTTTTGTAAGAGTAATTTTGAAGTGCAGTTTATTTTTAAAGTTGTTTTTATCGAAAGATACTGAGCGGTACCGAGCATGTTTTAGCTTCTCGGTGCCACTTGGTACCATTCGGTACCCCTCTATACCGAGCAATACGAAGTGGTGCCGAGCAATACCGAGCTGTACCGAGCAATACCGAGTTACAATACCGAGCGATACCGAGTTCCAATACCGAGCGGTACTGAGTTCCAATACCGAGCGGTACCGAGTTACAGTACCGAGCGATACCGAGTTCCAATACCGAGCGGTACCGAGTTCCAATACCGAGCGGTACCGAGTTCCAATACCGAGCGGTACCGAGTTCCAATACCGAGCAGTACTGAGTTTCAATAACGCTTGGTTCTGAGTAGTACCGAGCAATACCGAGTTACAGTACCGAGCGGTACCGAGTTCCAATACCGAGCGGTACCGAGTTCCAGCACTGCTCGGTATCGAGCAGTACCGAGCAATGCTGAGTTCCAGTAGCGTTCGGTACCGAGTTTCGATACCGAGCCTATGATTAAGAAAACAAAGAACTACAAAGTAAACGAACCTTCACTGCTCACGTCGCCTTCACTGTTCGCGTTGTCGAGCCGCTCCATCAACGAAGGATGATCCTATCGACTTTAATGCTCGCGTCGTCAAGCCTCTTTGTCGACAAAGGATGATCCTGTTTGCTTCTTTGCTCGCATCATCGAGCCGCTCCTTCAACTATAATGAAGAAGATGAACACTTGTGTGGAAACAAAAAACCTTGCTCTTTGAAATGTTTCAGCCATATAAATGAATATGGATATTGAGCGGAAACAGTGGAAAGCCGAAAAGAATAAGGTAAAATGCGGCTCCGTGTTTTTTTTTTAATAGGACACGCGTACTCGATACACGTGTCCAGTCAAATTTAAATAATATTTTAATTGGACACAGCAAAGCCGTATCCGACACGTATCCGTGCCGTATCGGAGGTGTATCCGTATCCGACACGTGTCCAATACAGCACGCCTTGTAAATAGGAGTATCCGTGCAACATAGTTTTTGCATGATTTGGTGGCATGTTTACTGAAATAACATATGAGAGCTAAAATTCTTTTTTTCCCATTTAAGAAAACATACTAATCACAATAACATGATATTTTTAATGCATGAAATAAAAATCAAAGCATTACAAATGCAAAATAATTTGATATCCTAATATCCTATTTTTTAGTAAACTAACATCAATATAAATGGCTCGCGGGTTCGAAAATGAGAGAACCTTGCTTGCAACCGCGGAAGTAAATATGACGTGTCTTTTTTCGTCTTTCAACGGACACACGTATCCGTGTCCTTCTGAAATTAAGTAGTATTTTAATTGGATACGGCTTTGATGTATCCGACACGTATCGGTGCCGTATCGGACGTGTGTTCGTGTCTGAAACCTATTCGATACAACACGCCTTCATAAATAGGTGTATCGGTGCAACATAAGTTCTCCTTTATAGACAGATCGTCGTGATACATTCAAATTAAGATGGTACATAAAGATGAGAAACACACATCATTTAAAACATCCATCGGCATATTCTACTACACAGTCATATCCTTCGTCTAAGAATACTGGTGCCATCTATCAGCGGGCAATGACACATCTTTGACGAGCTAATCCATCATAATATTGAATATTATGTTGACGATCTCGTCGTTAAGAGCATGGATCAAAATGACCTCTTAGGTGACTTGAGGACTATATTTGAGAAAAATCAAAAAGTTTGATCTAAAGATGAACCCCCCTAAGTGTGCCTTCGGTGTTTCATCTGGAAAGTTTTTGGGGTACGTCGTTCGTTATCGAGGAATTGAAATCGACCCAATAAAATTGATGCAATCATGGAAATGTCACCGCTTAATAATTTTTGACAACTTCGCTTGTTGCAAGGGCAGTTGGCTTTCATTCTGAGATTCACATCGAATCGGTACGGTGGGTGCGATCCATTTTCAAAGCTGATGAAGAAAGATACTCGCTTCAAATAAGACAGAGAATGTCTGGAGGCTTTTGACAATACCAAGAGATACTTGTTAAGCCCGCTAATTCTCACATCGCCAATTTCAGGAAAGCCTCTTATCTTGTATACTACAATATTGTAAGAGTCTTTCGGAGCTCTAGTAGCTCATCATAATGAAGAAGGTAAAGAAAACACATTCTACTACATTAGTAGAAGGTTGATCGGAGCAGAGATACGTAATTATCTAATTGAGAAGCACTGCCTAGCATTGATTTTCGCTGTCTAGAAACTCCGCTAAAGTTTTTGATGATAAAACCAGCATTGAAAGGTCTTTTAGCCAGATGGGCAGTAATACTTTTGTAGTTTGATGTCACATTTGTTCCATATAAAGCAGTGAAGGGGCAAGCCTTTGCTGATTTTCTCGCTGTGCATCTCATCCTACAGATTCACCACTCAATGATGATCTGCTTTACGAACAGATCATGCATGTCGAAGAGTAGGAGAAATCATGAGTTTGGGAGATGTACTTTGACAGAGCATCGCCGATTAAATTTGCCCGACCTCCTAATCTGGCAAAAGCTTGAGCCGGTATCAGTCTCATTTTCATAACGCCTGAGTGAGACAATGAGATATTCGTTCGGTATAACCGAACCCCGAACCAATTATGAGGTTGAATATGAGGCTTTAATAGTGGGTCTGGAAATTGATATTTTAGTCGGGATTCAAAACCTTTAAGTTTTCGGTGACTTATGATAAATCATGTGCTGGGCATCTATAAGATTAACATGCTTGAGTTGGCCTACTGTCACCATCGGGTCCTTGAGCTTATGAAGCAAATCTAAACAATCAATTTAACTTAAGTTCCACAAGCCCAGAATAGCAAGGCTGATTGCCTGGCCAAACTAGCCAAGGAAATGAAGAGTATGAATGACGAGGCTGTGTTGATTGGATTCCACACTTGTTGGGTCCTAGAGCCAGACATTTTATAATTCCTGCAGAAAGAGGGTATACGGAATTCAAGCTAGCAGGATATAACTCCGGTTGGTCCTTAACCTCACTAATAAATCATCATTAAAAACTCGCTAGGTGAATATTAGACACTCAAAAAGAGGCGTAAAGATAGCGTCGCCTCATAAATATGGTGGTATTGCTTTGACATCGAAGAATAAGATGATTGGATGGATGCAACCTTTCATCAACTAATTAAGAAAAGAGCATTGCGTTGCACGTTTGTTAAGAACACACTGTATTGAAAGTTTTTGACTAGATGTGACTGGGATGTTTAGGGATCAAAGAAGCTGATAGGGTGGGAGCTAAAGTTCATGAAAGACTTTGGGGTGCACACCAATGAGGTCTTAAGATGGTTGTTAAAATCAAGAGATTGAGTTATTACTGCTAGCATTGGTGAATGATTGTGTTGATCTTCCTAAGAAGTGTCACGAATGTCAAATCAATAGTGATGTTATATATCAGACGTCAAATCCACTGCATTCTATAGTGACATCCTGGTAGATTGAATGTTGGGGCATAAGATATAATCAGACCGATTGATCCACTATCATCAACTGGACACTTCATATTGGCACCGACAAATTTTTTTTTTCTAAGGGGGTAGAAGCGACACCATTTATGGAAGTCACATCTGATCATGTGATCAATTTTCTTCACCCACCATGTTGCCTTTAGATTTGGTGTACTGCGTTGTATAATCTCAAATAATGGCTCAACATTTAAGAATACCAAAATTTGGAAATTCATTAATCGACACAAAATTGATTGGTGCTACTCTTTCATATATAACCCGAGAGCAGATGGCCGGGCAGAGGTCTTCAACAAAACTCTGGTGAAGTAAATCAAGAAGATCATTACCAAGAAAAAAATCACATCAAGATTTTGAAAGCATTGTGTTCATATCGTACAACTTATAAGATGCCAACCAAAGCTACTCCTTATGCATTGGTGTTTGGGGTTGAAGTAGTGCTACCATTGGAAATCGTGCTTCCATCACTTTGAGTAGCTGTCCAGCACGATCTCACTTAGGAGCAAAATTAGGGGTGTCAATTTTTGACACGACCCGAACCCGACCTGGAAAAATTCGGGTTAGGGTCAATCCGGACCTGAAACAGGTTGGGTTCGGGTTCAACAAATCAACCCATTTTAAAAATTGGGTTGGGTTCGGGTTGACCCAACAACCCGAAAATGATATGAAATTGACATATTTGACTCAGAAACCCGATATTGACCCGAAAACTAGCAATTTTACATGAACTTTGGGTCATTCGTGTCTGATCGGGTTAACCCGGACCTGAATTGGGTCGGGTTCGGGTCTGGAAACCTGACCTATTTTTAAAAATGAGTCGGGTTTGGGCTAACCCGAATAGTGTCGGGTCAGTTCCGGGTTGGACCTGAACCCGACCCGTTGACCCGAATTGACACCCCTAAGCAAAATGCTCATCTGAGAATGGAAAAGCTCGATGCACTAAATGATATCAGATTGCAAACTCAACAGAATGTAGAGATCATACTTGTTAACGACAAATGACGCACTACGGCGCAACACTCACCATTTTGAACATGACACAAACTATACAATAACAACAACATCATGCTTTTATCCCACTACGTGGGGTCGGCTACATGAAACATTTTTCTTCATTATGTCTTGTTAAAAGTCAAATTCTCGTTTAAGCCTAATAAAATAGATAAATCTAATAAAGTGGCACAAACTATACAATAATTAAAAAATCATTGTTTAAAATTGCGCAATATGAGGCTCGCCTTAGCGCCTTAGCGCATTTCAGTGAAAAATGCTTCGAGGCTTACGCCTTGAGCTTTTTTTATGATGCTTATGCCTCAGCTTGGCCGAGGCCCGCCTTGAGGCGCGCCTCGCCTTACTAGCGTGAGGCGTACGCATCAACTGATTTATATATTTTTTTACTAAAAGTTATCTAAATCCTAAACTAAAGCCTCTAATAAATCACACCTTCATGCACCCCCAAGCCACAACAACTTCCTCTCAATAGCCTCGACCTTTAACCCGCCACCTTGGTCGTAGCCACCACCATTATAACCACCGTTGAGAACCACTTGAAAGCCGCACACCATCACCACCTCCTCCTGTTCTAAAAATTTTGGAGTATTATTCTCATTTTTATATTGATGACAAATATTTATGAAAGAAAAAAATGATTGAGATAAATGAAGAAGAAATAGATTGAGAGGCATTGAACTACACAGGATGAGGTAGGAAAGAGATTAATTTGTTATGATAAGACTCAAATGAAGACCCCCTCATTGATTACAGTGCAGATGATTTCTGAGTTATTACCAATTATGTAAATTTTTTTTTAGGAATTGAATGTAGATGAGTAGTGAACTAAGAAAGAAGTATTTTTGAGCTAAACTTAATGTTATATGATATTTTTACGTGAATCTTATATTTCATGTTGCTTTGTTCTTGTAATATTTGGATTTTAAATCTATTTCACGTAATTTATCAATTGTCACTTTACGTCTTGTGCAATTTTTTTATTCATATATATGTCAATTCGTTACTTCATAATTCAATAGAAAGTTAATATGTCTTCTTTAACATTTTATTTGAGTATTATATAAAAAATCACTTTTAACCTTTATTTTTACGTCAACCAATTTTTAGATTTTGAGGCTTACGCCTTGAGGCTTACGCCTCGCCTCACCAAAGAAAAACGCCTCAATACCCAATTGCGCAATTTTAAACCTTGAAAATATAAAAAGCATGAATATGAAATTTCTTTAAACTGAAAGATGAGCTATAATAATAATGAAATGAAAACATAGTTATATATAAGTTCAAGCAAACAACACCCAAATATCTCATAATTCAAAATTTTACAATCATTTTTTTTAAAAAGTCAATGATTTTATATGAATTTAATATACTCCTCTTGAGAATTATCATCATCAGCAAATATGTTTCGTTATCTTTATCAGCATTGTCTCCTAATTCATAGTCATCTTCAACACCATCCTCATCCTCATTCTCATTCTCAATAATAACAATATCATGCTTAGATGAAGATTCCTTCTCTGTGCCTTTAGATCTTTCCCGAATGTTATAGTTTTTATCATAATCACAGTAGCATTAGTAACACTTGTCTAAGTTAAATCTTCCTCTCCGACAATAAAGTCATTTTCTTCATGAAACTCATCATCTAATTTTCCTATCATGCACTCATTTGCAGCATCTTTCTCAGTCAAAGAAATATGATCAATCACATTATGATGATTCTATCTTTGAATCAATACTATATTATATTTTAAATAAAATAAGTCCTTCAAACGACTATGATTTAATTTTCTTTTTCGTTTGCTATGAAGCTGCAATTGAAATATTATTACATTATTATACTATGAACATACATAACAAATAATACGTACTCCATTAAAATACTTACATATTCAAAAATACTCCAATTGTGTTTGCATTTGAATGAAATACATGTTAAACTTAGGATTTTGATAGAAAATCATTATGAATTTGGAGCTCATTGGCTATATGACAATCACCAATCAACTAGAAGAAATGAAATAGTTATTTCAATATTATAAACTTACAAATCAGTCTTCATATTATGTAAATAATGATACCTGGAGATCTGGTGGTTCTTTGTCTTATAGCTGAAGGAATACCAAATAGTCATTTACCCATAAATTATAAATTTAATTCATTACTGATTTTATTTTTTTTCATCTACATCTTTAGACAATCTTTCAATACATTGATAAAGACCATCAATTATTTCCATATCCTTAATAATATCAGGGTTATTGAAGAAATATTCAGGATTTAAATAATTTGCCACTGCATGTAGAGGCCGGTTTAATTGCACTTCCCATCTTCTATCAATAATTTTAAAAATTTAATAATACTTATTTACTGTTATTGAAGCTTGAAACAATTATCTCTTTTGCTATATCCATTGTTTCATATATGTAAGTCATTGAGGGCTTCTTGTGTCTATCAATCAATCTAAGAACATTTAATAAAAGACCAAATATTTTTAAGGCATACACTACAGTGTTCCAAAATGATTGTTGTATGATTCTATGTTGAGATTGTTTTGCTTTAGCCTCGTTCGCATAAGGATCCAATATAAAAATTCTTCACAAGTAAACATTTTCTTCAAGTTCAGTTGTTGATGAAAACGTTGTAAAGTTAAGAAAGCTATTCTGAAATGAGGCTTGACAGGTTTAATAAGTGCTTTTTGATTTGTTCACCTTCTCTTTAACTCAAGTAAGCAAGTCTAAAATATATAAAATTGTACACTGTCATCATTTTTTTCAAAGCATTGCCTTAGTTTTTGAATTTTGAAAATATCCTTAATTATTAAATCTAAACAGTGAGCAACACAAGTAGTCTAATAAATGTGAGGATATTTGTCCATCAATAATTTTCATGTAATATAATTATAATTTAAGTTAAGACAAAAAATCATTTTTCATATCGAATAACACAACTTTAGATTAGAAGTGACAAACCCGCAAGAACATTTTTAGATTCATTATTAGTAACAACGTAGATTATATTTTGTGGTTTAATAATCTTGATGTTCTTGCAAAAAATTTCAAACATTTTCGCAGCGTTCTTGGAGAAAGAAGTAGCATTAATTAATTCTACAAATGCGCTACCTCTCTGCAATTAACAAAAAAATTGATTACTCGACGTCCATCCATCTGCCATTAGAGAATAACCATTTGGTACACAGTCTTCTTGATGACGTCTTAATAATTATTATGTATTTCCAAGCTCTTTCTTCAAACAAGTAACTTGTACCCCATTATAATTAGGAGGTTTCAGTCCATGTCAAAACTATCTAAGCGCTCCTCCATAATAGGAAACTATTATATTTCACAGCATTAAATGGAATCCCAGCATCATACATCCATCTACTAAAAACTTGAATATCCCTTCTCCTCATTTACCTTTTAGCTGCATCCATTTCTTTTCTAAACTGACCTTTTCTATGCTTTACAACATCTTCAGAATTTGGTGTAAGGAAAGTATCTAACATACCTTAAAGTTGTGATGCTTTGAAGATAGATATTGATGTATAACTCTAACTAGAAGTGTTGATTTATTTGTCTGCAGTATTTTGCATGGTCCAACACCTAGAATTTTATCTGTCATCTCATCAGAGTCATCTCATTCATCAAGATTGATATTTAAAGTGTTATTAAACTGTTATTTAAAAAAAAAATTTCCCAACAAGGATGCCTTAATTTCAGACTTCACGTGCTCGCGGCGATTAAAGCATGGTCTAGCATTCTCAAAACCCCCAACGAGGTGTTGTTTGTGGGATGTACTTCCTCCTTTTGTTATATTGCCACAAAAATACATGTCACACTGTTGTCAGATTCATTTGTCAGTATTGTATATTTCCATACTTGATATTTTTTAAAAGATTGAATTGAATCTGATGTTTTATGGTGACCTAAAACCAAGCAAATTCGAATAAAAAAACTAAATGAAGCACATATCATATCACATAAAATCCAACTAAATATCACCTCAGGTGTATCAAATTTAAACAAGAACAGAAACATTAGCAAGCCAATGATACAAGGAGGTGAAATTCCTAGGAGAGGCCATAAGAATCTCCTGCTTTAAATTATCAATCATAATTGTATATGGAATGCAAGCATAGTAAATGAAAAGACCTTGAACATGTCATTATATGTAAACCTCTCTAGTCAATCATGGATCACATATACTAACAATCATATGAATGTTCCTTTTATGCACAACTATAATTTACAACATGTATGTATGCATACAAGTTTTTTTTTTTTGGATATTCCTTTTCAAACTAAGACATTGAACCAATGCAAGGCATACACTGATTTTTCTTTTTGAAATTTGAAATGTGATAGTTTAAACTCCACATTGATTATAACCAGTAGCCACAAGTTATTAACAACAAGAATGCGCCTTTTTTGAATAAAGAACAACATAACTTCTCATAATCTCTAATAAATTATACATGGAATTTCAAATTACCTATCGTATGATGCAAGTCATGAATAGGCAAAGATTTCATATTAAAAAAATTTCTTTCCAAGCAACATAAATCAACACACATTTTGTTAACATCTCATGAAACTATCCATAAAAAAAGTGTTATAAAAAAACTAGGAATAAAACAAATGCATGAATTTGACTACATAGAGAGAAATAAAACTTCAATAAGCAATTTACTGGATGAGTCTATCATCCATCATTATTATTTTTTTGGTTGTTATAAATTCCCAAAAATGGAAGAGGGAGGGAAGAATGTAGAGAGAAAGAAGACGAAGATGAGGAGAAAGATGGGGAAAGAAAGCAAGAGAAAAGGAAAGGAAGAGTAGGACAAAGAAAGGGGAGAATGAAAAGAAAAATGAATAGAAGGTAGAAGTAGATGAAGAAAAAAAATGAGAAGAGGAAGAATAAGAAGAGAGAAGTGGTTACCTGCTTGTGAGAGAAGCTTCAGTGGGCTGGAGTCGTGCAAAATAAGATGCGACAGGAGGGCTTTAGCCCTTCCTGTGGCGTGCGAACAAGGTGGAGGAAGCAGAGGCTTCGACTAGGGTTGGGTGTGGCGACGAGTTTGATTAGGGTAGTGGGGGTCGACTTCTTATTTGCGTGCGTGAAAAAGAGGCAAAGGAGAGGGGGCTCGGAGGCGTGGGCTAATGAACATGGAGAGACATAGATAGGGGAGGGGAAGAATCGAAAGAGCTAGGGCAAGAGAGAGACTAGGGCTTCTGAATAGGAGATTGACAGAGAATCACACCGTCGCCTGCGTCGACTATTTATGGAGCGGAAGAAAAGAATGGTTCATGAAATTAGGCCTTTTAATGCTTTGGAAATAAAAAATATATTATCTTAAAAATAAAAAATAGATAAATATAAAAATATTCATAATATATTTAAAAATTACAAAAAGAATTATGCGTGCTATTTTGCGTCGTGCGCCATGAGCCTTAGCGCGCATGTGGTGCAAATAGCGCGCGTCATTTTAAACATTTGCGTCGTGCCATACACATGGCGCTTTAGGTGCGCTGTGTCCCATCGTGTGCTATTTTGCATCATTGACATATATGTTTGATATTTTTCGAGCAAGTATGGCCAGTTCCTTTGATCGGATGGTGTGCTATCAAGCATTTCAAAAAGGGAAGTTGGTCTTGGTCAATCATCCTACTTCAAAAAATCGGTGGTAAATTCATATCTAATTGGGAAGGCTCTTTTGTCATCAAGAAAGTGTATCAAGGACAAGCATATCAACTTATCGATCTGCATGGTCAAAGGCCCTTGCCGCAATGGTTGATACCTGAAGAAGTACCATGCATAAAACTCAAGAAAATCCTGTATTTAATATATTATGCTTTTCATACATGTTTATCAACATATATATATATATATATATATATATATATATATATATATATATATATATATATATATATATATATATATATATATATATATATATATATGCATTCTTGAAATTCTCTTGTTTGGCAAGAAAGTATTTCAAATATCCTGCAAAAACACCCCTACAAGATTTTAGTTTCATAATTAAAAGTCTGTCCAAAATCTCCTGTAAGATTGTGGGCATTTTAAATATTTATTCAGGTCAAAATCGCGCCACTTGTTAAGTTCTCCAATTAAATTTTTAAAATCATAAAATACAAAATTTGCTTAATCCTTCCCCGCAAGATAGGGTCATTTTAAAAATTTATTTGGGTTGATATCGTGCTTTGCTCCGATATCCCCAAATAAATATTTAAACTCATCGAACATGAATATATCTTAAGTAGATTCTTTTTTAACATATATATATATATATATATATATATATATATATATATATATATATATATATATATATATATATATATATATATATATATATATATATATATATATATATACATGTGATTCTTCAAAATTCAAAACATCTCCTTCTTCAATATACCAAATCCTTAAAGGTTAGAAAAGAAGATCTTTATGGCTACACACCCCAACAAGTCGAGTTAAAGCGGTATCAATTATTTTGCAAGCTTAAGCTAAGGTTTAAATTGGTGTAAAAGGTCGGATTAAGCAAGCTCAAATATAGCAGAATTATTGGCATCTGTTCTTTCTTAACAAGCCATAAGAAAGGTCGTAGTAGAGGAATCATCATTTTCGTCAACCTATTATTAAGGAATGTTGGAAGTACAAATGCTTATTTGACTCGACAAGTTCAAGTAGTCGTAGTTCAAGAAATCCTCCTAATTAACCAGAGACTCAAGGTTACATTAGAAGGATGAGTCTCAATCAAAATAGCTATCGAATACTCGTAGACTTTTAGATATTGAACCACGAAAGATGACTTCAAATATGCGAACTTCAACAAATTTAGCTTGGGGAGCCCGTTTCTCCACAACTCAAGCCTAAATCCTGAACGGATGGATAAGGTCAGACTCAAAAAGACAAGATATTGCTGATTCACTAATAATTCTCTCTTACTCAACAAGTCACAAGAAAGTCTGTAGTAGGAGAACCTCTATTTTAGCAATCGGATGATAAAGAGTTGCCACATCCTACCTTACCCAATCTGATAAACTATAGTTACCCAGATTGAAGTCTTCTTGACTGGTTGATGGTCAACAAAGAGAGGATCAAAAGAATTCTTCTTGAACAAGTCCGCTAAAGCACAAAGCAAATGAACAAAGAAATTAGGGGTGTCAATATTTGACCCGATCCGAAAACCCGATCCAAACCCGACCCGTAAATTGGTCGGGTTCGGGTTAGGGATTTCGGCCCCTTTTGTAAAATCGGGTCAGGTTTGAGTTGACCTGGAAACCCGAAATCAATCTGGTTTGATCCATTTTTAATTAATTTAGGAGGGTTTTAAAGGATTTTTGTGAAATAAGTAAATGATATTTCAAAAAATTATAAGCATTATATCCAAAATTAAATTAATCTTGATTTATTTTTAATTAATTGAAGTAAATCTTACCTTAATTTGATTTAGATTTAAATAAAGTGAATTAAATGAAAAAAATTAATAAAATATATCCGAAGCGGGTCGGGTTCGGGTTGGCCCGGAACCAAAGCAGGTCGGGTTTAGGTTCGAAAAACCAACCCGTTTGCAAAAATGGGTCGGGTTGAACAGTGTCGGGTCAATTTCGAGTTGGACCCGAACCCGACCCGTGACCCGATTTTGACAACCCTAAAAGAAATTATCCCGGAGTTCACACAAAGCCTAAGGTTGAATCAAAATGATTTTGTCATCAATAAGTCCATTATGTATAAAGCTCTGTACTGATGACCCCTTTGGACCAGCCTAATTTAAACTTAAAGAGTTTAGGTCACTGGAATCTACTCCTTCGTCAAGCCCGACAAAGCAAGAAGCAGAGAGTAGAAGGTACACAAACCTCCTAAAAGGTAAGTAAGGACAAATCAGATAATCCTTCACCAAGTCTGTCACACAAATTACAGGACAGAAGGGACCAAACTTTAGAATTAAAGTTAAAGTTGTGAAAAGGGTGAAACTGCTAACTTCAATGAATGTCTAAGTCTGTGAGTACAACAAACACATAAGTCTAAGTCTGTTAGTATAACAAACACATAAGTTACAAGAGTAGAAATAAAAGTAGATCTTGTGAAAATCTAAAAGTGAACAATGCTTTTCTTTATTAATTTTAAATATGTATACAAGTTTGAATCTAAATCCTTTTTACAAGCTTGCACTAGCAAAAAAAAGTACATTGTCCTTCGCAAAGGGTTAAAATCTATCTCCTAAATCTATGAATGAAGAGGTAGTTGGTAGCTTCTCTATGCTCCTTCCAGTCCGAGCATACTGCACTTATGGGGCCTACACAGCAACAAAAGTATCAACTAAAAAGAAAGAGAAATATTATGCAAGTGTACATAAAGCTACAAAAAGGTGTACCTGAGTCGAGGTATCTTGTAGTATATGGCTGACTGGTATCTTGCTACTTCTGGAAACTGCACAAAGCAACGAAGATATTGGTAAAGTAACAACAAAAAATAAAACTACTCAAGCTACAAAAAAGAGTACATACATGAGTGAAGGATTCCTATAGTGGCTACTTGGCTAGCATTCTAGTCCCAAGATCTGCACAAGATAACAAAATATAAAAAAAAAAAAATAAGAGGCATTGCAAATGAAAAGCAAAAGTTGAAAACTAAAGAAAAAAGAGAGTGTACCTGAGCTGAAGGCAACTGTATCAAAACTGGTGGATCAAAGTTCAGCTAACTGGTGAGTTTACAAATCTCGGGTAAATTCTGAACGATACCTACAATTACATAATAGAAATATTACATCTATATATAATTGCAATAACTATAAATATCGAGCATATATGAAAATGCTAGAAACTAATGTAATAATAATGTAATAGAGAACAAGAGGTGGCGATGCTATCTACCAGCATCAGTCTATGAAGTAATACTCTAAAGATCTAAGTATGACGTACTGTGTCACTTTCATATGTCCCTATTTTACTAAAGCCAACATGTCAATTTGTTTATAGATACATCTAAAAATTTATAAGGAAAGATACTAACTTGATACCAAGACAAGAATGTTGATGATTTTTGGAAAGGAGGTTTTTGGTGGAACATCCAAGATAAATATTTGAAAATTTATTGGGCCAATCAACATGCAACAATATTGGTTGCTTTAGTCACGTACTACATTTATTGTGGGGCATTTGTTAACCTCCACATAAGAGCCGATGCTTGTAAATCCGGTTGAAATTCCACAAAATACATGCAATTCGGCGCCATTTACATTGTCTTCCTGAATTTCTGCTCAAATTGCGGAATGCTCTCGGCCTCGTTAAAAAGACATTGAACAAGGCTTTCGTTTGTTTATCCTTCCATTTGCCGAGCCATTCCTCATCAAACAGCCGCAACCTTTATTTCTTCGACCAGCAACCTCAATCCCATCTGCAAGATTGCGCTACCTAGCTCGTTCGAACCCTATGACAGAACCCCGATCGAATGAGATCTCACCAATTTTTGCACCACTGACTCTCCACGAATCCTCCCTGTCTCTAGCCTCTTGTCTTTCATAAGCTGTAAGTTACCAATTCACTCCCATGTCCACCTTGCTCCGAACTACCTAAACCCGCCACCTCCCTCGGCCCGTCAAATCAGCCGCTCGATCCACGCAATGCCGATTCGACTACATATCTAAACCCAGTCACCCCTGCCGAATTATTTGACTGACTCATTTTGCTTGCAACTGATCTGCCTAAACTCGATCAAACCGACCCCCTTCTATGCCGACCCTTCACTGTGTCATAGCCTAGCTTGCCAATCTCCTCTTCCTTACTATGTCTACTCCACTTCATCTCACAGTTTCCAAATTCCCTTCACAACCAAACCAACCTAATATCCAGCCCAAGCCCAAAATAGCCCCCTTAAACAAATCCCATAGCCCAAATCTCCTCCAATAATCTTTTATGTTCATTATTATTATTAGTAATTAATGTTATAAGTTATTATTATTATTATTATTTAAAAAAAGAAGATAGAAGAAGAAAAAAAAAAAAAGAGAAAGACAATTAAAAAAAAGGTGAAAACCTTTGTGTTTTGTGATCTTTGCCACCATCGTCATTGCCTCCATTGACTCGATCGCAAATGTATAAATGATTTCTAAACACAAAAACCACAAATCCCCCTTTTGACGCTCGCGACACACCAAAAAATCATATATGTACTCTTTTCTCTAGCTTGGTGGTAGGAAAGTCTGTGCGGGACTTGCGGTGAGGTGGGTAAGCCTTGTGCATGCTTTTCTTAACATGACATGATAAAATTTAAGTGCCCGTGTATGTGCCTTAATGCCTACAGGAAAAAAACTACATTTTCGAATAGTTACCCCTGAAGACCCATGCATGTTTTTCTCTGGCATGGTGGGATCAAAGGCCACGGCTGTTGTGTCATCTGACACCAACCAAGCACGTCTTCCTCTAATGTGGTGGGCAGGTTAAGACTCAATAAATTTCTCCTAAATAGGGGTGACGTTTGGAGGCTGTTAAAATTCAGACTTAAAATGCACAAAATTTAAAAAATTAATTCTAATTAATGGCCCTAATCATCCAAATGAATTTTTTTATATCTACAAACAAATAAAAGAAAGTTGTCCAGAAAATATCATGCTTACTACCAATTTTGAACCTTTCGGTTGACTTGTGAAAGATGTTTATGCTACCTACACATATGAGAAGGAGCTTCTAACGAATATGACTTATCTACTAGCATGAATGAGGGAATTTGCAATATAGTGATATACTCGTAATGTAAGGGAGTTTATAATGAATGTAAACGAGTTACATACAAGTGTCTGTAGATAATACATTATGAATGTATGAATTCCGCTGCTAAATAAAGTCACCTAATCCGCAACATTCATACAAGCGGACCGAAGGTGTTTACAAGCTCATAAATAGAAATTATGCATTTCCAAATGATCATCACCTGCACAACTTGTTATATTAAAATTTTGCAAAAACATCCCCTCATGCATTGAAGGGTGCATTGTCATGTTCAGAACACACATGCATTTTGCAAAGCTCTAAAAGACATGCAAAACATACAAATTGCAATACACAAGGTACACTATGCAAACCATCATTCAAGATGTAATGCTACGCTGTGGAGACACATTAAATTAATATACAAAATGCATCGTGCATATACATATTGCAATATAGGAAATGTGTTACATAAGCACTCTACCGAACATGTAAAATATGCTGCATAGCAGCATCGTGCTATTCTAACATGTAAATACATCAGTTACTACATATGAACACTGAATCATCATGTTAATGCATTGTGTAAGCAATGCTAACATGAAAACACATTAGACACTATATGTAAACATTGAACTATCATGCTAATGCATTGTGTAGGCAAGAAAGTAATGTATGAACATATTATACATACATATCTACGGTATTGTATTAAGCCACCATGCAATATGCAAAATATCACAAACTACAACTACATAATGCACAAATACAAAATATATCATACATGCGAATATATTGTGTACACTCGTTGCACTACATGCATACAACTACTATACAAATGCATCACATAAAATGCATGTAAACGTATACACCTGCATGGCCCAAGATGAGTGTAATGTATGTGAGAAATTATTCTGTGCGGAAACCGGAAGCAAAATGTCGTCCGGAGACCAATCAGAATGCACCACATCAGTGGTACCGAGCAAGGGGTGGCGTGGCACTTTTTGGTTGGTCTCCAGACGGTGTTCGATGTCCGCACAAAATAATTAATCGATGTATGCACACATAATGTCTAAGAATGCTTTGTAAGTTAAGGAATGAATTTAAGTTCCAACCCGATCATTCTATTTGAATAGATATGAGTCGACACGGCTCGACCGTCAAACAAATGTACGGTCGTGGCACCGTCTGAGATATTTAGTTTATACATTCATATTAGGCCTTTAAGGTTTATAACAAAAAAATTTACTAATAAAGGCATAAAGTTGATGACGAACTCGATCCTCTGTTAGCAAGTAGACATAGTTGACAAGGTCCTACCAACAAAGTGAAATTTCCCATAAGTACCTCGATGATGACCTTGTTGATAGAAAATATCAGTTGGAGGGGACCCCAAACATTTAAAAATACCTCTCAAATCTTCACGAAAAATTCAAAATTCAAAAATCACCAAAACCTAAAATATTTAAAATTAAAATTAAAACACCTAAACATTCGGCAAGAAAATATCCATCCACCTCCGCAATAGTTTGTCGAGGTAGACAAATATGAAAATAACTTGAGTTTACAAAGGGAAAATGTTTGGTTAAGAATATTACTACGATTCATTCTCAAATCATCTTTTGCTAGTAAGGACGTGGCGCGTGTCCTCTAATCAGTAGTTTTGCTACTAAATGGTACCACAGGTAAACGGTTATGACCAGGACTCTATGATTGGATGGTTCTATTGCCAAATGACACCACTAAATTGTGGTCATGGTTAGTGCCCGTATGCTTTCCAACGACACTAAATCCTTAAGTAATGAATCAATCGGATATGACTGGTAGGGCACAAAGCCCTTTGTAAATTAAGGTTGATTCAAATTTGCCCCCCTAAATAAATATTCATCCCAGGTCTATATGGTACCTTTGGACAAAGCAACCCATGACTGCTAACAAGAATTCTTCTATCAGGTTAGGTCAACTACCTCCAATGACTAAGTAGACCATTGACCATATTGAACTGGGATGACAAAACTATGAAATCTTGATCAGGTCTATCATCACTCCCCCCACCATCCGCTTTAAGTGGAAGGTGGTAAATTTCTAATTTTAAATATTAAATTTTCAAATACTAAATTATGTTGCTACTATAAACCGTTTACTACGTATTTGTTTGACGAGTAGCCTTAATCGAAAGTTTTGGCTTGTGCCTATATGAAACTTGAAATCAGATCATAAACTCCTCACAAAATGAGGGCGAATTTTCGGAGCCCACAAAGTTTTAAGTTCAATCAGCAAGTTGATGGAGATTTGAATACTTTATTCAAGTTGTGTATATGTTTTTAGGGCTGTGAGGTCATGCATTGGTAATATTCTTGCTTCACTGTATCATTTCTCACTTATTGTCAAAAAACAACTTCAGAAGTAATATTCCTGCTTACTACACTAGTGAATGTTCTTTGTTTTTTGAACTATATATTTCTTATCATTTTATAATCAATCAATTAATCATTTGCACTGCTCAACAGGCTGAAGTGATAATGGCATTGGCTGGATCAACTGGAGGTTCATGGTCTACTACCTACTCTCAGAGGCCTGCTATGTCCCCTTCAGCCGGTGAAGTTAAAGTACATAGTGAAGAGATTCGAAGGCAGATCAGCAGTTTTCCTTTATCCATTCAAGTGAATCCTGAGCATGCGCTAAGCCAAGTTGATAGAACCACTCTTAAAAGGGACATCCCAAGTCTCACAGCAGGTAACATTTTTCTCTATAACAGGAATCCAAAATCCATTTGAATTAATTACAAGAGAAAATATTCTAGATAAATTTATTGAAAATTGAAGAACTATTCCCACTGCACAAGATGGTGGAGTGCTAGTTTAAAATATATAGAGGCTTTGTAAAAGAATGCATAAGTAATATATTTGGTCAAAAGGACAATAAGTCTCATTTCCATATAACTGTCTTTCTTGGCAAATCATATTTTTCGTTATTTGAAGTGGTTATTTTGGTCCGCGTAACAGAGATTTTATTTCTGAATTTTCGAATTCATGAATTGCTCCATACACTTTTGGTCTCAGTTCCTATTTCTGTTTTTGGATCATCCTTTTTGGCTATCTAGGGGGTCAACAGAGTGGCGGAGTTTTCAGAGATGGAAGATTAGCGATTCAAGAACCCTCACCCAGTTCTGAAGGAAAGAGAGAAGAGAATTGAAGTTTTTTTTTTTTTTTTTCCGGGTTATTGTAGAATTTAAGGACATTTTCATATTTTTTTTTTTCTAAATTTTATAGGTTTCAGGTCAATGGAAGTTGTAAACATGCATTAGCCTGCAAGTTAAGCCCATCAATGGTTTTGTTTGTGCTGCCCATTTTTTCGCCTAAAACGTTTACCCTTTTTTTATGGATATTTGTTAGTACATACCGTAATCTCTTCTTTCTGCGTAAGTACCAGAATTTATAAATCTAGTGCTTCTTGTGTGGAAAATGGCAGGATCTTGTTTGTTTTATTCTTAAATATTTGTTGAAAAGTTTATTACCAATTTTTGTTGCACCAGATGGGAGTTCAACACTAACTTGGGATTTCCAATTCCATTTGTTCTAGTTAGTAAATTGGAAGAAATATTCCCCTTCCATCATGTTCAACAGTAAAGAAATGTGTTTGTATACTCCTAAATGCCTTCACAAATAGTTATTGGGTCATAACAAGAATAGTCTTTCTCAAGAAATGTTCCTTTGGAGTGCTCTTCTGGGATCATAAAAAATATTTTGCCAAGACTAGTGGGCTCTACTCACTCGAGCATACTAAGAAGCTCATCTTGCATGAGGCAAATTGAATGTCCCTCGTTGTTACCTCTCACCCTTGTAAATAAAGTGTGAAAAATTGCAGGAACTTGCTTGTTTTATTCTTAATTATTTGTTGCAAAATTTAATACCAAAATTATTTTGCATTACTTTGTAGTTCAACACTAACTTGGGGTTTCCACCTCCATTTGTTCTAGTTAGTAAATTGGAGGAAACATTCCCCTTCCATCATGTTCAACAATTAAGAAATGTGCATGTATACTGATATACTCATAAATGCCTTCAAAAGTTCTTATTGAGTCATAACAATGTTACTCTCTCTTAGGAGGCATTCATTTGGAGCACTCTTCTGAAACAATAAAAGATATTTCACTTGAGATTAGTGGGCTCTACTCATTTGAGCCAACTGAGGAGCTCATCTTGAAAGTTCGTTAGGGATGTTAAGCTCCTATGAACTTAGTCCCAAAGTTAACAAAGAGAGGTGAATTGGATAATAAAAAGGATTCTTTAAACAAAGAAATAAAATCACAAATCAAATCACCACAAGGAAAATCAAGTGCGGAAATTAAAATGCGGAAGTAATAATAAGAAAAGAACACACCGGATTTATAATGGTTCGGTCAAACCTTGACCTACGTCCACTCCTTGGAGGCACCCTCCAAGTATTACACTAAATCGTGACTCTCCTTTAGCCCCCACAGCTAGGCGGAGAAGCCCTTACAAAATCACTTCCACCTCTCCCGGTGCGGCGGAGTCGCCGGGTCCTTTGACACCAAAGAGACTTCTTTTTTGGTGAATTTACCTCAAGACAAGCCTTGAATTGAATCCGATGGTACTAAGGTGCGAGTTCGCCGGAGCAACTGTGTGGAACCCCCTCCACACTCCCTTGAGTCCCCCTTCACAGGATCTTCTCCATCTCTCAAACTCCACCCTTTCCTCTCTTCCTTTCAATCTCTCTCTTCAAGTTTCCCCCACAAGAACGAAGCTACAATGGCTGTCAAAGACACTTTACAAAGTGTCATGCCAAAGCTTAAATAGAAGCTCTAAAAACGAGCTCATTAATGCAAGTTGCCGACATTATCGTCCAGGACGATAGGCATATCGTCCTGGCCGATCAGTACAAATTAAGCTCATTAGCCGGGGACGATTTGAGACGATCAGAAGAAAATTGGTTACATCGTCCAGGCCGATCTCACGATCGTCCTGGCCGATCTCACGATTTAAAACCAATTTCAATCGTCCTGATCATAGCCCTGAATACAAGCTGTCCGATGTAGATCGTCCAGGCCATCGTCCTGGCCGATCATTTGATCGTCCCGGACGATGTGATCGTATCAATCAACCATTAATGCTTTCCAAAGATACCAGATCAATTTAGGCATGATTGAGTTAGATCGTCCTGGACGATAATAATATCGTCCGGGCCGATTTCCTAAAACAAAGAATTCCTAAACTGATTATGGCTGCTGATTCTTTTTGAATTGAGATTATCGTCCTAGCCGATACAGGTATCGTCCAGGCCAATCTGTTGACGGCTGCCTTAATGAGGATGCCCTAATGAGGGTTTCTGATTTTGGACATATCGTCCCGGCCGATATTACCAAAAATAAAAATCTTATAGGGAATCAACAAGAGATCTTCTAAATTACAATCCAATTGATCCCACACCAAATACAACATACTCAAGAAAGAAAAAAAGATTACAAACTGACTCAGACCTAGTCTACCCAATCTTGAGCTGATTCCAAATTGCAGTCCGATCGCGGGAACCTGAAACGTTAGCACATAAGGCAATCGTAGAGAAATAAGGAATGTTTGCTATCATCAAAATCATAAACCATAGATCCGCAACACATCTAACAATGGACAAATTGGAGATCCCTCGTCGTTACCTCTTCATTGGCTCCACCCCCCAAGCTTACTTATAGGAAGACACCTTTTAAAAAAAAGCCTCGTGCTATTTAGCTAATACTATTATGCTTAAATCTCTCTGTTCCTGTAAGATTTCACTTACTTTTTTTCCTCTAGACAATCCGAGATCTTCTAGATAAGACATAAGTCATGTCCGACCATTCAATAGGACTCACTTGTAGACTCAATTGGAGCCTACTAATTGCCATTGAGCGTGTCAATAGAGAGCTCGCTAGTTGATTTCATCTTTCTCCAGCCTATCATGAGGCAACACATGTTTAGATTAACGTGTAGCATTGTATGGGTGGTTTGTATAGTTTATATTCTTATATTATATATATATATATATATATATATATATATATATATATATATATATATATATATATATATATATATATATATATATATATATATATATATATATATATACTATTTCCGTAACTCCTAAAGCCCTATAAATAAAATATGTTGAGGAATAGTTGTGGGACCTTGAATTTCTCTAATAGTGGATAGTCTATAATAGTTTGAGATTTATAGTTCTTTTATTGTTCCATTAACTCTCTCTGCACTTTCTATTTTTACATACAAGTTCTAAATCATTGCGTTGACTTGCTCGTAAAGTCGGATATCATCCACGAAAAAAATTTGGATTTAACATCTTCTTAGGCGTGGTGAGCGTGCATCAATACCAATAATGAGATTGCATGCATAAGATGATGTGCAACTTCCACAAGAGCCCTAAGTAAATATGGAGAACCTTGAATACACCATTTGTTACAACTTGCAGGAGATGGAAGAGCATATCATGAAGAAAATCGAAGATGCCTTGAGCTGCCTCTAGGGCTGAGTGCGAGTTGATAGCATTTCTGATGGATCTTCTGACTCAATATATTATTGATGGGGCCCAGACTGAGCATTCACTTCCATGCCAATGCTTGACTACACTTACACATGGATGAGTGACACATACTACATCTCATTGACCTAGCGGACCATAGGAGATAAGCTTGAGGTTAGTAATGTGTTTTCTAGGGTAATTGCTGAGGCGAGGCTGCCTATGAAGTTCAAGGTACCTTACTTGGAGTCTTACAAAGGCAAGATCAACCCTCAGTTATCATGTGACAACTTTAGAGTCAATGACTTTTTTATTAGGTCTGGATGACTCCCTAAGAGTCGGGTTCTCTTCTACAGACTTAAAGAGTTGACACTTGGGTGTTTCACTAGCCTGCTTCTATGAGTGATAATGTCTTTTGATGAATTCAAGCGAATATTTGTAACTTAATTTGCAAATGCCCAAAAGCCCTAAAAAAGCTTGCAAGCTCTATTGACGATGAAGTAGGAGCCAGGGACTCACTAAGGAACTGAATAGTGAGGTTTCAAAGGGAGATGCTGGAAGTGAAGAATTTGCAGCCTATCGCCTAGGCTGTGATGACCCAGGAATCGAGATATGTTCACTTTAGTTATACACGGGGTGTACAATAGACGAAAACACTCACCGAGCTATTGGAGATGGCCAACAATCATGTTAATATTGAAGAATTTGACAAGGTGGTTGAATTCTCCTCAACCACTTGTCCCATAAAATTGCCACAAGATGAAAGAAGTGATGAGGGAGAGATGGGGATGATTTTGTCCCATGTATAGGAGTGATCGGGACTTAACCCTTAACATTATCGTTATCACACAGAGAATTATAAGGGGGTGTGTGACTCAAAGGCCCTCGAGGATGTTTAGGTTGCCAACATCGAGGGTAGAAGTGCTCCCTCGTGCCACTCATTCTTACCATGAAGAAATCACCCAACAACCTACCCTACGTACATTCCCCTGAGAGTGTCCATGGTTAAGTTAGTTGAAGCCATTCATAACAAGGTGTTATTCAAGCAACTACCTCCTATAAAGGCAACCATGCAAGCTTATGATACCTCAAGATATTGCGTCTTCCATAAAGATCATGTCCACAACACAGAGGAGAGTTGTCACTCACAGTTTTGTTGAAAGATCTCATCAAAATAGCGGAGTTGAAGAAGTTCAACATCGTCGAACTAAGATGGCGACTTGACAAGGCATTCATGAAAAATGGTATGAATGAAACAATACATGCTCAGTACGCATTAGTGGAGTAGTACCCACCAAATTATGTGATGGGCGAGCATATGCGCCAGTAGGTGCAAAGAAGATGCATGTTGAGGTGAACTTGACCTCCATTTCATAAACTTCGATAATGGACATCGTCCCTACCAATTTCGGTGAAGCTGACAATCTCGTTGTTTAATGGCATAGTAGTCATCACTGCTATAGTCACCAACTATTAGATTAGAAGTATTATAAGAGACACGTGAAGTCCTTTGAACTTTACTTTCAAATTTATATTTGAAACAAAATAAAATTGCTTACTTCCTAGCTTACCCCCATTATAGGACCTCTCTATGACTTCCTAGGAGAGGGAAGGGAGATGGAAGAAGTACTTACCCTACCTATCACTTAGCAAGAGGGAGAACATCAGTAAAAAAAAAAAAAAAAGGCAGTCTTTATCATTGTCGATGCCCTGATGACCTATAATGCCATCTTCAACTCAATAAAAATAAGATTAAATTAATACAAAATTGATATATGATTATTATATTAAGATATGATAATTTTAATTATGTATAAAAGATTGACATGACATACATAAACAATGACAGAACATGCTGATTGATATGAATTAATTAGTTACAACAGGACTATATTTGTGAACAAATTTTATGTTCTTTACCACATAATTTATTTTAAATATTTCTTTTGTTCAAATATGCATATATTAACATTATACCATCCTGAAAGATATACCAATATTTCATTATCAATTTAAAAATAGAAACATCAAATTATTTTTATAATCAAACACATCATAAGGAATATTTAATTCATCTTGAAGGATAAAAAGAATATTCACGTATCATTTTAATTAAGAAAGTAAGTCAATGTATTTATTTTCATAATCAAACATAAAAAAAGGAATATTCAATTCATTCTAAAGGATAAAAAAAAATTTCACTTATGATTTTGATCATGAAACTAAACCAATATTTAAAGCTAAGGCTACGTCCATATATTCTTCCCCTACCTTAGTAAGAAATTATGATAGGGCTTATTTTAATACTAGGTTCTAGACTTTCTATAAGGGCAATCCCCTATAGTTAATTATATATGTGAACATAATACTCTTGAATAAAGTGAAGTCTAAAATTTTTCAAATTCATATAAATTTAAAATAAATACTTAGGCTATCAAGATTTCACTATATAGTCTTTAGATTGTAAATCTTTAGTTTGGATTTGAGAATTTAGATTTAGATATCAAATTTTAGGATTTTTGGTAGGATAGAACATAACGAATGTGCATAATTTGAGAGATGTATACTATTTTTTTTTTAACGCTTAGAGTGAGATGCTAGCTAACAATCCTAATCGCAATTGATGTCTCCTAAATACAAGATTAAATGATTCTATCCTTGGAACCAAATAATTATAATTTAGAAGACTTTAATCAAGACTTTACAATATGTACATGATCTTGCAATAAAATAATGTATGAACAACAATGCATAAATAAAGAATTTTTATTCCTTTGTAATTTCTTAAAGTATAATTCAGGGTCTGCTTTAAACCAGACTCTACCAACAACAAGCCTGGATTTTTATTCATATACATTATATTGTTTACCCTATTTTTGAATGAGGTCAATTCCACTTAATCAAACACCAATCCTTAGACCTAAATCATTAAAATACATTTCGAAATTTAAATCAAACTTATCACCGTGTTTTGGCACGATGATTTCATCATTGATCTTTGAAACCATCACTTGACAATCACCCTTGACTGTCATTTGATTATCTGATCTACCACTTGAAAATCACCCTTGATTGTTAGTGATATGATCATTCCAAAGACTGACATTCCCTCAATCATTGAACTCCATTGATCAATTCAAAACTTAAATCAAAATCAAGCCCTAAATCCATCAGTTGAATGTCCTTGATAAGAATCAGCTTATCACCTATTCAATCGCTAACGATCATCAATGATTATCAATGATCAAAGCATTTCAAATTGTAAATCCTCCTAAATAATCTAATCAAGTGACTAAACTCATTGATCAGTTCAAAACTCCAAAATCTAGTATTAAAATCATATTGAGAACGCCTTAGTCTATAACTTATTTTTGGGGAAATTTTTATTTCCTTGAATTCTGACTAAATGACCTTAGATTCATGATTTATCACTTACATATTAATTAGGCATGTCCCTGGAGGCCTCTCCAAACTCATTGATAATGATCATCATCATTAGCATAATGCATTATATCAATATTAAACCTTTATTAACCCTGGTTGCCCCAATACCCTAAAACGTTATACCTTAAAAATTGAAATTTTCTTAAACCTCAATATGGATTAATTAAACTAAATCACAAAACCTATTCTAACAGATTTAGAGTTTAATTTGACACATTAAACTAAAACCTAAGTTATGATTATCTTTGTTTAACCAAGTCAACTTAGGTTGACTTTATGAAACCATTAAATCCTAAAGCTACATCTCATACATATGAACTATACCATTGTATGAAACCTTTTCCAATGTGTTGAACACATCATTTGGAATGGGTTGAGCCCAACCTTAGTCCATGGGTTGACCTAATTGACCAAGTCAACATAGGCTGACCAATTACATCTTTAAGGGCTTTAACATACATCTCATGCATATAAGCTTTCCCCAATCTTTGAAACCTCTTCCAAAGCGTTTAAATACATCATTTGGAATGTAATTAACTAAACCCCAACCCATGAGTCAACTTGGTTGACCAAGCATGCATACATTGAAGGCCTTTTTGCAAATATATTGACTAAGGCTTAACTAAACCTATTTGAATCTATAGGGCTATCCAAAGCATCCCTATGAACTAACTCTAGGTAATCCATGCATTGAGCCAACTCGGGGTAGCCACTTGGCTTGACCCAAGTGGTAAAAATCACCATGCATTAAATCAATTTTAAACGACATCCAATTGACTCAAGTTAACGCTTCTGTTCATTCCCTATTGCTCTTTACATTTATCTTGGTCAATCTAGTCTTTTTGCTAACCCGAGTCAACACATTGGGCTAGCTTAATGTCACCAAAAGTGCATAAATGAGCATAGCTTCACACCTAATCTTCCCAAGCATAGGTGGCACCTGATTTGAGTTCAGGAACTCTCCAGAAGCTCTTCCACCTGAGCTGCCCCATAGGTGGTGGTTTGATTCAGCCTCAATCTTGAAAACTGACCATGTGACTCGACGAGTTCAGCCAGCCCATGCAACCCAGGTGAACTAAAGCTGTCAAAACTTCAAGAATGCTATGAGACCTCCCTGAATCGACTAGTGGTTCATGGTAGCCTAACAAAGCCTAAATCTCATCTATGTATATTTTAAAAATCTAAAAAATAGCTAGAGTTTTCTCTAAATAAGGGTGCTTTTATATTTTGTTAGCATCCTAAGTGTGAGAGCTTCCTTCCCCCTAGTTTCCAAAAGTTCATTTAAGGTCCTCTAGCAGTTTTAAGTGAGCTACAATGATCTTTCAACCGTGAAAGTGAAACTTCCTTTCAAGTCTTCTTCGAGCCGAGACATCTCGAGAAGAAAGGTTCCTTGGACTCAGTCGATCAAGCCTAAAGCTAGGTTGAGGTAATTGGAACTTTACCTTAGGTAATATTCAATTCCCGAGCTTCATCTTAGCTAGGTCCAGGCAAGTGTGAAAGAAACATTCAATCCACACAAATCAGACCATTCTACTAATGCTCTGTGTAAAATTTTATCCAAATCTATCTAGCCAATCTTCTAGATCTTACCGAAAAATGCATATTGTAAGTAAAATGAATTGGAGTTTGATGATGAAATTAAGGCCGTTCATTTGAAATGACGGTCTTGATTTTGTAGTATCTCGTTTCATACTTTGATCCCATGGTTTCGAACCTTTAAATCAGAGTTGCTCTATCTTGATCTGATGACTCACAACAATCCCGCATTTATACCATTAGTGCACTAATGTTGAGGTGACCAATCAGATTGCGCCGCATGGAAAGGGTGCTGGCTGTGTATATGAGGGATTTAAATTTCACAGAAAATTAGTATAACTTTGAAAATTTATTTCTCCTCATCCACAGGTCAAAATTACATGTTCTTAGGCTCTATGAATTCAGCTTGAGTACTTTACCCCCATAGTTTTAAGTCATGGTCAGTAACACATTAATCATAATTCCAGAAATACCCTCTAGGGTTCTTGAATTATTTATAAAATATAGGTCCCCATGTGATTTAATTGAAGGGATTGTTTCTTGGGTTTGCTTAACAAATTTCCAAAAAAAATTAATTCAATTTGAATAGTTTAAGAACAAATGAATTTTTCAAGTTCATAGGTCATCATTTAACCTATGAATTTACAAAATTCATAATCAAGAATCCATAGGACATTAGGTGTTTGAGTTTTTGTGTGTATTTAATGTTATGTTAAATTGTTAGTTAGCCATTGATTTCACTCAAATCAAATGAGTCTAACTCCTAAAACAATTCATTAAATCTATAAATGCATTTAGATTTGGTGATTCATTTTTCAAACAAGGGAGGATTTTATGAGCCCAAATTTAGTGGGTTTGAAGCAAATATATGCATGTACTTATGTTTCAAATTTTATTGTATTTGGAGATCATTTACTTTGTCTTTTTAATAAACCCAAGATTCATATATATAATCGACTTAAATTTTTTGAAAATTCATAATAAATTCATTTTAAATCTAAAAAATACATATAATATATAAAAATGCACAAAATTAAAAGCTTAACAGAAGAAAAAATAAAAACTAAAAAAAAAAAATTACTTGAAATAAAAATTAATTTAAAAATCAAGAAATATCAATATTTAATTACAATAAAAAATTAAAAATATATATGAAAAACCAAAACAATTTAAAACACTTAAAATTATCTCTATAAATCATCTCTAATATTTGAGGAAGATTTTAAGAGGTTTGAACTTGATTTGGTTAAAAATAAAAAAAATTCTCTAATTAATTAATTAAATAAATATAAATTTTACCAAACTTCAAAAATCTATAACTAATTCTCTAAAAATCCAAATTTAGTAAGCTCAAAGGTATTTTACTCATCTTTGGTCTAGTATTTATGAAAATTATAAAAACTTAAGAAATTATTATAAATAGAAAAAGTAACCATTTGGTCAAACTCAATGCATAAAAATACGTTAAACTTGTAAAATTCATACCTAATTAAAAAAAAAAATTCAAATCTAGTGAACTCAAAGAAGTTGAACTCATAATGAGATTTAATATTTATGAAAAAATAAAAAAATTTAGAAACCAATGCAAATTAAAAGTCAAGAAATAGACCCAATATTAAATGCATTAAAATATTTATTAAAATGAAAACTCAATAAATCATCAAAATTTCAGTATATCATCAATATAATGAATTAAATCAAATAACAACTATAAAATAAATAACCAACACTCTACCGATGATGTTTTTAGGCTAAATTACCTCGATTTGCTGTGGGGCTATATGTTCTTAGGAGGCCTTGATCATTTCGTCCGTTGTGATAAAGCCACGAGTGAATTTGACATAATGTAAACATTAAAGTTATAAATTCAACAAATCAGCAATCAATCAAACTTAAATTTAGAAGCTTTAAGGACCAAAATACTTAATTAAAAATAAAGACTTTATGCTATCCATCTACCCTAGTTTTCGAGGACTGATAGCATTACAAATATGAGCCTAGAACTTGTTGAGAAATAGCTTATGATATTTAGAAGTTATTGAGTGATATATTCTATAAAATCTAGAAGTAATAATTATAACAATTAAAATCCTCTCTAAAATAAGATTTAAAATATAAAATCATTAAATATTTAAATTCAAACCACCTTTTAAAGACCTTAAACAAATTAAAATTATTATAGATAATTTTAAACTAATAAAACCCATGACCTATCCAAGCCACATAGGTTTCTTCACACACTTAAATGATTTGCTAAGACTACTAACTTTAACCTAGACTAGACCGATGATTTGATTTGGTTTGCTTGGAGGGCCTTGCTTAGAGGGTACTCATATTTGCATGTTTATTTTCTATCCTCTAGGTGTCATGTTTACTTTATGTTGGTGCACTAGAGATTGAAGTTAAAATTCAGAGCAGTGCAATCTTATTTCAATTTAAATTTCTGTGTAGATAACTGCAAATACTTCACCATTTCATCAATGCAGTTTTATATAAGTGCTCTTTTATATTCCTACAAAGTAGAATATACCTAGGAAATGATGTAAAAGAAAAATATATAAGTAAAGAAGTAAATGTAAATTGTCTAGATCTCTATATAGTTACATTGAGTTGTATAGTGTCAAGATTTATAAAAGATTGAAAATGATTATTTATATACTTATATACATATATAGGTTCCAAAAGGAAATTATTAATCTTCTTTTGAAGATCATTATCTTTTGGAATACTGTATAATATCTAGCATTCAGAAGATTGAAGATAAAAAATAAACAATCATATTCAACTACTTTATGTAGGAGTAGAAATCCAAACTTCTTGGTGGAGCTTCACCACCTTTTCTTTACATCATAATCTTGGTTGTACTCTGAAATTATAAATGAATATAAGTTCTTTTATTTACATTATTGTTGATGTATCATTTCACTATGTCATCATATACATATTATAAAATACTGATATAAAGTTTCCTAAACAATCATTCTTTGATTCCTAGGACAGAGCCTATCTAATCTTGCATTCATGTGATGATTGATTGTGCTTAAGGATTGTTAGCTAGCAACTCACTCTAGGTAAATGTAAGCCCAAATTGTATACACCCCTTAGTCTCTACACATAAATGTTATATTTTATTCTTTCAAAAAAAAAAAAAAAATCTAAATCTAAATTCTAAATGCAACTATAGAATTTATAATCTAAAATATATATATTTGAAATTTTGTTAGCCCAAATATTTTTTTTTAAATCTATATGTATTTGAAACTTCTTAGTCTTCATTTTAATCAAGAGTATTCTCTTAAGAGATGTAATTAACTATAGGGGCTTGCTTGTATATAGAGTTTAGAACCCATTATAAAGTAAATCCTATCATAATATCTTTTTAAGGTTGGGAAAAATTGTGGACACAATCCTAAACTTTATGGATGAATTAAATATTTTTTTATATAATTTGATTATGAAAGTAAATTCATTAATATGCTTTCATAATTAAAATGATAAATAAATATTTCTTTTATTCTTAGGGATGAATTGAATATTTCTTATGACATTTTGATTATAAAAATATTTACATTGTTATAAATTCATAGTCATAAAGATTAGTGAATATGTATTTTATCCTTTGGGGTGAATTGAATATTCCCTATGCTGTGTTTGGGCATGAAAATAAATTGAATGTTTCTCTTTTGGAATTGATAATGAGATATTAGTCTGTTCTTTGAGATGATATGATAGCAATCTATGTTGATTTGACTAAAGAAACCTAAATATAGTTTAAACAAATTTTGCGCAGCATGATTTGTCCATATATTTATTTAAATATGATTGCTTATTTTAGTTTTCTATCTTTTGTCTTCCGAATCTTCTATAGAATTTTGAAAGATAATGATCTTTAAAATAAGTATAATCATTTTCTTTTTTAACCTGCAAGTATATATATAAACAACCATTTTCAAATTTTTATAACTCTTGACATTGTACAACTCAATCTCGCTATACAAGTATTTAATATATTTACATTTACATCAATGTCTTTACATTTGCATTTACATCATTGACTAGGTACCTTCTATATTGCAAGAATATATAAGAGTAATATAAAAAAATGCACATATGCAATACTATATGAGTGTATACAAGTAAATATAAAATGGCCTAAGAGCCTACTCCAAATGTGCACCAACAAAAAATCTTAATATGACATCCATAATACAAAAAATAAACACATCAAACATGAGTATTCTCTAGGCATGACACTCAAAGCAATCTAAATCAAGCCACCGGCCTAGCCTATGCTAGAGTTAGTTATCCTAGCAAACCATCTAAAGTGTATGTATAAGGCTATGTGGCTTGGATAGATCTTAGGCTTTATTTGTTTGAAGTTTCCTTCAATTGAGTTTGTTTGTTTAAGATCGTTGAAGGTGGATTTGATTCAAGTTTTAATATTTTAGAAATTTTGAATTAATTTTATGTTTGTTTTGATTGCTGAAGTTATTTAGTTTTAAATTTTGAAGAATATAATGCTCAATGACTTCCAATTTCTAAAAGTCAATGTTTAACAATTCTAAAGCTCATATTTGTAATGCTATCAATCCTCCAAAACTGAAGTAGTTTTAATTTGATCTGAATAGGTAAAATATAAGATATCTTATTTTTTTTAGCAAAGTTTTACTATGTAACTTTTAGTATGCTCTAAATTAAATCATTATGCACATTATAATATGATCATGTAGATATTTTACCATATATTTCTATTGTTGATGCATACTAAAAAAAATAAGATAAAATCAATACGAAATTGATATATGATTATCGTATTAAGATATGAAAAAATTATTTCTATGTATATAAGATTGATATGGCATACAAAGACAATGACAAAGCATGCTAATTGATATGAATTAATTATTTACGGTAGAAATATCTATATTTGTGGATAAATTTTACGTTCATTGTCACATGATTTTCTTTAAATGTTTCTTTTGTTCAAATCTACATGGACTAATATTATATCTTCACAAAAGATAGACTAATGTTTCATCGTCAATTTGAGAAGAGAAACATCAATTTATTTTTATAATCAAATATAATATAAGGAATATTCAATTTATTTTAAAGTATAAAAATAATATTCACTTATCATTGATTAAATAACTAAATCAATTGGCCAGATTCTATAAATAGGGATGAGTTCTTCAGTTCATTTCACACCTTTACTTCATTTATAAACCCTTGTTTAAAAAAATTTGTCCTCATCCCTATGGCTAGTTAGAGAGCCCAAACACTGAGTAGTTAACCAAGATAACAAATAGATGCGAGATTCAAATCTTATGTTGATATAGAAGCTTATCTTGAATACAAATTAAGAGGCTTCCACTTCTAATATTAAGAGACCAAGAGCCTACCAAAGCATAAAATATATTAAAAAGGAAACAAGCTCAAAATAGTTTAATGTAGAGACCAAGACACTTTCCATTTGCAAATTTTTAAATTGATCGTGCGGTATGATACCATTTTATAAAGGACGAGCTGGTCAATTATTTTCCCCAATGAGCAATGGAATGAATATAAAATGAAAAAAAAAAAAAAAGATTTTCTAAGTATAGATCATACAGATGATATTTTACTTTCGTACCAGGACGATCTTCTCTATTTTTTCCAAATGTGAAGTTCATACAGACGATATTTTACGTTCATACCGGGATGATCTTCTCTATTTTTGCCAAATATGAAGTTCATATGGATGATATTTTACATTCGTATTGGGACAATCTTTTCAATTTTTGACAAAAGTGAAGATCATACGGATGATATTTTTCGTTCAGACCAGGACTATCTTCTCTATTTTTGATGAATGTGAAGATCATACGGACTATATTTTTCATCCGTACTGGGATGAGCTTCTCTGAATATCATACAGACGATATTTTTAGTTCATACTAGGACAATCTTCTCTATTTTGTCCTTTAAAGCTATTCATATGGACAACATTTTTCGATCGTACCGGGACAATGGGCTCTGTTGAGTTTTCGTCCAGAGGTTCGTACATATGTGCTTTAAAATTTCTATTTGTACCAAACGAACATAGTTCGTACAGACGATGATCGGGTATGAATATAGTTCGTACCTATTCACAATAAGTTCATATGCAATAGTTTTTAAATTATTTGTACACATGAAATTTGATCGTACGGGACGATCGTGGATGGTCAAATCTGAAAAATACTTATTTCTGGATGGTTTTTCATGTCTTTTCTATATAAGGTACACTTAAGACTATCATTTAATCTTTTTGTCACTTGGTCTTCGTGAATGGTAAAGGAAAATTAAAGGAGAGAGTAAGAGATAGTGTTTGAAGGAGATTTCTTCCTATTAGAGCGTGAAGGGTTCACTTGGTTACTCAAGGGTAAAGATCTCTTTGTGTACTATATGTTTACTTTACTCTTTTCTCTTATCCTTCTAGATTTCTAGTGTGAAGATCTTTCAAGAAGATTCGATTCTCTGCCGATAGTCGAGGAGTATGAACAGCCGAGGGTTCTCTTCCTACACTTGGAGAGTGTGAACAACCGAAGGTTTTCTACCTATATTTGGAGGGTGTGGAAGGACGAGGGTTCTCTTCCTACACTTGGAGAGTGTGAACATCTGAATATTCTTTGCCTGCACTTGGAGGGTGTGAAAGGATGAATGTTATCTGCATACACTTAGAGAGTGTAAACAACTGACGATTCTCTGTCGACACTTGGAGGGTGTAAAAGGATGACGGTTCTCTCCCGCATCGAGTAGTGGTGGAAGAGAGTTTTTTGAAAGCTTCTCCGCCTTGCTGTGGGAGCAAAAGGAGAGAAACTTGTGGTAATAGTGTAATACCTATAGTGGGAGACTTCAGGAAGTAGATGTAGGTCATGTTTGATCAAACCACTAAAAATCTTTGTATCTTTTTAATTGCACTTTATTTTTCTGTGGTTGAAAATTAAATTTTTTAAAAAATCTAAAATCAACCTGCTCAATTTATTAAAATGGTTCCAAATTTTTAAAATCCAATAAAGGGTCAAGTTTTTAAATTACCAATTCACCCCCTCTCTTGGTTAGCCTTTGGGACATAAGCTTAGGTCTAACAACCTATTTTATATTCAATAAGTTTCAACAAGCGGTATTAGAGCTTTATTTCAAAACCATAAGTTTAGACTACTTTTTGATTAATGACCATGGCTATATTTGGAAATTGAAACACACCAAAAGGTTACTCTATAACTAGACCTCCCTTGTTTGACAGTATTCCTTTCAATTTTTGGAAAACATGGATGTCAACATTATTACAGTCATTAGACTATCGTATATGGATCATAGTTCAAGAAGAGTATACAAAACCAACTATATTAGTTGACGGAGTTAGAGTTGAAATTCCCTTTGGAGACTGGACTGTAGAACAATGTGAATTAGCACAACTTAATGCAAAATGTTTGAATAGTTTCTTTTGTGCACTTAAATCTGAAGATTACATGCGAGTTTCCACTTGCAAAAGTGGAAAAGACATATGTGATAGACTTTGTATAACCTATGAAGGGACTAATGAAGTTAAGCAATCTAGACTTAATATCTTGTTGCATGACTATGAACTGTTTCACATGAAATCCAATGAATCTATTTCTGACATGTACACAAGATTCATATAAATAGTCACTTCTTTACATGCATTGGGTAGGGAGCTAACAAATGCTAAAATGGTTAATAAGATATTTTGTTGTTTGCCTACTACATATGATGCTAAGATAACTACAATTATAGAGTCAAAAGACTTAAATATTTACTTTATTAATAATCTTCTTGGATCACTAATTACTTACGAATATGGAGTGAGTCAACGAAAGATTGATGTAGGAGAGCCATAAAAGGAGAAGAGCATATCACTGAAAGTGGAGGAGTCGGAGAGTGATCTATCACAACCTGAGGATGAGGTGACATCGCTTTGATGACTAGACAGCTTAGAAGTTTTCTGAAGAGGAAGCAAAAGAGATGCCAACAATGGAATCGAGGTATGTTCAATAGGAATGTCATGATTTCTAATGATTTAATTTGCTATAAGTGTAGGGAACTTGGACACATTAAGTTAGAATGCCCAAAGCTTAAAGTCACTCCTAGCACGAAAAAGGTAGAGGAGAAACCAAATGTGAAGAAGGGGAATAAGAAATTCCAAAGAGCTTTCTGGGCGGATTAAGCTTCAGACTCATCATAAACTAAAAAGGAGGAAGAAGTCACCAACTTGTGCTTGATGACTGATAATCTTGATCAGTCAAATCAAGAAGAGGTATGTGATTTAACCTATGCTGAGCTTTTTAAAGATTTTGAAAGAATACATGATGCATATATGAAGTTAAAAAAATGAATGCTAGTCTGAACGTAGAATTATAAGAACTGTAGAGAGAACTTGAAATCCTTAGGAAAGATCATGCATTAGTTGATAACAACCACATGAGCTTACTTGATGAGTTTGATGATTTGAATAAGAATAATGATAATTTAAAATCATCCTATACATATTTGAAAAAAGAATTTAAAGATTATAAGGATGAATCAGAGTGTGAAAAATATCGGTTGAAATATAATAATAATGTGTTGGAAGATATGAACATATTTTTAAAATTGAAAATAAAAGCTCTCTTGAAAAATAAGAAACCCCCAAGACTTGAAGATTTTTCTATCCTATTTTATATCCAAAATTCTTACAACTCAGGAAGAATAAGAATAATTATAGAAGGTTAAGAAATTCATTTCCTGGAGTTAAATGCTATAGATGTACGTGGGATAATTGGTCATATTACACACACTTGTACTTTAGATTGAAAAACTCATATAGTGTTGAGACAAAAGATGCATAAACCTATACATATCATAAAGTCATCTATTTTAAAGTTTCCAAAAGGTGAACCCAAACTTATTTGGGTTCCCAGGTCTAACTTTTGATGATTTTGCAGGCACGCTCTCATACAAGGCCTCGTGAGAGCATATGGTACCTAGACAGCGGTATTTGTTAATAAGAAGTATTGATGATAAGATGCAACCATTTTTATGTATGGATATCATAACCATATTTCATGATCTACTGGACAGAGAGGCCAAGTTAAAAAAATTAAATTTATCAAAATCAGAGAGTCACACTGATAAGCCCAATAAGGCTAAAGCCTTAAGTTCTAGAAGAGGTAAATAAGAAAAATAATTGGTTTATAATGTAGAAAAAGGCAAACAACTGATGCAGTATGAATAAAATCCCAAGAAGGTCAATAACCTTCACCCCCAATTGAAGATAATACTCAGGGGAAATGATAGGCCATAAACCTTTCAAGGTGGAGGAGAACGCCCAAGGCAAGATATAGGAACTGGTGATAGATCATTCCCTTTACTCAAAGGTAAGATGAATAAAGAATATTCATTTAAAAGAGATAGTGTCGCTAAGTTATTTCGACAGGTGCTGAAAGCGGGTTTAGAACTGCCAGAATGCAAGAGGCCTAAGGAGTCAAAACATACTAGCAACCAAAATTATTGCCTATATTATCGGGTAATCAACCATCTTATTGAAGATTGTTATATATTATAGGATTGGCTGGAAAGGAAGTACTAGAAGGGAGAGCTCACATTGTCAGATAATGTGTTGATTAATCCCAGATAAGAATCAACTCAGGTAGTTACAACTTCTTCTGTACCCTCGGTTGAAGAAAAAAGGGAAAAGGAGCTAATTCAAGAAGAATAATGGGAGATTACGGTCTCTAAGAAAATTGTAAAAATGCTAAGACATCTTGAAGGAGGCCCAGGTGTGAAATGGAAGTCTCCCACCGAGCCGATGATAAATCCCAAGGCGCTGCCTGTGGTGCGAGTATATACTTCTAAATAATTCCTCAACCAAGCTAATACTTTAAAGTATGGAAATGTGAAGCCCTCTATGAAGAAGACCAAACTAATAAAGCCGAAAGAGAAAAAGATAGCAACCCAAAGGGTTATCAATAATTTAGATGAATACTTTCAGACTGTGAGATGCCCTATTATGCTCATTGACTTCATGTCAGAGCTTAAAATAGATAAAGTTGAAGAAGGTGATGAGAATTCACTTCTCGTAGAAGTATGTCGGGTCATCTTAGTGGCACCAAATGCGTTGCTAAAAGAAGGATATGTGTAGGGAGCTTCTTTTGAATCATGTATGATGGTGACATTAATGGATTATAGCTAATAAAAAAAGGATTTATATTTTTTAAAGATATATGAGTGATATAGTGTCATGGATGGGACATGTAAACCTGGGTGGTGACTCTAAATTAACTGATGAATCCCTATACACAATAATGGCTAACTCTGAAGAAAATGCACCGTTAAATGAGTCTAAACTAGAGGAGATCACTCAATTGTAGTTGAAAAGCAGCAAGATACTGCCATCTCCATCAAAGAAAGGGGTCTCCAATAAAGAAAAGGAGAAAGAAATAATCATCAACGATGATATTATCCCTAAAAATCATAAGAAAAAGAACACTTCAGCAAAGGGGATAGATTATAACATCTAATCATATCTGAGAAAGATCCCAACACAACTCAACATATACGATACTCTGGTAATGCCTAAAGACCTTCGGGAGACTATTTGGGCTCTCAAAGACCCTGAAAGATATGAGACATAGTTTGTTGAATGAATATGATTAAAGTCTTGCAAGCCTATAATAAGCAATTCATCACCTTCAACGAAGAGGATATGATGCTCAGAATGGCAGATCATAACCACCCTTTGTATGTTACTGCAGAGAGAGATAAGATAATAATTAGTTGGATCCTGATAGATCCTGAATCCTCCATAAATCTCATGAGCCTTAAAGCACTAAGATCACTTTGTCTCGATGTGGAACATCTCAGGCCATATAAGCTAATGGTGCATGGTTTCAATAAGAAAGGGTAGAAGACACTTGGATCATTTATACTCCCTCTTATATTTAGAGAACTTCACATATAATCCAAATTCCATATAATTGATGCAGACACTTCATTTAAGGCATTACTAGGTCACCCCTGGTTGCATGAATATGGCATCATCCCGTCAACATTATACTAGTATATGAAGTATCTCAGAGATGGAGAAGAATTTAGGATCTCTAGTGACATTCAGCTCTTGATAGTTCATGAGTAATAGTTTATGAAGATGCACAGTACTTCTTGCCAAAGAAGCAAAAGTCTTCGAGTTCTGTCATGGCTAAAGCATCAAGCTTAAAGGTTGTAAAGCAACTAGAATAGGAAGGTGAGAAAAAGCAAGTGGGGAGAAAGATGACAACACTGACTCTTCCCAAGGCATCGACCATTCCCAAAGAAAAGAAACATGTGCTTCATCTAAGGAGTGACACATATGATGTCACTCGAACAAAATCTCGAAAAGTATGTCAGTCTATGATCGAATGGAGTAGGGAGGTGGAACATTCAAATAATGATTATAATTATGAGACTATCTACATGAATACAGTGCAGGGTGTATTCTATAGAAGTATAGTCAATTTGTGGATCTTAGATAGCATACTCATAGTCATACGCATCCCCCTATAACGCTTCAAAGAAATCATTCCGCATGAGGTGCATAAGGTTAAAGAACTCGCCACCCTTTATCTGCCTCCCCTTAAAAATGGGATTGCGCTAGGGAATATACTATATTCTATGGGAATGTGTAAAGAAGAGAAGAATGATTGGTGTTGTATACTCCTCGATTATGAAGAGTTACTACCTATGAGGCTACCCAGGTTTAATACCAAAGGTATTTAAAGAATGCTATGAAATTAAATCAATACTCCTACCACCAAATGAAAACTTCGTACAAGCTTGGGCCTCTAGTATGAAAGGAATTCATGTCCATTACGATAGAATGATATAGCTACATATAAGGGTATCAGATTCATCAAGTGAAAATTCCTCTAGAAAGAGACTTACCAATCCATCACATGCAGGGAAATTGAATTAGATGATGTTGACGCTGAGGAGACATATGAAGTTAACAATTATGATGATCAACCCATAGATGCTAAGCCTTCACTAGAAGAGCTAGAAGATGGTGGACAAGCAGCCACTATGGAGGAGCTAAAGGAAGACAACTTGGGAACTGAGGAAGACCCTCGCCCAACATTCATTAGTTCTCTCCTACTCGAGGAGCAAATAGAAGAAATAAATAAACTTCTATATGAATTCAAGGTCTTTTTTTGCCTAGATATATGTGTTAAAATAGTTGCTATTTGCATGCTTTACATTTTTGCAACTTATATAGTTTTGATGATTCCAAACATTATTGTTCAAATGTGTAGTTATCTCCTAACAATTTTAGAAGATTTGTATTTGCTCTTGTGTGTACTAACATTTCAGGAAAATCAAACTCCATACTACGAAGACTTCAAATCAAATTCAACATGAGATACTTTGTGAATTTGAAGCTTGTACTTTTCTTTTAATTAAATTTGAAAGGGAGTGATTGTAATTGAGTGAATAAAAACATACACACACACATAAAGAGATCATATAAAATTTATATTGATCGTACGGGATGATATCCGATCGTACGGGACGATCAGACATTTATCTCCTATTGAGCACATAGAACGAATAGGAACTAGCTTGAAAAATTTTCTAAGTCCTATTCGTCCGGGACAAAATTAATTATCGTCCAGGACGATCTGGTCTCTGTAAAATTTTCGTCCAGACGAAATTAATTATCGTTAGAAAACGAGTTGCTCTCTGTAAAATTTTCGTCCAGACGAAATTAATTATCGTCCAGGACGATCTGGTCTCTGTAAAATTTTCGTCCAGACGAAATTAATTATCGTCAGAAAATGAGTTGCTCTCTGTAAAATTTCCGTCAAGACGAAATTAATTATCGTCAGAAAATAAGTTGCTCTATGTAAAATTTTCGTCCAGACGAAATTAATTATCGTCCAGGATGATTTGGTCTCTGTAAAAATTTCGTCCAGACAAACTAATTTTCGTCTAGATGATTAACCGACTTAGAACGGTTTTCAACAGTTTTCTAGAACGATCTAGTAATAACCGTTCGTACCGGACGAACTTAGTTCGTATGGGACGATCAGCGTGTACGAAGACATTTCGTACACATATACAATTAGGGCCATTTCAAAGCGTTTAAGTAAAATCGTCCAGGACGATCCACGATCATACAGGACGATCCACTGCGTACAGAATTGAAAATTTACAGTTTTTGGGCCGTTTTTCTTATATTTTGAATAAATAGTCCAAATTAGACTGCCATCAAATCTTTTTGTTATTTGATCTTCATGCCTCTTGAGAGAATAGCTAAGGAGAGAGTGTGAGAGTGCATTCAAAGGAGGATTCCTACCACTGAAGCGTGAAGGCTTCACTTGGAGTTCAAAGGTAAGAATCTCTACTTGTGAATTGGAATTACTTCACTCTTTTCTTTCTTCCTTCTAGATTTCTTGTGAGAAGATCTGTCAAGGAGATCCGGTTCGCTGCTGACACTTGGAGAGTGTGAATAGCCGAAAGGGTCGCTTCCTACACTTGGAGAGTGTGAACAGCTGTAGGGTTCTCTGCCCACACTAGGAGAGTGTGAAAGGACGGACGGTTCTCTGCCCACACTAGGAGAGTGTGAAAGCACGGAAGGGTTCTCTGCCCACACTAGGAGAGTGTGAAAGGACGGACGGTTCTCTGCCAACACTGGGAATTGTGTAAAAGGATGATGGTTCTCTACCGCACCGAGTAGTGGTGAAAAGAGTGTGTTGTAAAGGATTCTCTGCCTTGCTGTGGGTGCAAAAGGAGAGTCACTATTGGTATTAGTGCAATACTCAGAGGGTTCCTCTGGGGAGTGGATGTAGGTCTGGTTATAGACCGAACCACTATAAATCTGGTGTCATTTACTTTACAGTTTTTACGTTTTCGTATTTTATTTCTAATTTTTAAGAACTCTGTGGTTGAAAAACATTTTTTAGAAAAACTTAAAAGAAAATTTTTTTTTTCGGTTCAACTTAAATTCAAAGAGGGATTAAAATTTTTAAAACTACCAATTCACCCCCCTCTTGGTAGCCTTGGGACGTTAACTTAGGCTTAACAACCTAATTACTAGACTCAACAAGTGGTATCAGAGCACTGTTTCAAAATCATAAGTTTAAACAACTTTTTGATTAACGTAGATGGCTACATTCGAAAATCGAAATACACCTGAAGGTTACTCTATAACTAGACCTCCACTGTTTGATAATATACCTTTTGATTTTTGGAAAACACGCATGTCTACTTTCTTACAGTCACTTGATTATCGTATGTGGATCCTAGTCCAGGAAGGTTACACAAAACCAACTAGATTAGTTGATGGAGTTAGGGTAGAAATACCTTTTGCAGATTAGACTATAGAAGAACGTGACTTAGCACAACTAAATGCCAAATATTTAAATAGCTTCTTTTGTGCTTTAAAATCTTAAAACTACATGCGGGTTTCACTTGCAAAAGTGGAAAGAACATATGGGATAGACTTTGTATAACTTATGAAGTGACAAATGAGGTTAAGCAATCAAGACTCGATATCTTGTTATACAACTATGAATTATTTCGCATGAAACCTAATGAATCTATTTCAGACATGTACACAAGATTCACACAAATTGTCACTTCTTTGCATGCACTTGGTAGGGAATTAACTAATGTTGTTAATAAAATTCTTTGATGTTTACCTACAACTTATGATGCTAAAATTACTGCAATTACAGAGTCTAAAGATCTAAACATATATTCTATTGACAATCTTCTTGGTTCACTCATTGCTTATGAGCAAGGAGTAAGTCAAAGAAAGATTGATGCAGGTGAACCACGAAAGGAGAAGAATATTGCACTAAAGGTGGAAGAGTCAGAGAGTGAACACTCACAACCTGAGGATGAAGACGATATTGCATTGATGACTAGACAATTCAGAAGCTTTTTAAAGAGGAAGCAGAAGAGACGCCAGCAATGGAATAGAGGTAAGTTTAATAGAAATGGTAAGGTTTCTAATGAAGTAATTTGTTATGAATGCAGGAAACTAGGTCATATAAAGACTGATTGCCCAAAACTCAAAGCCACTCCTAGCAAGGAGAAGGTAGAGGAGAAACCAATGGTAAAGAAGGGCAAGAAGAAGTTTCAAAGAGGTTTCTGGGCGGACTCAGCTTTAGATTCATCTGAGACTAAAAAAGAAGAAGAAGTCAACAACCTTTGCTTGATGGCAGATAATGTTGATCAATCAGATCAAGAAGAGGTATGTGACTTAACTTATGATGAATTATTTGAAGTTTCTGAACACATGCATGATGCATATAGAAAAATGAAAAAGATGCATGCTAGTGTAAGTTTTGAATTGGAAGAGCTTAAGAAGGAACATGAAATCCTTAGGAAAGATCATGCATTAATAGATAACAACCATATTAAACTTCTTGATGAATATGATGACTTGAATAAGAATTTTGAGAATTTAAAATCATCCTATGCTGATCTTGAAAAAGAATTTAAAAATTTTAAGGATGAATCTGAGAGCAAAACATATCGAATCAATTATACAAATCGAATCTTGGAATATATGAATTCATTCTATAAACTGACAATAAGAGCTCTCGAGGATAATAGGAAACCCCTTAAACTTGAAGATTTTTCAAATCCTAAATATTATCCTAAATTCATGAAATCCCTTAGAAGATAATCATATGGAAGAAAACTTAGGAATATTTTTCCTAATGTTAAATGTAATAATTGTGGATTTTTTGGACATATATCTCACACCTGCACTTTAAAGATGAAAACTAATTTGGTGCGGAGAACGAAGATGCATAAACCTAGACATACCATACATGCATCTGATTATAAATTTCAAAAAGGTGAACCCAAACTTGTTTGGATTCCCAGGTCTAACATTTGATGTTTTTGCAGGATTGCTCTCACAAGATCTCGTGAGAGCATATGGTACCTGGACAGCAGATGTTCAAAGCATATGACTGGAGATACTGCTCAATTCATAACGCTGGAAGCCAGGAGTGGAGGCAAGGTTACACTTGGAGATAATACTACAAAGAAAGTGATTATATCAGGTATGATTGGAAATTTGAAAAACTTTTTCATAGACAATGTGTTATTAGTTGAAGGCTTAAAACATAATTTGTTAAGCATAAGTCAGCTATGTGATAAGGGCTATAATATAAATTTTTTACCTACTAGCTGTATAATAAGCCTAAATGGGAAAAATGTTTTAAATGGAAAAAGGGTAAACAATGTTTACATGCTAGATTTAAATTGTATTCAATCTCCTACTGCTTTTTATTTGAAAACTGTTTCTGATGAATCATGGCTTTGGCATAGGAGACTTTGTCATTCTAGTATGAAAAACCTTTGGAGAATTACCCAAAAGAACTTAGTGAGAGGTATACCAAAACTAGACTTTACTAAGGACCACCTTTGTGATGCATGTCAATTAGGAAAACAAGTGAAGTTGTCTTTTAAGTCTAATAAGGATCTTAGAACTAGTAAACCATTAGAAATTCTTCACATGGATCTTTTTGGACCTATAGGAACTGTAAGTCTAGGAGGGAAGGTATACGGATTTGTTATAGTGGATGATTTCTCAAGATTCACTTGGGTTAGATTTCTTTTTCATAAGAGTGAATCGTTTGAGGAATTCAGAAATGTTTCTACTTGGATTCAAAGGAAACTAGGGAGTGAAATAATTTCTATACAAAGTGATCATGGAGGAGAATTTGAAAATGAAAGATTTAAAAATTTCTGTAAAGAAAAAGGGATTGATCATAATTTTTCTGCACCTAGAACCCCTCAACAAAATGGGGTAGTTGAAAGGAAAAATAGAATATTAATAGAAGCCGCCCGAGCAATGTTGGCAGAATACTCACTTCCTAGATATTTTTGGGCTGAGGCGGTTAGCACTACATGCTATGTTCTGAATAGGGTGAATGTGAGATCAAATTTGAATAAAACACCCTATGAGTTGCTAAAAGGTAGAACACCTAATTTGTCTCATTTGCATGTATTTGGTTGCAAGGTGTTCATTCATAATAATGGAAAATCTGCCTTAGGAAAATTTGATTCAAAATCAGATGAAGGAATTTTTGTTGGATATTCAAGTGTTGGAAAATCTTATAGGGTTCAACAAAAGAACTTTAGTCATTGAAGAAACCATACATGTTGTATTTGATGAATCTGGAAATTTGGAAGAGCCAAATGTTGTTGAAGATGAGATTGAAGAAAACTCCCAAAAGATTGATAGAATAAATTTGGAATAAAATGTGGAAGAAAATTTGGAAAGAGAAAACCCTTTGCCTAGAGATTTGAGATTTTCTAAAAACTACCCAAGGGAATTGATTATAGGTGAACCGAGTGAGGGTGTTAGAACTAGGCGTGGATTAAACAAGGAAGTCAATCATTCAGCCTTTATTTCAACTATTGAACCCACTAATATTGATCAAGCACTTTCTGATGAATTTTGGATATTGGCCATGCAAGAAGAGCTGAATCAATTTGTAAGAAATAAAGTTTGGGAATTAACTTCAAGGCCAAAAGATCAAAGTGTTGTTGGAACCAAGTGGGTGTTCAAAAATAAAATGAATGACTCAGGAGTAGTCATTAGAAATAAGGCTAGATTAGTTGCTAAGGGGTATAATCAAATTAAAGGAATTGATTTTGAGGAGACTTTTGCCCCTGTAGCTAGACTTGAAGCAATTAGGGTTTTAATTGCCTTTGCCTGTTTTAAAGGTTTTAAATTATTTCAAATGGATGTCAAGAGTGTTTTTTTAAATGGGGTAATTGAGGAAGATGTTTTTGTAGAACAACCTCCAGGTTTTGAAAATTCTAAATACCCAAATCATGTTTTCAAGTTAAAAAATGCATTATATGGATTGAAACAGGCACCTAGGGCTTGGTATGAGAGGTTGAGCACCTTCCTACTTGAAAGATCTTTTGAAAAAGGAAGTGTGGATACAACTCTCTTTTTAAAGAAATTTGAAAAGGATATACTCATTGTTCAAATTTATGTGGATGACATCATCTTTGGATCTTCAAATAAAAATCTTTGTGATGATTTTTCTAAAATAATGAGTAGTGAATTTGAAATAAGTCTAATGGGAGATTTAAATTACTTTCTAGGATTTAGCATTAAGTAACTTGAGGAAGGTACATTTCTTAGTTAAACTAAATATATTAAGGACATCCTCAAAAAATATGAAATGGACTATGCTAAACATGTTAGTACACCAATGAGTTCCTCAGTTCAGTTGGATAAGGATCTTAAGGGAAAATCTGTTGATCAAAAGAAATTTAGAGGGATAATTGGATCTTTACTTTACTTGACTGCTAGCTGACCAGATATTATGTTCAGTGTTTGCTTATGTGCTAGATTTTAATCAGATCCAAAAGAATCACATTTGACAGCAGTGAAAAGGATTTTAAGATACTTACTAGGAACTAAACTAGAACTTAGGAATTTGGTATCCTAAATTTAGCTCTTCATTTGAAATTATTGGTTACTCAGATTCTGACTTTGCAGGCTATAGAGTGGATAGGAAAAACACTTCTGGAACATGTCAATTCATTAGAAATTCATTAGTTTCTTGTTCCAGTAGAAAACAAAATTCAGTAGCCCTATCTACTGCAGAAGCAGAATACATTGCATTAGGAAGTTGTGTGGCACAAGTACTTTGGTTAAAATAACAGTTGATTGATTTAGGATTAACTATAGGCACTATTCCAATTTATTGTGACAATACTAGTGCTATTTGCATTTCCAAAAATCCTATTCAACATTCTAGAACCAAACACATTGACATAAGGCATCATTTCATAAGGGATCATGTATCCAAGGGAGAAATTGAACTTACTCATGTTTCAACTGAAAATCAACTTGCAGACATTTTTACAAAATCTTTAGCCTTTGATACCTTCAGTACATTAAGAACAAGGCTTGATGTTATTGATTTGAATGCTTAAATAAAAATGTTTTTGCAATATTGATATTTATGTTATCTTAGTTTATTTGTTTTAATTTTGTTTTGATTTTGTGATTTTTGTGTGTTTTGAATGAGTTTATTTTAGAGTCTGTGGTTTTGTCTTTGTTTTCTATATTTTGAATGTTTAGTTTGTTTTAGTTTGATAAAAAATTCAAAAAATCCAAAAATGTGTGGAAATCGTCCGGGACAAAATTTTTCGTACTAGACGATGTATGCAAATCTTATTTTGCAAGAATTCTAACTGTTTTGAGAGTAGATTTTTTTTTAATGTAGTTCGTCTGTACGATGTTATAATCGTCCAGGACGAATTTTTTTTTTCTCTCAAATGTCGGGACGATTGAATGCAGCGGTTGAGTGGATAAGACAGTTTTTAATGTGAAGTTCGTCCGTACGAACTTTTAGTTATGTTGTAGTTGATTTTGATTTTGGATTTTTTTTGAAATGTGTTTAGTTTTTATGAATTTCATTAGTCTTTTTAATCCTAATTGTGCTTAAATTAGATTGAGATTTGAGATTAATTACATTAGAAAATCTTGTCTTTCTAAGTTTAAAATTTGTATATAACTTGTCATAATTAGAATTTTTAATCTCATGTCTATTCATTTAGACTACATAAAAGTTAATATTATTATTGTAATTTAGATATTTTCTTATTTTGTATTTCTTTGCTCAAGTGATATTTATGCACTTAGAAAAATTTGAAATTTTAGATTATTGATCTTGGAAAGAATTGGTTTCAATTACTCTTGAAAATTGTACAAAAAGTACAAAAATCAAAAGGAATGCGCAAAGGTTCGCAAATATGAAAAAGAGGCACAAAATTAGTTCAATGTCAAAAGATGCACAAAAATGTGCCAAAAATTTGAATAATATGCGCAAAGCGCCACATGTGGTAATTCTCTTCTTTCCAAATTCTTTCAATCTCTTAATTCAAATTGATCTTATGTTCATTTATATTCTATTGAACTTTGAAATATAGAATTTTTATTCATCTCTCTTGTAATGATTTTCTATATTCAAATGTCTAAATTGAATCAAATTTTTGATAAATTCTTCTTACTTACAATGTTATATCACTTCTTAAATTCTATGAATTTTGATGATTTACCTAATGTTATTAGTTTTAGATTGCATACCTTATGTCAATCACCATTTATATTAAATTTTCAAATGAATTTCATATAATTACTTACATTTCTTGTCTATTTCTTCTTCACTTTTTGTTGTTGTCAAAAAGGGGGAAATTATTGTGTTTGTATGTTTTGTTTGTTTGCATTTTGATTTTGTGTATGACTTTTGTTAAAAAAAATTTTGAAAAATAAAAATATTGTTCTATGCTTCAAAATGCCTCTTTATTTTCATGTATTCATCAATTCAAGGGGAGTTAAGAAGATTTGTTTAAATTGAAATCATACTAACAATAATTATTTTACCATCATCAAAAAGGGGGAGATTGTTAAAATAGTTGCTATTTGCATGCTTTACATTTTTGCAACTTGTATAGTTTTGATGATTCCAAACATTATTGTTCAAATGTGTAATTATCTCCTAACAATTTTAGAAGATTTGTATTTGCTCTTGTGTGTACTAACATTTGAGGAAAATCAAACTCTAGACTACGAAGACTTCAAATCAAATTCAATATGAGATACTTTGTGAATTTGAAGCTTGTACTTTTCTTTGAATTAAATTTGAAAGGGAGTGATTGTAATTGAGTGAATAAAAACATACACACACACATAAAGAGATCATATAAAATTTATACTGATCGTACGGGATGATATCTGATCGTACGGGACGATCAGACAGTTATCTCCTATTGAGCACATAGAACGAATAGGAACTGGCTTGAAAAATATTATAAGTCCTATTCGTCCGGGATGAAATTAATTATCGTCCAGGACGATCTGGTCTCTATAAAAATTTTCGTCCAGACGAAATTAATTATCGTCATAAAACGAGTTGCTCTCTGTAAAATTTTCGTCAAGACGAAATTAATTATCGTCCAGGACGATCTGGTCTCGGTAAAATTTTCGTCCAAACGAAATTAATTATCATCAAAAAATGAGTTGCTCTATGTAAAATTTTCATCCAGACGAAATTAATTATCGTCCAGGACGATCTGGTCTCTGTAAAAATTTTGTCCAGACGAACCAATTTTCGTCCAGACGATTAACTGACTTAGTACGGTTTTCAATAGTTTTCTAGAACGACTTAGTAATAATCGTTCGTACAGGACAAACTTAGTTCGTACGGGACGATCAGCTTGTACGAAGACATTTCATACACATATACAAATAGGGTCGTTTCAAAGTGTTTAAGTAAAATCGTCCAGGACGATCCACGATCGTACAGGACGATCCACTGCGTACAGAATTAAAAATTTGCAGTTTTTGGGCCATTTTTCTTGTCTTTTGAATAAATAGTCCAAATTAGACTGCCATCAAATCTTTTTGTCATTTTATCTTCGTGCCTCTTGAGAGAATAGCTAAGGAGAGAGTGTGAGAGTGCATTCAAAGGAGGATTCCTACCACTGGAGCGTGAAGGCTTCACTTGGAGTTCAAAGGTAAGAATCTCTACTTGTGAATTGGGATTACTTCACTCTTTTCTTTCTTCCTTCTAGATTTTTTGTGAGAAGATCTGTCAAGGAGATCCAGTTCGCTGCCGACACTTGGAGAGTGTGAATAGCCGAAAGGGTCGCTTCCTACACTTGGAGAGTGTAAACAGCTATAGGGTTCTCTGCTCACACTAGGAGAGTGTGAAAGGCCGGACGGTTCTCTGCCCACACTAGGAGAGTGTGAAAGGACGGAAGGGTTCTCTGCCCACACTAGGAGAGTGTGAAAGGACGGACGGTTCTCTGCCCACACTAGGAGAGTGTGAAAGGACGGAAGGGTTCTCTGCCCACACTAGGAGAGTGTGAAAGGATGGACGGTTCTCTGCCAACACTGGGGATTGTGTAAAAGGACGATGGTTCTCTGCCGCACCGGGTAGTGATGAAAAGAGTGTGTTGTAAAGGCTTCTCCGCCTTGCTGTGGGTGCAAAAGGAGAGTCACTATTGGTATTAGTGCAATACTCAGAGGGTGCCTCTGGGGAGTGGATGTAGGTCTGGTTATAGACCGAACCACTATAAATCTGGTGTCATTTACTTTACTGTTTTTACATTTTCGCATTTTATTTTTAATTTTTAAGAACTCTGTGGTTGAAAAACATTTTCTAGAAAAACTTAAAAGAAAAATTTTCATTTCGGTTCAACTTAAATTCAAAGAGGGATTAAAATTTTTAAAACTACCAATTCACCCCCCCTCTTGCTAGCCTTGGAACATTAACTTAGGCTTAACAACCTAATTACTAGACTCAACAATATGTTGAGATGTCTGGCTTATCCCCTGATATAGCAGGTCGCAAATTAGCCATCAAGCATGACATAGCACCTATTAAGCAAGATGCAAGGAGAATGAGATTGAAGATTAAATTGTACGTGATTATAGAGATGAAGAAGCTAATATATGCAGGCTTTATTTGTGAAGAAAAATATTCTAATTGGAATGCCAATATTTTCTCGATAAACAAAAAGACCTATCATATTCATATTTGTATTGATTTTTGGGACCTCAACATGGCATGCCCAAAAGATGACTTTTCACTCCGTGTATTAGAACTACTATTATATAATACGTCCAACTACAACATGTTCTCCTTCATGGATAGATTGTCAAGATATAATCAAATCAAGATGACACATGAGGATGAAAAACACACATCATTCAAAATGCTCATCAGTATTTTTTATTACACGGTAATGCCCTTCGGCCTGAAGAACACTAGTGCCACCTATTAATGGGCAATGACACATATATTTCTTGAGTTAATACACCAGAAGGTTAAGTGTTATGTTGATGACCTAGTTATTAAGAGCATGGATCGCAAATACCACTTAAGTGATATGAGAATTATATTTAAGAGAATTAGAAATTTTGATCTAAAGATGAACCCTCTCAAATGTGATTTTGGGGTCTCCTCCGATAAATTCTTGTTGTATGTTTTTTATCATTTAGGTATCAAGATTGACCCCAATAAGATCAAAGCAATTATGGAGATGCTCCTAGAAATCTTCGCCAACTTCATTCTTTGCAAGGATAACTGGCTTTCATTCGAGGATTCATATCGAATATGTCGGGTAAGTACCAGTCCTTATCCAAATTAATAAAGAAAGATGTTCATTTTAAGTGAGATGAAGAGTGTCAGGAAGCATTCAATAGTATTAAACTATATTTGTTAAATCCATCCATCCTCGCAGCGCCAATTTTGGGGAAGCCTCTTATACTATATACAATAGTACTAGAAGAGTTCCTTAGATCAATATTAGCCCAACATAATGAAGAAGAAAAGAAAAATATGCTATATTATATTAGCCAAAGGATGATCGAAGTAGAAATCCGTTATTCTCCAATTGAGAAGCGTTGCCTAGCGTTGATTTTTATAGTTTAGAAACTCCACCACTACATGCTCTCTCACAAAGTTACATTGATATCAAAAAATTGATCTGTTGAAGTTCTTGATGACAAGGCCAGTGTTAACATGTTATTTAGCCAAGTGGGCAATGATACTACTATAATTTGATATCATGTACATACCACAAAAGGCGATGAAAGGGTAAGCCTTGGCAGATTTTCTTGTTGGCATGCATCCTATCCTTGCAGACTCTCCACTCAATGATGATTTGCCCAACGAGCAAATCATGCAAGTTGAGGAAGATGAAAAGCTATCATTCTAGGAGATGTATTTCAATAGGGCATCATCGATTAAACCTGACCGACCTTTAAATATTGCATGAGTCTAAGCTGGCAACGGTCTCATTTTCATAGCACCTGAGGGAGGTATAATGAGATTTTCATTCAGTTTGTCTGATACAAAGCTCTAATAACAGGATTGAAGATTTCAATCAATGTTAATCCAAAATCTCCAAATCTTTGGCGATTCTCAACTTGTGATAAATCAAGTGCTCCATATTTATAAGGTTGGCAAACTTGAATTGGCCCATTATCATCGGTGAGCTCTCGAGCTTCTGAAATAAGTGCCAAATGTTAAAATAGCTTGAGTTCCTTGAGGTTAGAATGCTAAGGGATATTGTCTACCAAATTAGCTAAGGATGTGGCGAATACCGATGAGGAGATGCCTATACCAATTATGATTTACTCCCATTAGGTCTTTGAGCTGGTAATATTATAATTCTTGCAGGTAGATGGAATACTAAATTCAAGCCAACAAAATACAATCCCAGTTGATCCTCAACCTCCCCAACAAGTAGCTCTTAAAAATCAACCATAAAAATGCCACATAGTAAAGAGACATAAAACCAGTAGATGCTTAGATTTGTGGCTACATTGCTTAGATATTGAGGAAGGAGATGATTGGAGGTAGCATTCATCAACAATTTTAAAGAAAGTAAACTTCCGATAGATAAATCTCTAGTTGCATAAACTTGAAAAAGGAAGTTACGATATGCATTTGTCAATGATACGCTATTTTGACAAGCTTTTGATCAAATATGGCTAAGATGCCTAGGGACCAAGGAAGCTAATAAAATAGTAGCAAAAATCCATGAAGGACTTTGTGGTGCACATCAGTCAAGTCCTGAAAATGGCTGCTAAAATTAAGAGAATGGGTTACTATTGGCTGACCATGGTTAGAGATTTTATTGACCACGCAAAGAAGTGCCACAAATGTTAGATCCATGATGATGTTATACATCTACCACCAAATCCTCTATACTCAACAGTAGCATCCTGGCCATTTAAATGCTGGGGCACATATATAATTGGGTTGATAGATCTGCCATCTTAAGTGGGACACCACTTTATTTTGGTAAGAACATGCTACTTTTCTAAGTGGGTAGAAGTAGCTCCATTCAAAGAAGTCACATTCGAGTATTTGATCAACTTCTTCAGGCATAATGTCATCTACAAATTTGATGCGTCATGTCGCATAATCTCAAATAATGGTACTGCATTCAAAAATACAAAAAATTACATGTTCGTTGATTGGCACCAAATTGATTGACAGTATTCATCTCTATATAACCCAAGAGCAAATGGCTTGGCAGAAGCCTTCAAAAAGATGTTGGTGAAATTATTGAAAGGATACTCACCAAGAATAAAAGAGAGTGACATATAAAGATGGTGGAAGCACTATGAGTGTATCGTATATCTTATAAATTCCAACCAAAGGTACTCATTCACTAGTGTTCGGAGTTAAAGTAGTATTGCCACTAGAAGCTGAACTACCATCACTCTGAGTAGCAATCTAGAATTATCTCACTCAAGAGCAAAATGCTCACCTAAGAATGGAGGAGCTCGATGAACTATATGAAGTTAGACTGAGAGCTCAATAAAACTTGAAAATCCTTTGATCGTATGGTGCGCCTTTGTGCATTTCAAGAAGGGGAATTGGTCATGGTGATGAGAAGACCAATCATCACAAACCAAAAAAATTAGTGGCAAATTTGTATCCAATTGGGAGGGTCCATTTGTAATCTAGAAGGTATTTTAAGGAGGAGCTTATCAGTTAATCAACCTGGAAGGCCAAAGGCCTATGCCGCCGATCAACAGTCGATATTCAAAGAAGAACCACACTTAAAATTACCTAAGAAAATACTATGTTTAATTTGTTATATATTTCGTTCACATTTATAAGCATATACATTTCATTTTTGAAATTATCTTGTATTACAAGAATTCGTATCAAAATCCCCCATAAGATTGGGGGCATTTTAAATATTTATTCGAGTCGACATCGCACTGCATGCTGAGATCCCTGAATAAATATTTAAAATCTTAAAATATAAATCCTATCTAAAATCTCCCTACGAGATTGGGGTATTTTAAATTTTTGGTTGACATCAAGCTATGCATCGAGATTCCCAAATAAATATATAAAATTTCAATATTTTAAATTTATTATATCCTAAAATATCCTTGCGAGATAAGGGGTATTTTAAATATTTATTCAGATCAATATTACACTGTATGTCAAGATCCTCAAATAAATATTTAAATTATTAAAACAAATATTCTTGTATGCTCAAGAATACAACGAATTCTTTTCAAAGTAAATACATGTAATCTTTCAAAAGTTTGAGACACCGCCTTCTCCAACATACCAAGATTTGAAAATTAAGAAAGAGACTTTTATGACTACACACTCTAACTAATTAAGCCAGAACAGCTTGATGTCTTTTAACAGCTTGAAACTTAAGGTCCGAATGGGTGTAAAAGGCCGAATACAGTATGCCCAAATATGGTAGAATCACTGGCAACTCCGTTTACTCAATACGTCATAAAAAAGATCATAGTAGAGGAACTCCCACTTCATCAACCCATCAATAGAGATTGTAGGAAGTATGAAGGCTTATTTGACTCGATAAGGTCAACTGATCATAGTCTACAAAATTTTTCTAATCAACTGGAGAATCAAAGTTTCAATAGGAAAGAAGAGTCGTGAGCAACTACCAAGTTTGTGTAGGCTTTAAATCTTCAACCACAAAGGATGACTCTAAATCTACCAACTTTAGTAGATTCAACATTGGGAAGAATATTTCCTATAGCTCAAGTTTGGAGCTCAAATGGGTGTAAAGGGTCGGATCTAATACGCCTAAATATGGTTGGATCATTGGCAACTCCATCTACTCAATAAGCCATAAGAAAGGCCATAGTAGAAGAACCCTCATCTCAGCAACTAGAGGATGAAGAGCTATCAAATCCTAGCTCTCCTAATTTGATAAACTCAAGTGACTCAGGTTAAAGTCTCTTCAAGCGATTAAGGATTAAGATACTACATACATTTGATACTATCAACTAAATCTAAAACATGCTAATCTTTCAACAAATCTGTAAAGCACAAAATGAGGATCGAAAAAATTTTTCTTCAACAACTTCGTCAAAGCACAAAGCAAAGGACTGAAGAAATTGTCTAAAAGTTCATGCAAAGCCTATGGCTAAACTAAAAGGATTTCGTCATCATCAACAAGTCTGTTTTGCACAAAGCCTTGGATCAATGACTTCTCACCACTAACCTAATACAAACCTAAAAGGTTTAGGTCTCTGACATCCATTCCATCAAGCCCGACAAAGCAAGAAATATAGGACATAAGGTACAAAAAACCACCTACCAAGTCAATAAAGATAAATCAGGTAATCTTCTAATTTCCAAAGCACAAAGATCAATGAAGGAGAAATCAAAATCTTAAAACTCAAGTTAAAGCTATGAAAAGAAGTATCATAGATGATATTTATAAGTGTCCCTAAAGACTGGTGGCATTTTAAATATTTATTTATGCCATCATCATATTGCATGTCGAGATCCCCAAATAAATATTTAAATTTTTTTCCCATAATGCAGCTAAATGAGGGAAGAATGGAAGATCCTCCATAAACTGAATGTGTCATTAGCAGGAAGTATAAATTGACCAAGACATAATCAGCACAAGAGAACAACAAAGTCCCATCATTTGATAAATCTACAAAATTTTGATAAATCTTAAATAATATTAATAATATACAACAGAAATACTACATCTGTGTATGATAACGTCAAAGTAAATATGAAACATATGCAAAAATGTTGAAAACTAAAGTGACAGTGAGAAAAAGTAGAGCAAGAGGTAGAATGTTAAACTAGTATCATTTATCTATAAAGTAACACTCCAGGGATCTGAGTATGAAATACTCTATCACTATCCCATGGTTTTCTACTTGATCAAGAGCAATCATATAACCTATATTGAAGATTACAAGTGCATATACAAAATCTATGAAGGCACTGAGATAGACTCTTGAATATTTAAAGAATCAAAGTCTTGGTGTGAAATCCAAATAAGCTTTTAAAGATCCGTAAAATAAAAATCCTAGTGTGACATCCAAGCAAACTTTTGGGGATCCACTAAATGAGAATCTCAGTGTAATATCTAGAGCAAATATATGAAGATCCATAAGATCAATCAGCATATGATAAATGTGACTCTCTCTAGACGCAAACCACATTTGTTGGGGGGGGGGAGCATTTGTTGATCCATAAGCTATAGCCAAAAGGGAAAGATATAAAAATAATAATAAAATTTGGGTTTTGATCATTACATGTGCTAAGATATCACCCAAATCTTGCTCAAAATCTCTCCTCATCTACCAATTTCACATCACAAATCCCCTCATAGCTGCTCCCTATCCCATATATAGGTAAAATAATATTAAAATTGGAATTTGAAACTATATAATCAAATTCCTCCCAGGCGAAACAGTGGTGACTACCTCTCCTTTCTCATTTGCAAACTTTGAACACATATCCAGTCTTCTCAAGACGAAGCCCATGATCTTGCTATGCGAAAAACTCCGGCTTCCCCATTCCTCTCTAACAAATCTCTACCCTCTGCCTTCACCCGACAATATTGCCCTTACCCTATTCACAAATTGTCTATTTAGAGAGAGAAAGAAAGAGAGAGTGCATTTTTGCTGAGAGTGCATTTTTGTGAGAGTGCATTTTTGCTGCCCCGTCGTCGCCATCACATCGTCAACCACCAAGGTATAACCTCCTTAACTCAGGTTCCTATTTTTATTATTTCTGGCAGATCGATAAACCCTATATGCACTCTTATAGCATGGTGAGAGGAAACCCAGTTTGGCGCTAATGACGAGGTGGGTAATCACCTAGAATCCCATTTTTGGTATTTGTGGTGGATCTGAGAACCACCTATATGCAATCTTATAACATGGTAGGAAGGAGCCCGGTGCGATGCCAATGATGAGACAGGTAACCACTTTAAATCCCACCTTTGATATTTACGATGGACTGGAGAGCCACTTATACGCGCTCTCATAGTATGGTGGGAGGGAGCCCAATGTGACGCATATGGAAAGGTGGGTAAGATTTTTAAACGCTCTTGTAGCTTGGGGGAGGGGAGAGCCACTTTGTTCTTTGTACGGATACTTTTGAAGACCCCATACATGCTCACGTAGTATGGTGGGATGAAAGATATATGGCTTGGTGTCCCCTAATACTTACCATACACGCTCAAGTAACGTGGTAGGGTGGCCCAATTTTTGTGGTTTTCTCTAAATGGGGGAGACGCCGGGAGGCTATCGAATTTTCTAGTGGACAAGGGACCTGACTTGGACAATTTTTGGACATGAACTTGAACTCTTCTTGGACATGACTTGAAAATTTGAACTCAAGCAAAGACTTGAGTTGGACAACAGGGAACTTGATTTAGACAATGAACTGAACATAAAATTGAGCCTAAATCAAACTTGAATTAATTCAAATCAAAATGACAATAAATAAAAATTGCAAATTAAATAATAAGGAATTTAATATAACACTCAAAATGAAGTTGCAATTTAAAAGATAACAAAGTACAAATTGGATGCAAAAGAACATATATAGAATTTGAAATTTGCAAATACTACTTGTAGTGATGAATTATGGACAATACAATCACATTTCTTGAAATAAAAATCAATTGAATCAAATGTGATGTATGTCATGAATGTAAATAATGTACCTAAAAATGCTCCCAAATAAGTGAAAAAAGTTGGATGGGTGGCACACAAATGATTGAGATGTGATGGACACATGATGAAAGGGAAGCTTGTTTTGAATGTAGTCTCAATCAATCAATACAAAATTTATGATGAAGTCATCATGTTAATTGAAATGTGAGCTTCCCCAAACAAATACTTTATGAACTACAAGTTATATTTGAAGACAACGATGGGTTTCCAATCAACATCGGGAGGTCATCAAATCAGTTCAAATATTCACTACATAAGAAGAAAGATATGAGAATAAAGAGATGTAGTCGCCTGCATGTGATCCTAAGCACAAACATGATTCTTACTTGAGTGTAAAAGTTCTCTTGCAAAGGGGGGATGACTATGGTGAGCATGATTGTGTCCTCAAATGAATATCAAAATACCAATGAGCATATCTGATATTGCAAATTATAAAATAAAAAGGGGATGGTAAGCCACTAACAAAATATTCTTGGGGAGATTATGATGAATATGACATGCTTGTGGTCAATTAAAATCAACATGCATGAAGCAGCTGATGACAAATGTAATCCTCCCAATAGTCAGCACCAGTTTACAAATGAACACATTGAACCAGATCACGAATGCATGAAGTAATTTGTCAAAAAACATGTATAAAGGGGCTGGTGTCAAATGCAGCAATGCTGACTATTCAAAATCAACACTTGAACTGGCATGCCAAAGTAATGAGAGACAATATATAGAAAATATAATATTCACACAAGAATTCATAAGTTATGAATATGATTTCTTATGAGCAAGGTAGTCCCTACGAACACTAGAAGATATGTAAGTGAATGGGGCAGTTCATCAATCTGCATATACAGGAAAATTAGGAATGAATACGGGAACCTGTAAGAGACCTAATGTGTACATAAAATATCATTTATAAAGAAAATAGTAGATGACTACAGCAAACGTAAATGACTACGAGCCGCTAAAAGAGACCTGTTGCACATCTAATATGTCATCCACAAGAAAGATATAAGGGAGCTGTAGCATATGATAGCATCTTGAAAGTGCTCTAATGGAACTAGAAAGTTTGTTAGGGATGTTAAGCCCTTATGAACTAGTTCCAAGGCTAACCAAGAGGGGAGTGAATTGGATATTAATTCTTCTTTAAATAAAAACACAATCACATCCAAAACCAAGATTCACCACAGAAATCAAAGTGCGAAAATTAAATGCATAAGAAATAAAAAAGAAAGAACACACCAGATTTTTAGTGGTTTGATCAAATCTTGACCTACGTCCACTCCTCGGAGGCACCATCCGAGTATTGCACTAACCACAGTGTCTCTCCTTTAGCCCCCACAGCAAGGCAGAGAAGCCCTTATAAAATCACTTCCACCTTCCCCGGTGCGGTATAGTAACCAGGCCCTTTGACATCAAAGATATCTTCTTCTTCTTAAAACTTCCCTAAAGATGAGCCTTGAATCCGATGGTATTAAGGTGCAAGCTCGCTGGAGCAACCGTGTGGAACCCTTTCCACACTCCCTTGAAACCCCCTCCAAGGAACTTCTCCCTCCCTCAAACTCCACCCTTTCCTCTCTCCCTTTCAAGCTCTCTCTTCAGGTTTCCTATAGAAGAATGAAGCTTCAATGGTTACCAAAGACTCTTATAAAGTCCCTTGTCAAAGCTTAAATACAAGAGCTCCAATCGAGCTCCTAATTGCAACAAACTGACATTATCGTCCAGGATGATATGAATATCACCCTATACGATCAGTACAAATTAAGCTCAATCAGCGAAGATGATTTGGGATGATTAGAAGGTTTTTTTTTAAATCATCCAGGCAGAGAGTATATCGTCCTGTATAATTAGTTTAAATAAGCACATAAAGTCTAGATCATCGCCCTGAATAGAAGCTATCTGATATGTGATCGTTCAGGAATAACTAAGGTTTTTAAATTGATCATCCCGATCGATCCTGTGATCGTCGAAGATGATGTGATCGTATCAATTAAGCCTTAATTGCTTTTCTTAATTATCATATTAATTTAGGCATAATTGTGTTGCATTGTCTAAGACGATGTCTTGGACAATATTTAAAAAATAAATAATACCTAAATAAATATGGTGGCTAATTCTTTCTGATTTGAGCCTATCGTCCCGGCCGATACAAATATCATCCAAGATGATGAGCTTAAAGATAGCTACTTTAACCAAGATGCCCTAATTAGGGTTTCTATTTTCAGCTTATTATCTAGGCTGATTAATGGATTATCCCGGACGATGTTGCCAAAAATAGAGAACTCTAAACCAAAAATAATTGAGTAAGGTTACAAGAAAGCAAACACCCTTATAGAAAAAAAAATGCAATAACAAAATTACAAATAGAACTTGTTCTGCCAAAACTTGTGCCTTGTAAGGTGCATTATAATCTTGAAAAGTTAGTAAATATAAATATATTACAAATATAGGTTGACAATAGAAAGTGAGTCATAATATTTGTTATCATCAAAAATATAAACTCATAAGCTTGAGTTACAATAATCTCCTCCTTTTTGATGGTGACAAATATTACTGGTTAAATTTATAAAATTGAAAACATTTTCTCATAATCTCCACCTCACTAAAAAAATTTAAAAATAGGGGAAGAATAATTTTTATTTTAAAAAAAAAGAAGTTACAACAAGATACAAATACAATAATAAGTTCTCCCCCTTTGACATTATCAAAAAGAGAAGGGGCACAAACAAACAAAATGAACCCTGATAAAAAAGACTTTAAAAATGAGAAAGTTACCTCTTGATTTTATTCAAAAACTTAGTAAGGAATGGATTGCACTCATAATCCAGAAAAGATTAAAAATTCAGAAATAGTTAATCTAAGCTCAAGTTCTTTTAAAGGCTCAAAAAATTTTTAATCTAATATCTAAATCAAGGAACAAATTAGAAAAGGAAACACTAATTTTTTCAAAACTCCTTTCATAAAACATATCAAATAGAAGATTAATGCAAAAATTGGTGAATCAGAAATCATGATTTTCAAGCTCAAGTATAAAAAATATCAAAGGTTTTCTTAAGCTTTAAGAAGTACAAGAAAGGTAAGCATTACTTTTTGTGGGCTCATTTTATGCCTCTTGTCAAGTTTTTGATGCACTTTGTGCATCTTTTAATTTTTAATACACTTTATGTATCTTTCTCAATTTTGGCGTCATTACATTTCTTTTGATTTGGCGTTATTAGACATTTTTTTAATATGCTACCTTTCTAAATTTTTAAAAATAAAAGTAAACCCATTCTATTGATAAAACGAACTACTTGATTAAGAAAATTATGAGGTAGATTCAACAACTTACAAAAAATTCCTATGCGATAAATAAAATGTAAGGAGATGAAAAGGATTAGTTTTAAAATCCAATTTATAATATGATGAATATTTTGAATTAAAGGTAAAATAACCTCTTTAAAAAGAGAGAGAGAGAGAGAGAGAGAGAGAGAGACAAAATTATGAGTTTCCTTCCTTTGACTATTTTTAGAAAAGTCAACCACAACTTACATAAGAATTAAAAAAACAAATCAGGAGGTAGGTTTTTCATTTTTTAGAAAAGTGAATGTATGTTGATCAGAGAGAACTTTACTAAAAGAAAAAGTAAAGACAAATTTAAAATTATAATATAAAAGAAAAAGAATAATAAATAAATAAATAAATAAATAAGCCTACAGAAATCACAGAAAACAAACAAAAAATAACGAACAAAAACATACATAAACATGCAAACAAGGGTTTAAGCATAATCTTTCTCTTGATAAGATGATTCAGAAGCAAGGTCTGCCAGGAAATTTTTTTCTTTTCATTATTTGCCTTTTTTATAATTTGTTTTGCTTTACTCTTTTCTTTTGCATGAAGAGTTCTTAAATTAGGGCACTAATTTTTCATATGTGCAGTCTTCCTACATCCAAAGCAAACAAAGTTAGAAGAAATCTTAACATTCTTACCATTTTTATCTTTATTCCTTTTTTGTTGATGCTTATGCTTTGGTGAGCCTTTTAATTTGCTTGATAAGTCATCACATTTGTCACCAACTAAGCCACTTTTCTCCATATTTTCAGCATTTAGCACTATCTTCTCTCATGCATCCAAAAGTCTTTGGCCTAAACTTTGCTTATAGTCAATGAGTGAGCTAATCAAATTATCAATAGAATATTCATTCAAATTTTTTGATTCACAAATAGAAACAACTTTGGCATCAAACTTATCAAGTTGACAATATAGAATTTTATTAACCTTTTTAAAGTTTGAATATTCTTTACCTAAAGCATATAATGATATCACAATTTGAATAAAACTAGAGTACAAGTCTAAGATCATCTCATAAGGTTTCATGCAAAATAATTCATAATCATGCATTAATGTATTAAACCTAGATTGCGTTATTTCACTAGTGCCTTCGTATTATAGTGTGTAATTTATCCAAAATTTCCTTGCTAGTAGTGCACGTGAAAACAAACATACAATCTTCAGAATTTAAAGCACATAAAAAATAGTTTAATGATTTAGCATTCAATTGAGCACTGATTTGTTATTCTCTAATCCAGTTATTAAAAGAAATATCATTTTTAATTCCATCTATAACACATGAAGGTACAGAATAACTAGTTAAAAGCATTTGCCATATTCAAAAATCAATTGATTACAAGAAAGTAGACATACAAATTTTCCAAAAATCAAAAGTAATATTTTCAAATAAAAGTGGTCGGGTGATTGAATAACCTTTTTCAAAGTGCTAAGATGACACTAGAAAGTGCTCTGATACCACTTAAAAGTTCGTTAGGGATGTTAGGCCCTATAAAACTAGCCCAATGCTAAATAAAGAGAGTGGTGAATTCGTAAAGAAGAAACTTTAAGCAAAGTACAAACAAAAATCACCACAAATAAAACAAATGCAAAAATTAAATGTGGAAGCAAATAATAAGAAAGAACACACCATATTTATAGTGGTTCGGTCAAATCTTGACCTACGTCCACTCCTTGGAGGAACCCTCTAAGTATTGCACTAAAATAAGTGTCTCTACTTTAGCCCCCACAGCTAGGCGGAGAAGCCCTTATAAAATCACTTCTACCTTTTCCGGTACGACGGAGTTGCCGGGTCCTTTGACACCAAAGTGAACTTCTTCTTTGGTGAACTTTCTTCGAGACAAGCCTTAAATCTGAGGGTATTAAGATGCAAGCCTGCCGAAGCAACCGTGTGGAATCCCCTCCGCACTCCCTTGAGTCCCCCCTCATAGGATCTTCTCCCTCTCGGACTTCACCCGTTCCTCACTCCCTTTCAAGCTCTCTCTTCAAGTCTCCCCCATAAGAATGAAGCTACAATGTCTGCCAAAGACACTTACAAAGTGTCATGCCAAGCTTAAATAGAAAAGCTCAAAACAAGCATATTAATGCAAGTTGCCGACATTATCGTCCAAGATGATAGGTATATCATCATGGCCGATCAGTACAAATTCATCTCATAAGCCCAGGACGAGTTGGGATGATCAGAAGAAAATTGGTTACATCGTCCTAGCCAATATCACGATCGTTCAGGCCGATTAGTTTAAAACTGATTTCAATCGTCTTGATCATTGCACTGAATTCGAGCTGTCCGATGTAGATCATCCAGGACATCATCCCGGCCGATCCGGCGATCGTCCCGGATGATGTGATCGTATCAATCAACCATTAATGATTTCCAAAGATATCAGATCAATTTAGGCATAATTGAGTTAGATCGGCCTAGACAATATAAAGATCGTCCTGGCCAATTTTCTAAAACAAAGAATTCCTAAACTGATTATGGCAGCTGATTCTTTCTGAATTGAGACTATCGTCCTAGCCGATACAGGTATCATCCAGGCTGATCCGTTAATGACGGCTGCCTTAATGAGGATGCCCTAATTAGGGTTTTTGTTTTTGGACAGATCGTCCAGGACGATATATATATCATCCCGGACGATGTTACCAAAAATAGAAATCTTTAGAGAATAACAGAACATCTTCCAAGTTTACAAAGCATCTGGTGCCACACCAAATACAACAGACTCAAGAAAGGAAAAATAGTACAAACTAACTTAGACCTAGTCTACCCAATCTTGAGCTAGTTCCAAATTATAGTCTGATCATGTGAACCTGAAATGTCAGTACATAAGGCAGTCGTAGAGAAATAAGAATGTTTGCTATCATCAAAATTATAAACCATTGATCCGTAATAATCTCCCCCTTTTTTATGATGACAAATAATTCAATTTGAATTTGCAAAAAGGAATATTTTCTCCTAATCTCTCCTCACTAGAATAACACTTTAAAAAATAGGAGAGATAAAAATATTTTTGTCATTTTATATTTTTTGAAAAGAAAAAAAAGATACAAATTTAACAGTACATTCTCCCCTTTGATATTATCAAAAGGAGAGGAGGCACAAACAAAAAACAATACAAAAAAAAAGATAAAAATGTTCCCTGATCTAGTGAAAAAACAAATATTCTTAAAATAAGAAAGTTACCTCTTGGTTTTAATCAAAAACTTAGTAGAATTGGATTGACAACGCATAGCCCAGAAAAGGTTAGAAATTCAGAATTTGATAATCCAAACTCAAGTTCTTTAAAAAGGCTCAAAAACTTTTTAATTTAATGTCTAAATCATAAAATAAATTAGAGAAGGAAACAAACATTTTTCAAAAACTCCTTCCATAAAATATATCTAATAGAAGATCAATGCATGAATTGTTAAATCAAGAATCAAGATTTTTAAACTCAAGTATCGAAAGTATCAACGATTTTCTTAAGCTTTTAAGAAGTACAAGAATGGTAAGTATTAAACTTTGTGGGCTCATTTTATGCCTCTTGACAATTGGTTAGCGCTCTTTGCGCATCTTTTGATTTTTGATACACTTTTTTGTATATTTTTTAATTTGGCGTCATTGCACATATTTTATTTTTGGCATCATTGGCCATTTTTTTTTTAATATGCTACCTTTCTGAAATCTTAAAAACAAAAGTAAACCCATCCTATTGATAAAGCGAATTCTTGATTAAAAAAATTATGAGTTAGATTCAACAACTTGCAAAAGATTCCTATGTAATAAAAAATTTAGTTTCAAAAACTAATTTAAAAGATGAAAAAGATTTTAAATCAAAAGTAGAATAACCTCTTTTAGAAAATAGGGATTGAGAATAAAAAACATGAGTTTCCTTTCTTTGATTGTTTTAGAGAAGTCAAACACAACTTACCAAAGATTTCAAGAAAAAATAGGAAGTAGATTTTTTATTTTTAGAAAAGTGAATGTGTGTGTTGATCAGAGATAAACTTTCACGAAAACAAAAATTTCAAAGAATAAACAAAACTAAAAAAAAAAAAACACAAAAATACGAAAGATTTTTAACCATTATCTCTCTCCTAGTCCGATGCTTCAGAAACTAGATCTGCCCATGAGATTTTTTGCCTTTCATTATTTCCTCAGTTTAAATTTTGCTTCGCCTTGCCCTTTTCTTTTGTCGGAAGAATTTTTAAATTAGGGCACTAATTTTTCATATGTCCAGGTTTCCTACATCGAAAGCAAATAACGTCAGAAGGAATATGAACATCCTTACCATTTTTACCTTTTTTTTTTTGCTTATGCTTTGGTAAGCTTTGTGATTTTCTTGACAAATCATTGCATTTGTCACCAATTAAGCAATATTTTTCCGTATCTTCAGCTTTTAGAACTATCATTTCACCTGCATCTAAAAGTCTTTGACCCAAACTTTGCTCGTAGGTAATGAGTGAGCCAATCAAATTATCAATACAATAATCATTCAAATCTTTTGATTCACAAATAGCAACTACTTTAGCATCAAACTTATCCAGTAGGCAATGAAGAATTTTGTTAACTTTTTCAAAATTTAAAAATTCTTTTCCTAAGGCATGCAATGATGTTACAATTTGAATGAACCTGGTATACATGTTTAAAATCGTTTCAAAAGATTTCATGGAAAATAGTTCAAAATCATGCATTAACATATTCAACTTGGATTGCTTGATTTCACTAGTACCTTCGTATATGGTGTGTAGTTTATCTCAAACTTCCTTACTAGTAGTGCACGTGGATACTAACATAAAATCTTCAGAATTTAAGGCACAGAAAAAACAATTTAAAGATTTTGCATTCAATTGAGCATTGATTTGTTCTTCCTTAATCCATTGATTAAAAGGAATATCAATTTTAATTCCATCTAAAACTCATGACGGTGAAAAATAACCATTTAAAATCATGTGCAACATATGAAGATCAATTGATTGCAAGAAAATAAACATGCAAATTTTTCAAAAATCAAATGACATATTTTTAAATAAAAGTGGTCTGGTGATTGAATAACCTTTCGTAATATTATGATTTGAAAAATTAGCCATAGATCGAAATTCAAAAGCTTTTAAAAACTAGATTTTATGAATCCCGCTCTAATACCACTTGAAAGTGCTCAGATGACACTTGAAAGTGCTCTGATACCACTTGAAAGTTCGTTAGGGATGTTAGGCCCTATAAAACTGACCCAAGGCTAAATAAAGAGAGTGGTGAATTGGTAAAGAAGAAACTTTAAGCAAAGTACAAAAAAAATCACCACAAATAAAACAAATGCGAAAATTAAATGCGAGAAGCAAATAATAAGAAAGAACACACCAGATTTATAGTGGTTCGGTCAAATCTTGATCTACGTCCACTCCTTAGAGACACCCTCCAAGTATTGCACTAAAGCAAGAGTCTCTCCTTTAGCCCCCACGCTAGGCGGAGAAGCCCTTACAAAATCACTTCCACCTTCCCCGGTGCGGCGGAGTCGCCGGGTCCTTTAACACCAAAGTGAACTTTTTCTTTGGTGAGTTCCCTCGAGACAAGCCTTGAATCCGACGGTATTAAGATGAAAGCTTGCCGGAGCAACCCTATGGAATCCCCTCCACACTCCCTTGAGTCCCCCCTCACAGGATCTTCTCCCTATCGAACTTTACCCGTTCCTCACTCCCTTTCAAGCTCTCTCTTCAAGTCTTCCCCACAAGAACGAAGCTACAATGGCTGCCAAAGACACTTACAAAGTGTCATGCCAAGCTTAAATAGCAAAGCTCAAAACGAGCTCATTAATGAAAGTTGCTGACATTATTGTCCAGGACGATAGGTATATCATCCTGGACGATCAGTACAAATTTAGCTCATCAGCCCGGGATGATTTGGGATGATTAGAAGAAAATTGGTTACATCGTCCTAGCCGATATCACGATCGTCCAAGCCGATTAGTTTAAAACCAATTTCAATCATCCTGATCATCGCCCTGAATTCGAGCTGTCTGATGTAGATCGTCCAGGATATCGTCCTGGCCGATCCGACGATTGTCCCAGATGATATGATCGTATCAATCAACCATTAATGCTTTCTAAAGATACCAGATCAATTTAGGCATAATTGAGTTAGATCGGCCTAGACGATATAAATATCGTCCTGACCGATTTCCTAAAATAAAGAATTCTTAAACTGATTATGGCGGCTGATTCTTTCTGAATTGAGACTATCGTCCTAGCCGATACAGGTATCGTCCAGGCCGATCCGTTAATGGCGGTTGCCTTAATGAGGATGCCCTAATAAGGGTTTTTATTTTTGGACAGATCGTCCAGGCAATATATATATCGTCCCGGACGATGTTACCAAAAATAGAAATCCTTAGGGAACAACAGAACATCTTCCAAGTTTACAAATCATCCGGTGCCACTCCAAATACAACAGACTCAAGAAAGAAAAAATAGTACAAACTGACTCAGACATAGTCTACCCAATCTTGAGCTGGTTCCAAATTACAGTCTGATCGTGTGAACCTGAAATGTCAGTACATAAGGCAGTCGTAGAGAAATAAGAATGTTTGCTAGCATCAAAATCATAAACCATTGATCTGCAACACTTTTGTAATTTTATAATTACAAAAATTACCCATGGATCAAAATTCAAAAGTTTTCAAAAACTTGTTTTTATAAATCTCGATATGATACCTCTTGAAAGTGCTCTGATGGCACTCGAAAGTTCATTAGGGATGTTAAGCCCTTATGAATTAGTCCCAAGACTAACCAATAGGGGGCTGAATTGGATATTAAAACTTCTTTAACTAAAAACACAATCACATCCAAAACCAAGATTCACCATAGAAATCAAAGTGCAAAAATTAAACGCTTAAGCAATAAAAAGAAAGAACACACCAGATTTATAGTGGTTCGGTTAAACCTTGACCTATGTCCACTCTTCAGAGGCACCCTCAGAGTATTGCACTAACCATAGTGTCACTCCTTTATCCCCCACAACAAGGCAGAGAAGACCTTCTAAAATCACTTCCACCTTCCCCAGTGTAGCGGAGTAGCCGAGCCCTTTGACACCAAAGAGATCATCTTCTTTCCAAAACTTCCCTCAGGACGAGCCTTGAATCCGATGGTACTAAGTTGCAAGCTCGCTAGAGCAACCGTGTGGAACCCCCTCCACACTCCCTTGAAATCCCCTCCAAGGATCTTTTCCCTCTCTCAAACTCCACCCTTTCCTCTCTCCCTTTTAAGCTCTCTCTTCAAGTTTCCTCTAGAAGAATAAATCATCAATGGTTGCCAAAGACTCTTACAAAGTCCCTTGTCAAAGCTTAAATAGAAGATCTCCAAACGAGCTCTTAATTGCAACAAATTGACATTATCGTCATGTACGATCATTGCAAAGTAAGCTCAATTAGCTAGGATGATTTGGGACGATCATAAGGTTTTTGTTCATATCATCCAGGATGATAGTATTTTGTCATGTACGATTAGTTCAAATTAGCATATATCGTCCAAAGCATCACCCTAAATAGAACTTGTCCTGTGAACCTTGAGAATGTACAAATTTCTTCCCACCTCTTTCGTCACTTTGAGATACTATGCAATTAAAATCTCCCCCTATAATCCATGGAAAATTATTATCATAATTATTTTCCAATTTACTCCAAAGGAGCCTTCTTTTACTGCTCTCCCTACTCCCCTAAACCATTGCTATCATCCAGCTATGATTGTTATTGATTTTAAGCCTTCCCACCACTACATGTTCATTGGCTTCAATAACTTCAAATGACGCAAAGTCTGCCCTCCAACATACCAAAATACCACCTGATAGACCTACTGTAGGATAAATAATAAAATCCCAAAATTCTCCAATGATTTTTCTTACTTCCACAGTATCCATTACAGATACTTTAGTTTCCACCAGCCCTACAAACAAAGCTTCGGTAACTTTAATAATCTCTTTCAAATACCTGGGGGCTTCCACCTTCCTTGCCCCCCTATAATTCTAAAAGTTAAGGGAACTCATTTCTTCTTTGAAGTGGGAATAGACCCACCACAAATAACTTTAGTTTCACCCTTCCTTGTTTTAGACTTCAATGAATAATTCCCCAAGGCCTTAAGTTCTTTTTGCAATTTGAACTTAACTTCACCATGTCCTGAGATATTCACTAAGTCCTTTCGGCTATCCATTTCTTTAACAGATTTTTCATCCTTCTCCATTTCACCTTCTTCACTATCAACCAAAGACTTATCTTCAATAGTACCAACCTTACCATCATCATTAACTATTTGAGGTACTGAGAACATGTTTTTTTCTTTCCAGAGTTACCGGCACTTCCACAATAGAAATGATTTCTGCTATCAGTTCAGCAGAATTACTGAAAGTGTTTTCATAATTCAATGAATCCACCTCTACCACTTCATGGAATTTCTCAGATTTTTCATTCCTTTTTTAGGAATAACTGCCATAGTTATATCCTTCAATCCATCTTTTAACACCTTCCCTGCCATTCTTACTGATTTATCTGCCATCTTCGTGCTTACATTATCCAACATCTTCTTACCATTTTTACTCTGAGCAGGATTTCCTCTAAGTCCTCTATTATGTCTTTTGTAGTTAACGTGGATCCATGGACCATAAGTAGAGTTGTTATTCAAGTTTATCACCTTCAACCTTAGTTGTCAACCTTATCACTGGAATCTTCAGTCAACTGTTCTTTGAGTACTGGTTTAGCCTTCTTTCATTCCATCTTTATATGCCTAATCATACCACAATCATAACAAAATGAAGAGATTTTTTCATACTCAACATTTTGAAAAAATCTCCCCGCCTTACTATCCACCCGAACTCCTAATGGGAGAGGTTTGTCCAACTTCACACGTACACAAATTCTTGCGAATTCCCTTCTTCCCCATTGAAACATATTACCATCAAGCAACATTAAAACTCCTACCATAGAGGCTATCCTTGCCACATTTACCTCATCCCAACATTGCAAAGGCAATTGAGGTAGTCTAATCAAGCTTGGGGAGGTTAGACTCTTTAATGATGATGGAGAAAATCCAGGGGTCCATTTTTCCAAACCAACAATGTGTCCATTAATGAACCAACAGCCACCTGATAAGATTTCCTCAAAAGCTTCTTCTCTCTTAAAAGAACATAAAAACCACCCCAATCCTAATGAAGTGAAATGGAATTGGCCATATTGAGCCCATTGCTTCCTCAATTCCCAAGCCACTATGTGAGGAGGGATGTCCTTCCCAAAGATTTTAGCTACCAGTGATTTTTGAAGAATTTTAACATTTTCATCCTCAATGACTTCATCCATTTTAACAGCCTTACCATCTTCTGATAGGAAACTATCAGATTCAATAAAATTCACTTTGATATTACTATTCTTCCTCCACGTATTTAACTTATGCCCATCTTCCTTAGGTAATTCATCAAACACCTGTTATGCAACTTTTCCTTTTTCTAAAACAACATTAATTTTATCTCCTCTTGGAATTTCTTCAACCGATTTACAGAGATTATTGTTAGCATTTGAATTTGAATTCACATTTATCTTACTGCCAAGGACAGGGATAGCATTTGAATTGCCAAATCTACTAATAATAAGATTCATGCCTGAAGATGAAGCTCCATTGTCATTAAATTTAAAAGGAGATAAATCAGCTGAAATCTTTCTAATTAGAGTTTCACAGTCAGCTATAGAAGAAATAGATTTACGTTTACCTTCTTCAAATACTTTCTTCTAAGCAGATGGAATGTAACCTTCATTAATAATAAGAGCTCCTGATGATCTTCTTTTTACCTCCTCTCCGTTCATACCAATCAGAACCTTCTCATTCAATGCCAATCCCCTTACTACTTGAGCAACCTTACGTTCTTCTTCTTCTTCTTCTTCCGAATTTACCTTACCCATCACGAAAGATGGCCGCCATTGATCTGCCGCCATCCTCTATCGGCTGCACCGATTTCGGGAAAATTTGGGAATGGTGGAAATTTGAAAATTTTCTCTCTCTAAAAAATGGCAGCTTCTCTCTCTTTCATAAGCAAAGGCGACCTACATGATGTTGGCTTCTTGGGTCCCAAACACACTTGGTGTAATAATAAAAATGGAGGAGGAAGGATCCTGGAGAGATCAGATCGATGTCTTCTTAATTGTGGTGCTCTAAATCTTCTCTAGACGGCGATGGTAAGGCACTTAGCTAGAATAGCTTCGGACCATTGTCCAATTTCTATTAAAATCAAGGCTTCCAATATAATGAAGAGGAGATATATTATGTTTGAAGATATATGGTTAACTTATAAAGCATCTCTTTCAATTGTTCTAGCTTCTTGGAGCAAACAAGCTAGAGGTTCTTCTACGGATATCCTAAATATCAAATTCAAAAGAACTTTGAGGTCCTTATTCTTTTGGAGTAAGGGAAAACACAAAAACCTGGTTGAAGAAAAAGAAAATCTAAAAAGGGAAATCCTGGAATTGCAAGAAGAAGAAGTGATTTCGGGAGGTTTATCAGAACTGAAGCTTTGTTATTTGAGGTCCAAAGTTGCAAAATTTAATGCCACTCTAGGCAGGCTTAGCATGTGGTGGAAGCAGAGGGCAAAAATTTAATGGTTGAAAGATGGAGACTCTAACTCCAAGTTTTTCCATGCATTTGCTACGGCAAGAAGAAATGCTAATAGAATCAACGGAGTTAAAAATGGAGAAGGTTTGATCTGTGAAGACCAGCTAAACATTGAATAAATTTTTACCAATTTCTTCAGCTGTAAATGGAGATCTAGGAACTGCAGAGTAGAAGGATGGCCGTAATCTTCAAAAAAGTTGGACGGAGAGGACTACAAACTTCTTTGCAAAGAATTCTCTATAGAAGATCTAGAGGAGGATATTACAAACTTGGAAGCCAACAAATCACCAGGTATTGATGGCATCACTTATTCTTTTGTTAAGTCTTATTGGTCAATCATTAAGCTTGAGGTATGGGCAGCAATCAATGATTTTTTTTATTTCTGGCTCTCTTTGCCCTGGTTGGAAAGAGGCCAATATGGTATTAATTCCTAAAGTTGATACTCCCTTGACACTTGCTAACTATCGTTTCATTAGCTTGTGTAATGCTATTTACCAGATTGTGGCTAGGATGATCTTAAATAGGATGAGTTTCTTATTTCCTAAAATCATTTTTGAAGTACAAAATGCATTCATAAAAGGACGGTCAATGTCATATCAAATTTTGCTTGCACATAAATTGTTTAACAAGTTTAGACATTCTAAAGCTAAGAAAGGATTGGTGGCTATCAAAGTTGATATGGAACAGGCCTATGATAGTATGAGTTGGTCTACATTGGAAAAGGTGCTGGATTGGTTTGGGTTTCCATTTTTTTTTTCAAAGATAATTATGGAATGTGTTACTATTCCCAAATACTCTATTTTGATTTATAGAAGAAATTCCAAGTGGATAGAGGCCGAATGTGGATTTAGACAAGGATGCCCATTGTCTCCTTTTCTATTTATCATGTGTTCCTAATTATTGACGGAAGAATTTAAACAAAGAGGGAAAAGGATTGGTGTAAAAATTAATCCTAGTGCCCCTATGATTTCTCATTTAATTTATGCTGATGAAATAGTGATATTCAGTAGTGCTAATAAGAAATACTTGAAGAAAGTTGATAAAATCTTGAAGAACTATTGTAGTTGGACAGGCCAAAAAATAAACTTGCTTAAATCTTCAGTTCTTGTCAGTAAATCTGTCAATAAGAGGAAGTGTAGATCTCTTGTCAAGATCATCAAGATGAAAATGGTTAAAGAGATGGATTATTTGGGAGTTAGAATTGCTCTTAGAAGATTGGTCAAATCAGATTTCAATAAACTCATTGTGAAAACAACGGCTAGAATGAACCTATGGGGTTCAAAATTTATTTCTCTTGCATGAAGAGCTACCTTGATCAATGCTTCTGTTCTCTCATTGCCTATTTACCTATCTAACCACTCACTAATTCCTTTGGGAGTTTTGTATGAAATGGAGAAAATGTGTAGAGATTTTCTTTGGAATAAAAGTGATGGAAGCTATGGAATGCACTATGTTACTTGGAACATCTTGTGTAAACCAAAAAATAAAAGAGGCTATGGTTTACATTCTCTGGTGGAGAAATTGGGACCTTTCATGTCTAAGTTTGCACTGAATTTCATTAAAAAGCCTAACTCTCTTCTTAATAGAGTTATAAGAGCCAAGTATGGAATTGAAATATGGAATGTTGCTACTAGAAGCTGTTGCTCTTCAACCTGGAAAATCATCTTGAATGGAGCAAAATACTTGCATCCTGTTATGAGGTGGAGGATTTCTAATGGAGTGAATGTAGATACTTTCAAAGATATTTGAATCTTGGATAAGACTATAGACAAATGGCCTACCTTTGTAACAATCTTAAATCTAGAATTCAGTCAGGTTTCGGCTTTTATTTCTGATGGAATGTGGGACATAAACAAGTTGAAGCATTCTTTTGGTCAGCACGGATTGAATTGATTGTCTCAATACCAATTCATACTGAAGATAATGAAGACAAGATGTAATGTATAAAGAAGTTCTCTGGTAAATCTATAGCAGCAATTGCATATGAGAAAAGATTTGATAATGACAAGGAAGATGAGACATTGAGCTGGAGAAAGAAACTGAAGTTAAAGCCGAAGATAGATATGTTTTGGTGGAGATTATGCAGAAACATAATCACTATGTTTGGATTTCTTTTATATAGGAGGCTAATTGATTTTGGAGGCTGTCTGAGAGGTTGTAATGAGACGAAAAATTAAGAGCATGTGGCTTCAAAATGTTATATGGTTAAAAGGCTATTGGAAATGCTTGCTGCCTGGCATTTCATTATCCCAGCATTTGATTCTTTAACTGAATGTCTCCAGTTATTAAATAAGTTGGCTATATCAAATCCGTTCCTTGGGAATTTAATTTGCTATGTGGTATTCTATTGCTGGAAAAGCAGAAACAAACTAGTTCATGGAGGGACAGAAGACAGCTGTTCTACTATTGCTTCAAATTCAATTATTCTGACTATTTCATCTTTTGATTCTTATTTAATCTGGGATTACTGGGATGCTAATCAGCTGTATAAGCTATCTCAATCTTCTTGGCATCCTCCTCCTCCGGGTTGGATCAAGGTGGATATAGATGTTTCAGTTCTTCCTAATAACAAAGTCGGCATTGGAGGAGTTTTCAGGGATAGTAAAGGCCGTGGTTTAGCTGCTTTTGGAATTCAATATCTTCAATGGGATTGCTTGCAAATGGAGCTATTTGCAATACTGGCATTGAGAGATTATATTCAAGATTGGATGCTTGAAGTAAAAGGCATAGTCATTAAGGGTGACAACTTTAATGTCATCAAAATTATTCAAAACTCCTTGATAAAGCCGGCGATTGATGAAGAATTTCTAAAGCCTAAGGATTTAGATTTTCTTTCTAATTTTAAGCATTTCATTTTCTCTTTTACTAAAATAAATTGTAATAAGTTAGCCAATTTTTGCGCTAACTATGCTCTTTTTTTGTCCTTTTATTGGGATGATTTCTCTACTGATAAAGTTCCTCCTTTTTTTTAGAATTGTTAAAGGAGGAATCTTCTTGTAAATAGTAAGTGAATAAAAAGTTGCTTATTGCATTTTCAAAAAAAAAGAAGAAGAATAGAAATTGTCTGGTATGTGATCATCCAGGAACAACTAAGATTTTAGAACTGATCACCCAGGATGATGTGATCGTATCAATCAAGCCTTAATTACTTTCCTTAATTATTTGATTAATTTAGGCATAATTGTGTTGCATCGTCTAGGATGATGTCTTGGACGATTTCCAAAAAAATAAATAAAACTTAAATAGATCTGGCAACTGATAATTTCTAATTTGAGCCAATCATCTATGCCGATATAAATATCGTCTAGAATGATGAGCTTAAAGATGGTTGTTTTAACCAGAATGTCCTAATTAGGATTTTTATTTTTAGCAGATCGTCCAGGCTGATTAATGGATCGTCCCAGACAATGTGATCAAAAATAGAGAACTCTAAACTAGAAACAAGTGATCAAGGTTACAAGAAAGCATACACCCTTACTAAACAAAAAATAAATAAGAAAATTATAAATATAACATGTTCTGCAACTCCTGAGCCTTGTAAGGTGCATTGTAATCCTAAAAAGTTAGTAAACATAAATATATTACAAATACAGTTAGACAATAGAAAGTAATTCATAATATTTATTATCATCAAAAATATAAACTCATAAGCTCGAGTTGCAACACATCTAATAGACAAAGCAGTGAATTTGTTAGTGCACTACAATCCACCTGCATAAAGCAACAAGTAGTGCACGATAGTTTACCTGTACAAAGCAATAAATAACTTAATCCAGAAGCTGCTACAACATGTCATCGGATCCGTAACATTCATGCAAGCAGACAGAAAGCATTTACAAATATTTAAAGTACCCCAGTACATACACCGTAACTTATATATACATAGGTACATAAAAGGGGCAAGGGTAATCATAAAACCCGTATGGGTCCCATGAGTGTATTGTAGGAACACATGTGACATCTAGGGATGCTGAGTGGGTAAATAAATTTGAACCTGATCCTCCTAAGCAGGGAAAAAGTGTTAAGAGAGTTGCTATTTGCATATGTTACATTCTTGCAACTAGTATAGTTTTGATGATTTCAAATATTATTGTTTTATGTGTAGTTGTCTCCTAATATTTTTTGGAAGATTTGTTTTTGCTCTTGTGTGTACTAACATTTCAGAAAAATTGAACTCCAATCTATGAAGACTTCAAAATAAATTTAGCATACAATTCTTCGCAAATTGAAGCTTTAAATCGTTCTTTGAATTGAGAGAGAGTAATTGTAATTGAGTGAATAAAAACACACACACACACACTTACTTAAGGAGATCTTACAAATTTGTACTGATCGTACGGGATGAACATAGTTCGTACGGGACGATCAGGTCAGTTTTTTCTCCCCGTAAGAGCAATGGAACGAACAGGAGTTGGAGAAAATTTTTCTAAGTCCTGATCTTCTAGGAAGAAATTATTTTTGTCCCAGGACGAAATAGGCTCTGTAAAAATTTTGTTCAGACGATATCTATAATCGTGCCAGGACGATTTCTTCTCTGTAAAAATTTTGTCCAGACGAAATACAAATCGTCCCAGGATGAATTCTTCTCTGTAAAAATTTTGTTCAGACAAAATCTATAATCATGCTAGGAAGATTTCTTCTCTGTAAAACTTTCGTCTAAACGAAATACAAATCATCCCAGGACAAATTCTTATATGTAAAAACTTCATTCAGACGAAGTTCATTATCGTGCTAGGACGGGTTGCTCTCTGTAAACCTTTTGTCCGGACGAAGTCTTGTTTGTCCCAGGATGATGTGAACCGACTTACCAAAATTGGTTACGTCCATGCAGTTATTTGGGAACCGACTTATGGTATAACTGATCGTACGGGATAAACCTAGTTCGTACGGGACGATGATCGTGTACAAACATAGTTTGTACCAATATATATAAGGATCGTTTCCGACACTTTAAGTAAATTCGTCCAATATGATCCACGATCGTACGGGATGATTCATTTCATGTTGACTTGAAAAATTTGAAGTTTTGGACGGTTTTTCTTGTCTTTCCTATATAAAGTCCAATTTAGACTGCCACCCAATCTTTTTGACATTTGATCTTCGTGCCTATTGAAAGAAGAGTCAAGGAGAGAGTGTGAGAGTGCATTCAAAGGAGGATTCCTACTACTGGAGCGTGAAGGCTTCACTTGGTGTTCAAAGGTAAGAATCTGTATTTGTGATTTTGGATTACTTCACTCTTTTCTTTCTTCCTTCTATAATTCTTGTAAGAAGATCTGTCAAGGAGATCCGGTTCTCTGCCGACACTTTGAGAGTGTGAACAGCTGCGGGTTCTCTGCCCACACTAGGACAATGTGAAAGGATGAAGGGTTCTCTATCCATACTAGGAGAGTGTGAAAGGATGGACGGTTCTCTGCCAATACTGGGGATAAGTGTAAAAGGAAGACGGTTCTCTGCTGCACCGGGTAGTGGTGGAAAGAGTTTTTGTAAAGGCTTCTCCGCCTTGCTGTGGGTGCTAAAGGAGAGTCACTAGTGGTATTAGTGCAATACTCGGAGAGTGCCTCCGGGGAGTGGATGTAGGTCTGGTTTAGACCGAACCACTATAAATCTTGTGTCTTTTATTTTTACTGCTTTTTATGTTCTACATTTTGTTTTTGTTAAAAAAAAAATTGTGGTTGAAATTTTTTTTCTAAAATTTCATTAAAGTTTATTTTTGGTTCAACATACTCAAGAGGGATAATTTTTAAAAAAAATACCAATTCAGCCCCCACCCTCTTGGATAGCATTGGGACATAAGCTTAGGTTTAACAACCTAATTCATAGTGAATGAATCTCAACAAAAATGAGTTGACAAAGTTCAATAAATAATTATAAAATACCCACAAACACCTGTATGGGCCCCAACGAGCGTGTTATGGGTATACACATGACGTCTAGGGATGCTGCATGGGAAAAATGATAAATCTAAGTTCAAACCTAATCATTCTCGACATGGTTTAAACTATTAAATAAATATACAGTCATGAGGTTGATCGGGATACTTATTTTATACATTCATATTAGGCCTTTAAGGCCCTTTATAAGAAAGATTCATCGATAAAATTATTCACCTATATGGGCCTTGACGAGCGTGATATAAGTACACATGTCACATCTGAGGTTGCTACGTGGGTCAATAAGTGAATTCAAGTTTGAACCTAGTCCTTCTATGCAGATTAATAGGATTCAATAAGGTTCAAATCATTAAAAAATATACGATTATGGTGAATGGTATATTTGTCTGAATACATTCATATTAGGACTTGAAGGCCTATAACAATGAGAATTTACTAAAAAAAGGAATAAAGCCTATTAAACATAATCCTTTGTTGATAGATCAATAGAGTTGATAAGGTTCATCCATAAAATACAAATATTTTCAAATGAAAATGGTCCCATACCATGATGATGGCCTTGTGTAACAAAGATCTCAACTAAAGGGATTCACAAATATTTTCAAATGCCACTTAAATGCCCAAAAATCCAAAAACCCTAAAGATCATACAAATAAAAAATATTTAAAATTGAAATTCAACCCATCAAATCACTTAAAGCTAAATTTATCCACCCTCCGCAATAGTTTGTTGGGGTGGACAAATTGAAAAACTACTTCAACTCACATAGAATTAAGGCCTAGTCAAAAATATCACTAGATTCTATTCTCAAACAATCTCCTGCCAGTAAGGACATGGTACGTATCCTCTAACTAGTAGTTTTGCTGCTAAATGACAGTTTAGAATAAATAGTTAATACATAGGGCCCTCTGAATTGAGTGGTTTTTCCACCAAATGGCATCACAAAATACCAGATATGTCCAAAGCCAATACGCTCCTTAGCGACATCAAATTCTTGATATATGAATCAATAGGATATAATCGATAGGGTATAAAGCTCTTTGTTAGCTAAGGTGGATTCAAATTTGTCCCCTTAAATAAATATTCGCCCTAGGTCTATAAGGTTCCCTTGGGCAAAGTAATCCATGGCTATCGACAAGGATCCTTTTGTTAGGTTTGGTTAATTATATCCTTTAATTAAGAAGACTAGAGACCACAATGGCCTAGGACGATGGAACCATGGGATCTTGATCAGGTCCATCATCCATTCCCCCACCATTCACTTAATGTGCAAGATGGTGAAATTCCTAATTTTAAATATCAAATATCCAACATCACATGCCCAATGCTGCTATATGCCAAATACCACATTTCTACGGATACGATGTATTCATCGATGACTAGCCTTAATCGAAAGTTCTCTCTCATTATCGGGAGGGGTAATTAACTATAAGGTCTTGCACCTATAGGAAACCGAAATTCAGATCATAAAGTCCTCACAAAAATGAGGGCAAAATCTTTGGGTAGTGTCTTATCTACAAATCTATTTACCTTCCAAAATTTACCCCAAAACTTAATCCATTATAACTCCCCCGAAAGAAAAGCACAGTGGGTGGAGGCTGGGGCCAAAATTTCGAAGCCCAGAGGGTCTAACCAATAACATTCATTTAAGCCATGACCATACATTTTATAATGAGTAAAGAAAATAGGAGATTTTTAAAGTAAACATTTTGGAAATAATCATTTAATTTAGACCTAAGCTAGATCTCAATAGGATGTTTCTTAGAAATATCCAACTCAACTAAAATACAAGCCACCGATAGATAGGAGATCAAAGTAGTAGCCTAGTCCGTTTGTAGAGGCCTACAAAAATTGAAGCAAGAACAAAACAAATTTATGAATTAAGAAATGAAGTCTCAGATTTGGGAAGGAAATCCACACAGGAGCTATAAGGGACTCCTCACGAACATCAAAATTTGGAGTCCATTTGAGTAACCACATATGCCAAGATTGAATATAATAAGATCTCCTAGAAAAAAATGTGACTATAATCAAGATCATTAAAGATTTGAATCGCAATGTGTCTCTGATCCAGCAAACTAATGTAAAATGAACCAGAAAGCTTCAGATTAGTAAAAAATCTATGTATGACATCCATATTTTGTTGGTGCAAGACAAACTTTCCAACAAAAGTTAACATAAAAGGTGTGACCGACACAGAAACCACATAATCATTAATCATCAGAGCAGGACAACCTTTAAAAGAGGTTTGAATGAAATGTAGTTTAGAATTCAAAGAAGATGAACTAACCAAAATGTCTTTGAAAGACCAAGACTTGCCATCAGCAAACAAAGAAGAGGTCGGGATCAATGAAGACAACATCGTCATTTTCCGAAGCAACAAAAATCGAAACAAAAATCAAAACAAAACTCAAAATAGACCAAGAGAACATGATGAAAGTAAAACATAGAAAAATGAGCAACAAAACCATGCTCAAAGCTAACTACTTAGGAACATAATTTTAAAAAAACAAGCTTTTCAGGTCTTAATGCATGCAAGTATATTGTTATTGTTTAATTGGAATTAAGGATTCATATTGAGATTCTAAATTAAAAATTTACAATATATCTAATGGTTTACATGTACCTTGCTAATGCAATTTGACTCAGTTGTACCCTAGTTAGTCTACCTATAATCATTTAAATTTATTTTGTCTAGATTTTCTAGAAAAATCTTGCAATATAATGATGTTATACCACTAGGGATTAATATGGAGGACCCATCGCTTAGGCTAATTATTCCTTTCCATTAGCTTGTGTGTTGGGTTAGAGTATGTTGTAAGAAAAAAAGTGCATGTATGTATGCATGTATATGTAATGGTGTTCAGGTACACATTACCAAATTATGTCATACTAGTTCTAACACATATGTTTAAGAACATATATGCTATGAAAACTTAAGAAATTATCTCCCCATATATATATATATATATATATATATATATATATATATATATATATATATATATATATATATATATATATATATATATATATATATATATATATATATATATATGTGTGTGTGTGTGTGTGTGTGTGTGTGTGTGTGTGTGTGTGTGTGTGTGTGTGTGTGTGTGTGTGTGTGTGTGTGTGTGCACGCGCACACGCGCGCAGTAGGACAGCCTCCATCACATTAAGCTTAGATTTTTACACTTATGATGATGTTAATCTTTATAGATGTGCTTGCTTATTTAAGTTCTAGGTCTTTTGTCTATTGATCATTTATAGAATCCCAAAAAGGAATGCCCTTAAATTAATTTTAAGGGTTAATGTTTTTTAATTTTAAGTTATATAGAATTTGGTGATTAATAACCCAAGTGAGCTTTGAAATTATTAAATAATAAAACTTTAGCTCATAACTGTAATGCATTATTTCCCTCTCTGAATGATATAACAATTTCATATAGTCCTTAAAATTTTATTAATAATTTATTTAAAAATTAATTTATAGCTATTTTAAAGAATCATGATAGTTAAAGATTTCAAATTGCTTTGAAATCCTTAATTAGCAAGTCCTAGACTTATAAATTTAATGCTTTTGTTCTCCTCCTAAGGGATAGAGCAAGAGATAGAGTGTTGTTTTCCTAGAGAGATAGAGTGTCATTTTCCTAGTTTATAATTGTAATGGTTTTATAAAGGTAATACATGTAATTTGAATTTTGGTTTTGTCCTAGAGATATAGAGTGTCATTTTCCTAGAGAGATTGTGTCGTGTAATTTGAATTTCCATTTTTTTTTGTTATGGCTGGGGATGATTAGCGGCAATCACTGACAATCATTCCTTCTTTTTCATATGGTTCATAGGTCAAATCTGTCTATGGAGCTCCAATGAAGATCAAAGATAATCCTAATGCCATTAATTCCTCAGGTTTGATAAAGGATGACTTGGTTATTGGTAAGCGTAAAAATGTAAGATTATCGAGATTTCTCTTTCAAAAGAATCAGCTTTAATGATAAATCAAATATTGTTGAAGGATTCCTAGGAAGACCTAATGATTTAAAGGCATCTTCTTCATTCAGTCCAAAATTAAAAGTCAACAGATATTCTAATTCAAATTATATTGATTTTAAGGCTAGTTATAAAGACGATGCAAATGTGCTTCTCTTGCAAATGTTGTTGTAATCGCATTTCTTCTATTCGAGATGATTCTTATTCTAGATTCACTGCAAATGTTGATATCAATTCTATTAGTTCTAAAAATAAAATTGTCCCTATGTCTGGCAAAAATTTTGATCCTGTAAATGCTTATTGCAATGGTTTAGAAGATATTAAAAATTATTCTAATTTGCTGAAGAATCCTATTAATATTTGGAGTAAACAACTAATTAAATTTTGGTTAATCTTGAGTAAGATAATGTGATGTCAAAAGATGGTGTTACCTTTAAATTTACATATTGAAAATGAAAATACAAATATTTTTTGGACTTCATAACTCTTTGGTCATTAAGGTTTTTGGAAACTATTCCTTATTCAGTGATTAGTATAGAGTTAAGGAAGCAATGGAGTGAATTTGGTTTTTTTTCACCTTACCAATTTAGGAATGGAATGGTTACTATGTTTATTTCAATCTTTTGAAGCAAAAGAAGTTGTGTTTAGTGGAGGACCTTAGTATGTAGGAGGTCATATTATTGGTATGATTGAAGTCCTGATTTTTCACCATCATCAATGAAGAATTTCTTTTCACCTGTGTGGATCCGATTTCCTCATCTACCTTTATATTATTGGGATGAAATTTATATTGTTTATATTGGTTCTAGGGTTGATACATCTATATTATTGGATGAAAATATGTTTAATTGGGGGGGGGGGAGAGAGAGAGAGAGAGAGAGAGAGAGAGAGAGAGAGAGAGAGAGAGAGAGAGAGAGAGAGAGAGAGAGAGAGAGAGAGAGAATTTGCAAGAGTTTTTATTTGTATTAATCTTAATGCTCAACTTCCATCAAGTATTTGGGTTGAAGGGTCTAATGAAAGTTTATTTAAAAAAAAATAGAATATGAAAAAAATTTCATCATTCTATTTCAATTGTGAAAGAATTATACATTTGTGACTTCATTGCAATAAAACTTTTGGCAATCAGAATAATGTTTCTTCTTTACTTAATGTAGAAGTGAAAAATGGAATTATCTAAGGTCAAGCAAGTGAAGTAAATAAGGATAATTCAAAAGAAGCAAGTAATTCTGATTTAAAGAATAGTATGGAATATAATAGTTATGGTCCTTGAATTCATGTGAATTTATTTCTTCCAAACAACCTTCAAAATAAGTCTTTAAATGACATTGTTGATTCCTCTGTTAATAAAAAGTGTGTTTTCTAAAGAGGTTTCTCTTAAACCTATCACTAAACTTGAAGAAAAGTCTATTTCTGTTTATGGAGTTCAGTCTGATTCTATTTCTGTTAGAACTCTATATGTTTCTGTTAAATATTTTGATGAATCTTACATTGTTAATACTCAATTAAAATCTTTAAAACCAATTGACGTTACAAAAAAATTGGATACTGATATTTTGAATAAAAAGTCTCTTTAAGAAGTTAAATCTACTGTTGAAGTCAAAGAATATCCTTATGAAGAATTTGTAGAGCAAGGTGTTTTTTATTGTGTTGAAGCTGATGATCAGGAAGAATTTATCCATAAAGGAAGTCAAAAGTTTCCAGAAGATGCAGAGTTCCTAGATGATGCAGATGTTCCTTATATAGATAATGCTATAAAAAATGATGTTGAAGTGCCAGATGTTGGGAAGCATTATTCAATTGAAGAAGTTGCTAATAAATCAATAGAAGAAAATCATGAAGACAATCTAAATTCAAAGGTATCAAAATCTTCTAATTATGCTCTTGTGAATGGTAATGCCTGTAATGATTGTGGAAATGTTAAGGTAAGGTGTTGGATAAATTTTCTCCAAAATCTTCTCAACACAAAAGGAAATTAAAGAAGGAATTGATATTGTTAGGTCCTATTAAAGAAATTCAATGACCTAGAAAAGGAGAGGGAAGTCATGAAGGAGTTGGGGCCTCATCCCCATTTATTTTATAATGTTTTCTTTATTATTTTTTAATTATAGGGGAGCTAAGGAAAAAAAAGCTTCCTTTTATTTAACAAGTTTGGTTCTAGAATATGGTGTTTGTTTTATTGGTTTAATGGAAACTAAATTAGATTCTGTGGATAATAATGAATCTAAAAGAATTATTAGTATTGAGTGGGATTTTTTTCATTTTGCTGTTAGAAGAACTTCAGGGGGTATTCTTTCTCTTCAAAAAAGAGTATTTCTTCATTTACTATTTTAAATGCTTCAAATTAGTGTATTTTTTGTAATTTAAAAGATCTTAATGGCATAATATGGACAATGTCAATTGTTTATGGAAATAAGGATTTGCATTAAAAACGAAAGTTGAGGAATTTGATTGAGGAACATACTTAGTGACATCCTTTGCATTATTGGAGGTGATTTTAATTGTATTCTATCTAAAGAAGAAAATGAAGCAGGTAAAAAGATTTATGTTTTCTCTAGGTCCTCAAGAGATGAAAGAATTCTTATAAAAAATGATTATGATGACATTGGTTCTGGTGGTCGTAAGTATGCATGGTGTAATAATAAAGAAAAACTTGCTTGAATTTTGGATAGATTAGATATAATTTGTTTGAATTATAAAGCTCTGTTAAATATTCCTTTAGCTCTCATAAAACATTTACCAAGAGTTTCTTTAGATCATTGTCCTCTTCTTCTTTCTCTTAATAATTCAATTAGATACAATAAAAAATCTATCAGATTTGAGAATGTTGTGTATTTATATGAAGTGTCACGGGGTATTGTTAAGAAAGCTTGGAGTAAATAATGAGAGTTCTCTAGGGATGTTGAGCCCTATTAACTTAGTCCCAAAGCTAATTAAAAGAGAAGTGAATCTGTAGCAATGAAATCTAGATTCACCACAATGAAAAATAAAGTGCGGAAATTAAAATGCGGAAGCAAGAAATCAAGAACACAGGAATTTATAGTGGTTCGGTCAACTCGACCTACGTCCACTCCTTGGAGGCACCCTCCAAGTATTGCACTACAAAACGCGACTCTCCTTTAGCCCCCACTGCTAGGCGAAGAAGCCCTCACAAGAACCTTCTTTTTGCCACCCCGGCAAGGCAGAGAACCTACCTCCTTTTGCTTCCACCTGAAGCTGGCAGAGAACCACAACCAAAAGCTAACTCCTTACCTCTACCGACCCTTCCACGGACGAGAAACTCTAGACGAAGAACAAGCAGAGCGATCCTCGAAGTAACCCTTATGAATCCTCTCACAAGCTCCCCCTCACAAGAACCTCTCTCTCTCCCTCTCTCTCTTTCTCTCCTTAAGGTCTTCTCAAGTCAAGGCAGCAGCCAAAGGTTTTTTAAAAATGTTGAACATGAGCTCTTAAATAGAAGAGCTTCAAAGGAACTCATTAATTGCAAGTTGCCGACTTTATCATTCAGGCCGATATGGACATCGGCCTGGCCGATCAGTACAAATCAAAGAAGATTGGCCAGAGCATCACCCTGGATGCAAAATAGGATGATTGAAAATTGGCTTGATCGTCCAGGTCGATCTCACGATCGTCCTGGCCGATCAGTTCAAATCAGAGGAAAATCATCCTGAGAATAGCCCTGGATACGAGCTGGCCGATATTTATCGTCCTGAAGTAACTTAAGGTTTTTGACTGGATCGTCCTGGCTGATCCTGCTATCGTCCAGGACGATATGATCGTATCAATCATCCTTAATTACTCCCTTGATTTCCTGAACAATTATGGCATAATTTGTGAATATCGTCCAGGCCGATACATGATCGTCCTGGCCGATAATTTAAAAATACAATATACCATAATTGTCTATGGCGACAACTTCTTTCTGTTTTGAGAATATCATCCTAGCTGATACATGTATCGTCCAGGACGATATGTTAATGACGGCTTCCTTAATTAAGAATCCTTGTTTAGACTATCTGTTTTAAGCCTGATCCTCCAGGCTAATAGAAAAAATCATCCTGGCCGATATGAGTAAAAACAGAAATTCTAAGTCTCTCAAGTATGTGTGTGAAGGGTTACTTAGCATCAGTCTCTTTGACCATTACAAGTAGACTCAAGAAGTGAAAAAACAAAAGTACAGACTGACTCAACCCTAAACCTACGCAATCCTGAATTGGCTTTGTCTTGTTCGTCCGATCTTTGATTCTTGAAATGTTAGAAGCAACAAGCAGTCCAAGAGAAATAGTATTTGTCAATCATCAAAACATAAACCATAAAAAATAAATTTGCAACAAATAAGATTTTGGATATGTATATGATATTCTTCACATAAAGGTTAAATAATCCCTTCAAAACTTTTTTTTAAAGTAAAAATAAACTGAAGGAGCTGAACAACCAAAAGATAATGTTGAAAAATGATATTTTATTATTGCAAGAAGAGGAAAGCAGTCATTATGATCTAAATTTGAAAAAACTTCTAGAACTTAAAAAAGAAAGTTCATGAGTTGAATGTTATTCTTGCCAGACTTGTAACTTGGTGGAGAGAACATTCTAAATCTCAATGGTTGGAAGATGGTGATAGAAACTCTAAATTTTTCCATGCTTATTTGACATCAAGAAGAAATGGGAATATGATTAATCAAATTTCTCCTTCCAATGGATCAATACAGAATGATTCTAAAGTTATTCAATTAGTTTTCAATTTTACTTTTTAGAACAAATGGGAAAAATGACTTTGTTCCCTAAACAATTAGCTTGAAGCAGTTGTTAATATTGGATTTTCATAAAGAATATATTTTATCTATCATAATGAAGATGGATAATAATAAATATGCCGGTAATGATGGCGTTAATGCTTACTTTTTCAAATCTTTTTGGAGCATTGTAAATAAAAAAGTTTGGAATGTTGTTGAGAACTTCTTCATCATAGGGATAATACCAGAGTTCTGGAAAGAAAAGTTGGTTTTTTATTCCTAAAGTTCCCAATTCCATTGAATTAAAAAAGTTTAGACACATTAGTTTATGTCAAACAATCTACAAAATTGTTGATGGCATGATATAAAATAGATTAAGGAATTGTCTCCCTCTTATTATATAAGAATAACAAGGAGCTTTTGTACCTGGAAGATCTATTTCATATAATTGTTTCTTGGCCCATAAAATTTTAAATAAATTCAAATTTTCAAAGCAAAGTTGTGTTATATGCTATTAAACTTGACATGGAGCAAGCTTATGATAGCATGTTTTGGGAGACATTAAATCAGATGTTACATGTTATGGATTTACCTTTGAAGATGATAAACTTAATCATACAATGTATAAGCTATATGAAATTCTCATTTATCATCAATGGAAGGAAAAGAAAATGGATAAATGCTGATTATGGGTTTAGACAAGGACGTCCGTTATCTCCTTATCTATTTTTTCTATGTTCTGAGTTACTTTCTAAAGTAATTCTTGAGAAAGGAAGTGAGCTTAGTATAAGAATTGTGCCAAATACACCAAAGGTTTCTCATCTTTTGTATGTTGATGATGTTCTCATTGTACCCGAAGCCTCAAGGAAAAATGCTAAGTTGATAAATAGAATTTTGGTGGAATACTGTAGTTGGACTGGACAAAAGATTAATTTAAATAAATCTATGGTGCTCTATAGAAAATTCATTTCTTGAAGAAGGAAAATAAAATTAAATAGAATCCTGGGATATTATGTTGTTGCTAAAATCATTTATTTATGTGTTAAGATGGCACTATGAAGATTTAAAGCTACATATTTTCAAAATGTTCTGGATAAGGCATTGAAAATACTTAATGCTTGGGGTTCTCAGTCTATTTTGTTGGATGGAAGAATATTGATGATTAAAACTAATTCTTCATCCATTATGTCATTTATTATGACTCATTCTCTGATTATAAAAGGTATTCTTGATGATATTGATCAGTTTTGTAGAATTTTTTTATGGCATATGGAACATGGAAAATGTGGCTTACATTATATTTCTTGGAATTCTCTATGTACTCCAATTAATCAATTTGGTCTTCGAGTTCAAGGTGCTTATGAAAGACAAGGTTTGTTAAGAGCTCTAATTTCCTGGAGATTAATTCAAAATAAGAATTCTCTTCTCAGTAAAGTTATTATGGAAAAATATGGTAATGTTATTTGGAATGAAGGAATAAAGAGGTGTTCATCTCCTTATTAGCGAATAATATAAGATGGGGCTCATTTTTTAAAGCCTATTATCATATGGAAATTTACAAATGTATTAAGAATCAATATTACATATGACACTTGAATCCTTGATAGATGCTTAAACAAATGGTCAGTTACCTGCAATATAAGTCATCTTCAAAATAAATCTGTGTCTATTCTTCTTGATGAAAATGGTAGATGTAAGAATTCTATGTTAAAAGATTATTTTTTTGATGACATGATTCAATTAATACATGGTATTCCTATAATACTTGGTTTTAAATGAAGAAAAATCAGAACTTCTTGTTGCAAATTCTAGAAAGTTTGTTACTGTAATGGCTTTTAAGGCTTCAATCAAAGTTCAACAAAATCCTTGAAAAAAAATTTAAATGGATTAGAATATTGAAGTTATCCCCAAGACAATTTTTATTTTAGTGGAGATTGCTAAATAACTCTCTTCCTACAAATTTATGGTTGAATTATAAAAGGCTGCAGGATTGTGTTACCTATCTGAGATCTTTTCAGAAGATTGAAGATGAACATCATATTTTAGTTCATTATAAAATCGTAATTGAAGTTAATGATACCTTTAAATAGTGGGGAATTCAATTATCCAAATTTATCAACTTTCCTCCTTGTTGGAATAGTTTGGAGAAAGGTGCTACTTCAATATCTGGATTAGACAGATTATACATGTCTTCAATTTATTATAATTGTAAAGCCAAAAATTGTTTTTAGCATGGAAAAAGTGTTTCTTCATCACCAATAATTGCATCTCATATCCTTTCTCATTCAACACAACTACAACTATTTCCAACTTGTCATAACTGGGATACTAACTGGCATGTGGTACTATCCAATGATTGGTATCCTCCTATAGATTGGATCAAGTTAAATGTTGATGCTTCTCTTATGCAGTCTAATGTTGCAAGCATAGCAGGTGTGGTACTTGACCATAAATGAGGATTTTTGCTAGTATATGGAAAGTTATGTCATTGGAATATTTCACTCTTGGAATTGTTTTCTTTTTTTATTTTAAAAATATAATTAAGGATTGGATGATTAACAAGGAAGGTATAATTATTGAAAGTGATAATTTTAACATCATTAATTTGTTGAAAAATTCATTGATGAAAATTGACGATTTGCATAGAAGTATTCATAGATTGGATTTCTCTTTCTTAGAAGTTTTAAAGAAAGTAAATTTTCAATTTAATTATAGAAATAATAATAGTGTGGATGATTTCTGTTCTCATCAAGCCCTCTTAGGTGATTTCTTTTGGGATGTTTTTTTTTTATGAATTTCTTCCTTCAAGTTTTATTGACTTGATTAGGAATGAATGTGATAGTCTATCTATCACATAGTAGTTTTTAATTTTTCATTTTATGTTTAATGCTATTTATTGTAACTCAAGCTCACAAGTTTATATTTTTTTATGATAACAAATATTATGGCTCACATCCTTATGTATACTTATATTTGTAATTTATATTTGTTTGTATGTGTACTAACATTTCAGGAACACCATGCATCATCCAACAATCTTCAAGGCTCAAGATTGGATGGAATAGGTTATGTTGTAAATATTTTTTTAATATTTATTGATTTATTTTAAATTTCTTTAGTCAAATCCTGTAAGGGTGTATGCTGTCTTGGTGACCATGCACACACACACACTTAGGGGAGTGAGATTGAGTTAAAACCAGAAGTTAAAATTTTGAACTAATCATACTATATAATTTATATCACCCTAAACCCTAATCAGCTGATCTAACTAATCTACTGGATGATTTAGATCATATAGGATGATTAGTAATGATCATGAAAAATAGCCACCAATCATAATTTATTCAAGTTTTTAAGATTCAAATTTTGTGCTAATTGTCCAGGATGATATACATCATACTAGATGATCTATGACAATTATGTCAAAATTGATCCTATGATTAATGAACTAATTATAGTTAAGCAGTAGTTCTACTATTTTTTTGATGTTTTAAAGTTTTAACATGAAAATTTAAACAACCTTTTTTTTCACAAATTTTTCCAAGCAAATATTGAAAAATTAAATGCACGCAGTAATGAAAGACAATAAGGAAAAAGCACACCAAGATTTTTATAGTGGTTCGGTCAAACCATGACCTACATCCACTCCCCGGAGTCCTCCGCTCTAGGTATTTCACTACAAGCAATAGCTCTCCTTTTGCTCCCCTTGGCAAGGCGGAGAAGCCCTTACAATACTCCCTTTCACCAACCCCTGTTTTCACCCTCCTGGCGACGGCAGAGAACCTTCTCATTTTTCTCCCTCCTGGAGAAGGTAGAGTACCTTGAGGACACAGATCTAGAAGAGCATTTCCCCTTGGATATCCTCCCACAAATTCTTCTAGGGCCACAGGAGGAGCAAGATGCAGCAAGTTCGGAGCAACCGTGTGATCTCCCTCACACCTCTTCTCCCTCACAAAGCTCACCTTCTCCTTCCTCTCTCAAACCCTAAAGAACTTCTCACGACCTCTCTCCCTCGGAATCCCTCTCTAACCATGTTCTCCTCTCTAATTCACACTATAAAAAAATTACTATTTTGATACCTAAAAAATGGGTTCCAAAAACCTAAAATTTCAAAAGTAGTCGTTACTATCGTACAATACGGTTTCTAATCGTACAGTACAATATTCATAAACAGACTTCATCCTGGTACGAAGTGGTATGAATAGTTCAAAAAACATTCGTACAGTACGATATTAAATCATACGATATGATCCACAACATTTCTGTTCGTACAGGACGATAGTCAGGACGATCAAACATCGTCTCTGTTCATCGTATGGTACGATGTACATCGTACCGTATGATGAGACAAAACCTAAGAGATCGTCCAGGATGATCTTCAGGATGATTATAATTCATCTCTGTTCATCGTATTGTACGAAGGGTTCGTACAGTACGATGTTCAAATTATAATTAAGCCAAGAATTTTTGCACTAATCAAGGATTTATTGCACTAATCACGGGTTAAATTAAGTAAGTATTTAAAATAAATTATACAATACAAACATGTTTGTACGGTACGAACGGCGCAAAAAAACTTACTTAAGTTAAAACGACGGCTAGGGTTTTGGATTTGAACTTATCGTACAATATGATTATATTTGTACGATACGATTTATTCACAGAATTGTCCTACAAAGCTCTGATCGTACGGTACAAAATAATATCGTACAGTACGATCTACAAAGAAAGAAAAACTCTAAATTTTTCATCAAAAATACTCTCCCCCTGTGTGTGTGCATGGTTGCTCAAACTTTTATGCATTTTGTGGCCAGACTCAAGAAAGTAAAAATAAAATAAACTACAAAATAAATTGCATACTCATACTCATAATCTACCCATTCTTGAGTCTTCCTGTCGTCCTGAGTTGCTTTTGATCTTTCCTGAAATGTTAGTACTCACGGACAATAGCAAATAATATTCAATGAATCTCAAGATAATTTAAACGACATTATTTGTCATCATCAAAATCTCAAACTCGGGGTCATGAGTTGCAACATATTAGACAACCGAGAGGATACATGGGACGATCCCTCGATCGCATAAGATAAAAATCATAATTTTTGACTAATTATCCTAGACAATCATAGTCCTGGATGATTAGTACATGTACTTGAATTGATCATATAAGGAAATACTGTTCATAATGGATAAAAGGGCTATTTTGAACTAATCATACTAAATGATCCTAGATCATACTAAACAATCAGTGCTGCAAGAATGTAATTTCTAAGGTTTTTTAAAGCCCTTTATTTAATATTTCTCAAGACACTTGGTAAGTGTATTTGGCATGCATTGAGTCTCCATTATTCTTGAGAGAACATAAAAAGAGATCCTTGAAAGGGAGAGAGGAAAGGGTGGAGTTTGAGAGGGAGATGATCCTTGTGGGTTTCAAGGGAGTGTGGAGGGGGTTTTACATGGTTACTCTAGTAAGCTTGCATCTTAATACCATCATATTCAAGGTTTATCTTAAGGGAAGTTTTAGGAAAAAGAAGATCTCTTTAGTGACAAAGGATCCAGCTACTCTGGCATACCGGGGAAGATGAAAGCGATTCAAGGTTCTATTCTTTTCCTTGGTCCTATACAGTCTCTTGGAGGGAGAAAAAGGATTATAATCATCTACTGCACAAGGTTGGTGGAAGATATTTTGTATTGGCTTCTCTACCTAGCTGTGGGGGCTAAAGGAGAGTCACTAAAAGTTTAGTGCAATACCTAGAGTAAGTGACTCCGAGGAGTGAACGTAGGTCAGGTTGACTGAACCGCTATAAATTATTGGTGTGTTTGTTCTTGAGTTTATTATTTTGCACTTTATTTTTAGCATTTATTTTTGTGATAACTGCATGATTAAAAATCTAAGATTTTTTGTTATTTAAAAATTATTTTTCTTTCACATTAAAGGATAAAATTATCTATTTTCAGATGTTGGAAAAGCTTTAAAAAGGGGTTGTTTCTTGTGTTTAAAGAAATTTTTAAATTGCCAATTGACCCCCCACCCCCTCTTAGTTTACCTTGGGACTATTCTATAAGGTCTAACTACCTTCACGTACTTTCACTATTTACATATTTTTTTAAAAAATGCGATAGAGAAAGCATCTACTTCTTAATGTGTGGTGATAAAGCTGAAGATGTATAATTAAACTGATTGAAATATTGCTGTTGTATATGGAAAAAAGGATCCTAATATGAAAATTTCTTTTTGGGAGATATTGGAGGGTACCATTCCAAAAGATCAACCTGCATTAATTGTGGAAACTTTAGCTGTATCTTACCCAAGAATGAAAATAAAGGAGGTAAGCAATTTTTAATGACTCAAGTCCTCAAGAAATGAAAAACTACATGTAAAAGAATGTTTTTTATGATTTGCCATTTACTAGTCCTTCTTATACATTGTGTAGTAACAAAGAGGGGATAAATCATATATGGTAAAGATTAGATAGGATCATTATCAATTCTTCAGCTCTTCATAGAATTCTTGGTGTTTTTGTTAAGCATCATGCTCTGGTTGCTTCTAACTATTGTCCACTGTCACTCAAAATAGTACACACTCCACCTCCTATGTATTAGATTTGGCATCTTGAAAATGTGTGGATTTTTTTATCTTGCATCATAAATATTGTTTCTAAGTCCTATAAGAAAGTAGATTATGAAAGTGAAGTAGAAATCTTGTAATGGAAACATAATAAATCTTTAAGGTCTCTTCACTTTTGGAGTAAAAATAAATTTAAAGAATTAAAGAGTATGAAATCATCCCTCTTCAAGGAAATTCTTTATCTGAAAGAAGTTGGAAGAAAGACGGGAGGCTTAGATCCAATCCAGCTATTGTAACTTAGAACTAAATTCTAGAATTGAATAAAACTCTTACAAGGTGACAACATGGTTGAGCTAAAGAGCTAAATTCAAGTGGGTGGAGGAGAGAGACTCTAGTACTCATTTTTTTCGTTCCTTTGCATCAGTAAGAAGAAATACCAACAAGATAAATCATAACAAGAAGAAAAATGGAGTATTGGTGGAGGATCTCATTTCAATTTAATCAACTTTCTTTTACTTTTTCAAATGTAAATGTTGTTGCAAATCTATTTTTCATGTCTTATGTTTTGATGATTGACAAACACTGTTTTTCTTGGACAGCTTGTTGCTTCTAACTTTTCAGGAATCGAAGATCGGACAATCAAAAAGGAGTCAAGTTCAGGAATGCGTAGGTTTAGGGTTGAGTCAGTCTGTACTTTTGTTTTTTACCTTTTGAGTCCACTTGTAATAGTCAAAGAGAATGATGCTATGTAACCCTTCACACACACACTTGAGAGACTTAGAATTTCTGTTTTTACTCATATCGGCCAGGACGATTTCTTTTATCGGCCTGGACGATCAGCTTAAAACAGAAAGTCTAATTAAGGATTCTTAATTAAGGCAGCCGACATTAACAGATCGTCCTGGACGATACGTGTATCGGCCAGGACGATAAGCTCAAAACAGAAAGAAGTAGCCGCCATAGTCAAGTATGGTATACTGTATCTTTAAATTATCGGCCAGGACGATCCTCGGATCGGCCTGGACGATATTCACAAATTATGCCATAATTGTTCAGGGAATCAAGGGAGTAATTAAGGTTGATTGATACGATCATATCGTCCTGGACGATCGCAAGATCGGCCAGGCCGATCTAGTCAAAAACCTTAAGTTACTTCAGGACGATCAATATCGGCCAGCCCGTATCCAGGGCTATTGTCAGGACAATTTTCCTCTGATTTGAACTGATCGGCCAGGACGATCGTGAGATCGGCCTGGACGATCAAGCCAATTTTCAATCGTCCTGTTTTCCATCCAGGGCGTTGCTCTGGCCAATCATCATTGATTTGAACTGATCGGCCAGGCCGATGTCCATATCGGCCTGGACGATATTGTCGGCAACTTGCAATTAATGAGCTCTTTTGAAACTCTTCTATTTAAGAGCTCATGTTCAACGTTTTCGAAAACCTTTGGCTGCTGCCTTGACCTGAGAAGACCATGAGGAGAGAAAGAGAGAGAGAGGAGAGAGAGAGGATCTTGTGAGGGGGAGCTTGTGAGGGGTTTCACAAGGGTTGCTTCAAGGATCTCTCTGCGTCGTCTTCGTCTAGAGTTTCTCGTCCGTGGAAGGGTCGGTAGAGGTAAGGAGTTTTGCTTTTGGTTCTGGTTCTCTGCCAGCTTCAGGAGGAAGCAAAAGGAGATAGGTTCTCTGCCTTGCCGGGGTGGCAAAAAGGAGGTTCTTGTGAGGGTTTCTCCACCTAGCCGTGGGGGCTAAAGGAGAGTCACTTTTTTGTAGTGCAATACTTGGAGGGTGCCTCCAAGGAGTGGACGTAGGTCGAGTCGACCGAACCACTATAAATTTCTGTGTTCCTTTTCTTGCTTCCGCACTTTTAAATTCCGCACTTTTTGTGGTGTGATTTGGTTTATGTGATTTTATTTCTTTGTTTAAAAAGAAGTTTTTAAAATACCAATTCACCCCCCCCTCTTGGTTAGTTTGGGACTAAGTTCATAGGGCTTAACATCCCCATCGAACTTTCAAGTGGTATCAGAGCTTGATTCGAAAATTAAAGTTTGAAAACTTTTTGAATTTGATCCATGTTTAACTTTGGGAATCGCAACACTACGGAAGGGTATTCTATTACCCGACCTCCTCTGTTCGATAACCTACCTTTTGATTTTTGGAAAACTCGCATGTCAACTTTTTTACAATTTACTGATTATCGCATGTGGATGCTTATTCAAGAAGGTTATTCTCCACCTTCTCGTGAAATTAACGGTTTTAAAACTAAAGTTGCTTTTACCGAATGGGCTTTTGATGAACGAGATTTAGCTCAATTAAATGCGAAATGTTTGAATTGTTTTTTCTGTGCTTTAAAATCTGAGGATTACATGCGTGTTTCAACTTGCAAAACTGGTAAAGAAATTTGGGATAAATTGTGCATTACTTAGAATCCAGGACTGGAGGCAAGGTTACTCTTGGAGACAACACCACCAGGAAGGTGGTAGGAGCAGGTATAATCGGTAATTCCAAGAACCTTATGATTGAAAATGTTTTGCTTGTAGATGGATTGAAGCACAACTTGCTCAGCATCAGTCAATTCTGTGACAAAGGCTTCATCGTACAATTCTTCACGAATTCATGCATTGTAAGTTTAAGTAACAACACTATTTTGCAGGGAAAGAGGGTAAACAACATCTATATGCTTGATTTAAATAGCATTGAATGTGCTGCTTCTTTTTGCTTAAAAACTTTCATTGATGATTCTTGGTTGTGGCACAGGAGGCTTTGTCATGCAAGTATGAAAACCCTTAGGAAAGTGACCCAAAAGGACCTAGTTAGAGGTGTCCCCAAACTTAAGTTTACAAAAGACCACCTTTGTGATGCCTGTCAACTAGGAAAGCAAATTCACTCCTCTTTTCACCCCATAAAGGACATTAGCACCTCTAGACCTTTAGAAGTCCTTCACATGGATTTGTTTGGACCCATTAGCATAGCAAGTTTGGGAGGGAAAGTCTATGGTTTTGTGATTGTTGATGACTACTCGAGGTTCACTTGGACTAGATTTCTTTCTCATAAAAATGAGTCTTTTGAGGAGTTTAAAACTTTTTCTACTTGGATTCAGAAGAAGCTAGGGTGTGAGATTTTGACCATCCATAGTGATCATGGGGGAGAGTTTGAAAATGAAAGATTTGGAGATTTTTGTGAGGAAAAGGGAATTAGCCACAATTTTTCAGCCCCTAGGACTCCTCAGCAGAATGGAGTAGCTGAAAGGAAGAACCGGACCTTGGTGGAAGCCGCTAGAGCCATGCTTGCTGAGTATTCACTTCCAAAATACTTTTGGGCTGAAGCAGTTAACACAACTTGTTATGTGTTGAATAGGGTGAATGTTAGAGTCAAATTAGAAAAGACACCCTATGAGATCCTTAAGGGTAGGACACCCAATCTTTCCCACCTTCATGTCTTTGGTTGTAAGGTTTTCATTCACAATAATGGAAAGTCTCACTTGGGAAAATTTGATCCTAAATCTGATGAAGGAGTATTCTTGGGATATTCTAGTGTTGGGAAATCTTTTAGAGTGTTTAACAAGAGAACCTTGATGGTGGAAGAGACAACCCATGTAGTTTTTGATGAGTCTGATCATAAGAAACATGGAGTAGAAGATGATGATGTTGGAGAGATTACAAGTGGAGTAGAAAATTTGGGGAAGGGGAGTGAGCACCTAAGTAATGGAGGAGTAGAAGGAGTCACCCAAGGAATAGAAATTTTTGATGAAAGGGGAGAAACTTCACACACTTTGCCTAAAGATTGGAGATACTCTACTAGTCACCCCAAGGATTTGATCTTAGGAGACCTTTCTAGTGGAGTTAAGACTAGACATGGACTTAGGAAGGAGGTGAACCACTCTGCCTTTATCTCTATGACTGAACCCACCACCATTAACCAAGCCCTCTCTGATGAGTTTTGGATGTTAGCAATGCAAGAAGAGTTGAATCAATTTGTTAGGAATGATGTTTGGGAACTTGTGGAAAGACCTAAGGGACAAAGTGTAGTTGGGACAAAGTGGATATTTAAGAACAAAGTGAATGATTCAGGAGTGGTGGTAAGGAATTAAGCAAGATTGGTGGCTAAGGGGTACAATCAAATAGAAGGGATAGACTTTGAAGAGAATTTTGCCCCTGTAGCTAGATTGGAAGCCATTAGAGTGCTATTAGCCTTTGCCTGTTATAAAGGATTTAAGCTTTTTCAAATGGATGTCAAGAGTGCCTTTTTAAATGGGGAAATAAAAGAAGATCTGTTTGTAGAACAACCTCCAGGTTTTGAGAGTTCTCAATTTCCAAATCATGTGTTTAAATTAAAAAAGGCTTTGTATGGTTTAAAGCAGGCACCTAGAGCTTGGTATGAGAGGCTTAGCACATTTCTACTATAGAGGGAGTTTGTCAAGGGGAGCGTAGACACCATCCTTTTTTTTAAAAAAGTTGGAGATGATTAACTCATTGTTCAGATTTATGTTGATGATATACTCTTTGGATCTTCTAATAAAAATTTGTGTGATGATTTTTCTAAAACAATGAGTAGAGAGTTTGAGATGAGTTTAATGGAAGAATTGTCTTACTTTTTGGGGTTTAGCATAAAACAATTGGAAGATGGAACTTTTCTAAATCAAACAAAATACATAAAGGACATTTTGAAGAAATATGAGATGGACAAAGCCAAGCCAATTAACACCCCCATGACTTCTAGTGCTCCGTTGGATAAGGACCCAAGTGGTAAGTCTGTTGATCAGAAGAAGTATAGAGGCATGATTGGATCTTTACTTTACTTGACTGCAAGCCGACCTGACATTATGTTTAGTGTTTGCCTTTGTGCTAGGTTTCAAGCTGACCCTAAGGAATCCCACATGACTGCTATTAAAAGGATTTTTAGATACCTTTTGGGGACACAAGGATTAGGAATTTGGTACCCTAGACATAGCACTTCTTTTGAGATTATTGGTTTTTCTGACTCTGATTTTGCAGGATGCAAGGTGGATAGAAAGAGCAGCTCTGGAACTTGTCAATTCATTGGACAATCCTTGGTCTCTTGGTCTAGTAGAAAGCAAAATTCTATTGCACTTTCCACTGCTGAAGCTGAATACATTGCTCTTGGAAGTTGTGTGGCCCAAGTTCTTTGGTTGAAACAACAGGTATTGGATCTAGGATTACATGTAAGCACCATCTCAATTTTTTGTGACAACACTAGTGCCATATGCATCTCTAAAAATCCTATACAACATTCAAGAACTAAACACATTGACATTAGGCATCACTTTATTAGAGATCATGTGACTAAGGGAGACATTGAGTTACACCATGTGACAACTGAAAACCAATTGGCAGACATCTTTACTAAACCACTGGCCTTCGACACTTTCAGTTCTTTAAGGACCAGATTGGGTGTGATTGACATAAATGCATGAAATCTTTTTAGCTAAATTTTCTTTTATTTTTCTGCTTTCTTTTTACCTTTTCGTGTGCTTAATTTTTAGATCATCACTGATATGATATTATATTTCTTGTTCTTGTCTTTAACAATTTGTAGTTAATATGTTTTCATCTACTTAATCACTTAGATAGTATGAATATTTTGTGATTGTGTCTCTTTCCCTAACTTAGTATTAGTGGCATAGTTTTCTTTTCTAATCAAAAGTCTATCTCAAAATAAAAGATTGTTTATGAAACTAAGATCCTTTCTAAAGCTTGCTTAAGCAAATCTATCTTGTATTTACAATGATTAAAAGTTTTTTTGTCACATCATGATCCCTCGTTACTCTTGTCTTCGATTATTAATCCTGCTTGTGGTAATTCTTCCCTATGTTAGAGAGAGAGCTCCTATTCTCTAATATCTGAGAAGATATATTCACAACTAAGTTTTTTTTTTAAAGAGTCTAAAAGGGAATCTAGCTTGCAAAAATAAAAAAATATATTGGCCAATGATGCCAACAAAAGAAGCGCAAAGACGCCAAAAAATTGAAAAATCTATAAAAAGATGCGCAAAGCGCCACAACATTGATAAGAGGCATAAAATGAGCCCACTCAAAAGCAAGCTACTCTCTCTTTTTATATCTTTTAGAACTTAGAAGTTTTGATTCTCAAATGCTTGATCTCGATTATCGTTCGATTATGACAAATCTACCTCATTGTTTTATGGAGATATTTTCCTTATGACATGTGGTGGGTAGATTCTTTTTCTCATATCCAATTAATTATTTGAGTTAGGTCATTGATTTCAAAAGACGATTCTACCCTAAGAAAACATTTTTTGGCTAAGGGTAAACCATGAACAGATATTATCCTATTCTATGGATTAAATAAGATTGGTAACTCGTTAACTCACAAGTTTTTAAATCAATCACACGGAATACTATATCATCGATGTGCCTTGATTTAAAAAAAAAGAAAGGAATCTCTTTTGCTATGCTTTCTTGTACCCTCCTTTTTGATATGTCAAAAGGATGAGAAGTTTATGAGGTTCTTTTTTCATCAATCCTGAATTGTTAACTATTAAATCTTTTTGTGTTTTGCCATCATCAAAAAGGGGGAGATATTTGCAAATCTATTTTTCATGTCTTATATTTTGATGATTGACAAACACTGTTTTTCTTGGACAGCTTGTTGCTTCTAACTTTTCAGGAATCGAAGATCGGACAATCAAAAAGGAGTCAAGTTCAGGAATGCGTATGTTTAGGGTTGAGTCAGTCTGTACTTTTGTTTTTTACCTTTTGAGTCCACTTGTAATAGTCAAAGAGACTGATGCTATGTAACCCTTCACACACACACTTGAGAGACTTAGAATTTCTATTTTTACTCATATCGGCCAGGACAATTTCTTTTATCGGCCTGGACGATCAGCTTAAAACAGAAAGTCTAATTAAGGATTCTTAATTAAGGCAGCCGACATTAACAGATCGTCCTGGACGATACGTGTATCGGCCAGGACGATAAGCTCAAAACAGAAAGAAGTAGCCGCCATAGTCAAGTATGGTATACTGTATCTTTAAATTATCGGCCAGGACGATCCTCGGATCGGCCTTGACAATATTCACAAATTATGCCATAATTGTTCAGGGAATCAAGGGAGTAATTACGGTTGATTGATACGATCATATCGTCCTGGATGATCGCAAGATCGGCCAGGCCGATCTAGTCAAAAACCTTAAGTTACTTCAGGACGATCAATATCGGCCAGCCCGTATCCAGGGCTATTGTCAGGACGATTTTCCTCTGATTTGAACTGATCGGCCAGGACGATCATGAGATCGGCCTGGACGATCAAGCCAACTTTCAATCGTCCTGTTTTCCATCCAGGGCGTTGCTCTGGCCGATCATCATTGATTTGTACTGATCGGCCAGGCCGATGTCCATATCGGCCTGGACGATATTGTCGGCAACTTGAAATTAATCAGCTCTTTTGAAACTCTTCTATTTAAGAGCTCTTGTTCAACGATTTCGAAAACCTTTGGCTGCTGCCTTGACCTGAGAAGACCTTGAGGAGAGAAAGAGAGAGAGAGGAGAGAGAGAGGATCTTGTGAGGGGGAGCTTATGAGGGGTTTCACAAGGGTTGCTTCAAGGATCTCTCTGCGTCATCTTCGTCTAGAGTTTCTCGTCCGTGGAAGGGTCGGTAGAGGTAAGGAGTTTTTCTTTTGGTTCTGATTCTCTGCCAGCTTCAGGAGGAAGCAAAAGGAGATAGGTTCTCTGCCTTGCCGGGGTGGCAAAAAGGAGGTTCTTGTGAGGGTTTCTCCACCTAGCCGTGGGGGCTAAAGGAGAGTCACTTTTTTGTAGTGCAATACTTGGAGGGTGCCTCCAAGGAGTGGACGTAGGTCGAGTCGACCGAACTACTATAAATTTCTGTGTTCCTTTTCTTGCTTCTGCACTTTTAAATTCCGCACTTTTTTGTGGTGTGATTTGGTTTATGCGATTTTATTTCTTTGTTTAAAAAGAAGTTTTTAAAATACCAATTCACCCCCCCTCTTGGTTAGTTTGGGACTAAGTTCATAGGGCTTAACATCCCCATCGAACTTTCAAATGTGTTGAAAGGTAATCTCAATTAGATGGTTATCCTGAGTTCCTCTCAGATAATCAATTGCATTATGGCATTAAGGAATTGCTGGTTGTAGAATTCATAAGGGAGGATATGTATTCAGCTGTTAAATATATAGGGAATAATAAATTTATAGGAGTTGATGGAATTTCAAAAGTTTTCTTCAAGCACTATTAGGAGTTAGTGAATGAGGAAGTTTTTACACTAGTGAATGAGATTACTAGCTTCTTTTTATCTAGTGAAATGCCAATTTTGTTGAAATACACTATTTTTGTTCTCATTCCAAAGGTAGAAAAATTTGTAGACCCATCAAAATCCAGACTTATAAGTTTCTATGAAACAACTTATAAGATAGTTGCAAGAATGCTGATGAATAGAACGAAAAATGTTCTTCTAATTCTAATTTAAGAAGATCATGCATTGTCTGTTCCAAAGAGATCTGTTACAGACGAATGTTTACTCGTACAAGAAATCATTAACAAATTCTGGTTCTTTCTTTCAAAAAAGGGGTTTTTTTTTGCATTAAAAGTAGATATGGCACAATCATATGATAATGTGTGTTGGCCTCCGCTTGGCCAAGTTATGAAGCTGATGGGTTTTCCTCCTAAGTTCATTTTTTTTATTATGGCATGTATTAAAAATCCTAGATGTCCAATCCTTGTTAATGATAAAAGAACATAGTGGACAGAGGCTAAATGTGGACTTAGGCAGGGTTACCCTTTGTCTCCTTACTTGTTTATACTGTGTTTAGAATAGTTATCAAAACCTATACACCAAAGAGGATTGGTATTGGAAATTAAAATTGTTCCTACGGGTGAACTTATATCTCACCTTTTATATGCTAATGATGTACTAATTTTTCAATTGCTTCAATAAGTTCAATCAAAAGTATTAAATCTAGTCTAACAGATTATAGTTCTTGGATTGGTTAGAAGATTAACACTAGTAAGTCCATGGTTATTTGTTTAAAAAACCTTTCAAATATTTATAAGAAGAAGATAGTCAAAATTGGGTTTTACATTAGTTATGGAATTGTTATAGTTAGGGGTAAAAATTATTTTGATAAGGTTTGCGCTTACTAACTTTTAAGCAGTAATAAAGCATGTATTGTATAAACTTAATACTTGGGTTAGCAAATATTTATCCTTGGTAGGGAAGGTTACTCTCATAAGTCTTCTTCTTTTTTTAATATATTTATTAAATTTCTTCCCTAAAGAAGGAACTTAGGGTTATATGAGTGATTGAACAAATGATCTCAATCGATCAAATGATTGATACCACGAGTCAATGGTAACTCAATGTAGAATCACACAAAAACTAAGATAATTTGGAACAATAATTGATTTTATATGATTTAAATTGACTAAACTTAAATTAGACCCTAAGTTTCAATTAAGGTTATTTTAGGTGATATCCTATACGACTTTTATTTTTCTTTGATTATATATTAGATTTGTGATCTAATGAAAATTATTGTGTATTTATAGAATGTTTATTAAATTAATTAAAAATTTAGAAATATGATGCCAAAGATATAGGGTTTAATTTTATGGTTTACTAATTAAGTGACTTATTGGTTCATAATTAAGCCCAAATTAATTTGTTGGGGTTTAGAATATTATTAAGTTCTCTATGTTTATGTTTTATCCATATTGGGATTATAATGAATTTTCTAATTTTTTTTAAAGTTAACTAGACCTAACCCTAAGTTTAATTACCTAAGTTTCTCTACTATTAAACTAGGTTTTTAATAAGGTGTGTCTAACCATTATAAGAAAAAAACATAGCAATCTCACCATAAGAAAGTTTAAATGAACAAAAGATTTATCATCATTATTTTCTAAGTATCTAGGTTAAATTTTAACTTATACATTTGAAAATTCATGTAAGGGCAATGAAGACATCAAACAAGCAAGAGAAAATTATGGGATGTAGGCTACATGCTATAATATTACTTGGACAAATTTCAAGTCTAATGATTGAGTATTTATGTAGTAATTAGACAAAAAATAATGGATGTTTAAGATTAAATTACTCCAATTCACTCATTAACTTTATTTTATTTAAAAAAGAAAGAAATCTTATGCTTGAATCCATAAAGCCCTTTTTTGTGCATTTTGGTTGAGTGAATGAATTATATTTAAATGGATTAAACAACAAAGATTATTGCATGAAATATTTACGAGCGACTCTACAACACCTAAACTTCGATCACATGAAGTTTTTGAGCTTTATATGATGTGTGCAATGTAGTCTCTAAGAAACCTTATGGTCAGAGTTAAGGTTAGGTATTTACCTATGTACACATGATATTTAGGTTTGTTTTATGTTTTGTTGTCTTTCTTTTCTCTTAAGAAACATATTTACTAAAGGAGTCAAGGCTAAAGGAGTACTAGATTGAGAGTATGGAAGCTTTGGATGGAAGTGTTGATGGAGCCTAGTGATTTTCATCACTAATAGCCACTAAATAGCAAGACTCAACTACATAAATACTGAGAGACTCTAGGAGAATGAAACAAAATGAAAATGTGGCTCTCGAGAATTTGAGCAAGGAATAATTTATGTTTGATGCTCTAGCCTAGTTTGCCCTATTCTATGCATTGCAAGCCCATCCAATAGCTGGGATTCATTAGGAGGTGCTTTAAATGATTGCCAAGTGGTTTAGATTGTTAGGTGAGTAGCCCTTGGACAGGGAATAGTTGTACAATATGATTTTTTTTAATTTTGGGATTAGGGGGACCATTTAGGTTAGGCTTAGCCAGGTCATGAGTTGGTTTAATGGGTTTTAGGAATATTCTATAATAGGTTAAAACAAATCAAATGGACTAGGGTTGAGTGAAATGTAATATTTGAGTAACTTTAACCATTTAAGTATTATTTTACCATTCGAGGAGTTTTACATGTTAAAATTGGTCAAGTTACCTAGGATAGACCCTAGGGAATCTCAAAAGGCTAGTTGAGTAATGTATATTGGGTTGGTTTAATGGATTCAAAATTTTACATGAAAGAGACAAAGATTGCTTTGGTTTGACCACGTCATGTTGGTTAACCAAGCCAACCAACTATGAAAGGTGTAAGGTATGGTTTAACTATGCTTAGGAGGTCAAATGGATTGAGCTTGATCAATGGTGCAAATCAAACTCATCATATAGAGGAATTTGACTCAAATTAGACCGGTTTGTCTAATCTTGGGTTAAGTTAAATATGTTATCCTTTAACCCAAGGAAGTGGGCCTAACATGTCCAATCCTCTAAGAGATTTTATAGGTTGAATTGAGTGAGGATTTATACAGTGGTAGAAGCTATAAAAAGTCAATGCAAGGTCTTGAATATTAAGCTAGCTTAGGTTAACTCAAGTAGGTCAAATGGGTTAGCCCTTAGCTTAAGGAGCTATAGTTGATTATTTTAGTGTATGAAGCTCTTTAGATGGATGTTTTGATAGGGTTTTAAGTTAATAGGCCATTATCATGCATGGTGTAGTCTAGTAGGCATATTAAATGTAGACAAAGGTTTAAATTGGTTATTATATTGATCATGGTTTCGCTTAGGGTTTGAAATACCTCAAAGGCATTCAAATTTTGTTTTAGGAGTCTTGAGGTTTGATGGCTAATTCTAGGTCATCAATAAAAGCTTGTTAGGGATATTAAGCCCTTATGAACTAGCCTGAGGCTAACCAAGAGGGGGGGGGGGAGTGAATTGGTGTTTTAAAAAATTTCTCAAACAAAATCACAATCACAACCAAAAAATCACCACAAAAATAAAACGAGGAAAATGCAATAAGAAAGAATACATAAAATTTTATAGTGGTTCGGTCAACTTTACCTATGCCCACTACCCAGAGCCTCTCATTCAGGTATTGCACTAAACTCAGTGACTCTCCTTTTGCTCCAACAACAAAGCAGAGAAGCCTATACAAAAACTCCTTTACACCGACCCTGGTCAGGCAGAGAACCTAACTCCTTCCACTTTCTCTTGAAGTAGGTAGAGATCCTGACTCCTTTTGCTTCCTCCTGAGGCAAGCATAGAACCTTGATCAATCTCTAAAGTAGACCTCTCAAAAACCTCCAAGAAATAAAGGACAATGACTGGAGAAGATGACCCAGATCCTTGCTTGGAGCAACCTTTGTGAAACCCCTCACAAACTCCACCTCATAAGATCCTCTCTTTCTCTCCTAACCTCTCCCTCTACTCTTGGCTCTCTCAGGTCAGGACAATAACAAAATATGTAATATTGGGTAAACAAGAGGTCTTATATAGAAGAGCTTCAAATTTTCCCTTAATTGCAACAAACTGACAAAGATTATCTAGGAAGATCGATGGATCGTCCTGTACGATCATAACAAATTGAGCTTAATCAGCTAAGACAATCTTAAGGAGGCTGGATGATTAAAGGATTTGTTTGTTCTCATTGTGATGATTGGACTTCATCCTTTATAATTAGTTCAAAAATGTTGAGTATCGTCTAAATAATCGCTCTATTCGGCCAGACTTTTTAAGTTGGACGAAGGAAAAGTAATTAATCATCCAGGACGATTTATGGATTATCCCAGACGATTAGTTCAAAACATCATAGATCATCCATAACATCGCTTTGGTCAGCTAGGAAGAAACAAAGGTTTGTTTAACTGGTCATCTCGAATGATCTTGTAATCGTCCCGGACAATCATGTGATCGTCCTGAACGTATGATCGATCAATCAAACCTTAACAACTTTCCTTAATTATCTGACTAATTTAGGCATAATTGTAATGCATCATCCAAGATGATGTTCTGGATGATGTCAAAAAATAAAACATGCCTAAAAGATTTGGCGGTTGATTCTTTCTGATTTGAGCCTATCATTCAGGATGATGTTAATATCATCCAGGACGATTTGCTTAATTTTGGTTGCCTTAACCAGGATGCCATAATTAGGGTTTTTATTTTTAGTTAATTATCCAGGATGATTTGGGAACATCCTGGATATTATGATCAAAAACAAAAAACTCTAAAAATAGATAGAATATTTCCCTGAGTGTGTGTGTGTGTGCAAGGTTCCTTAGCATCATGACCCACTTTATTACATTTGACTCAAGAAAAAAGGTAAAAACACTTAACGAATGTTTACAGACTAACTCAGTCCTAATCTTGACTATACCCAATCTTAAGCTGGCTTGATTTGCAATTGACCTTGAGAATGTGAAATGTTATTAGGCAGGATAAACATAGAAAAATAGAAGTGTTAGAAATATTTGCTATCATTAAAAATTATAATCTTTGAATCCGGATTTGCAACAATCTTCCCCTTTTTATGATAGCAAATATTTGGTAGAAAAATCAATTTAAGGGGTTTAATTAAAATATGATATGAAGAAAAATAATGTTAATCAGGAAATTCAAATATTACTAAAGTCAAACAGATGGAACAAAACACTAGACAAAAGTAAAAAAAAATACAATGAAACAACATAATCACTACCACTACTCCCCCTTTTGACATCATAAAAAGGAGGAGGAAACTAGAAAGGAAAAACGTAACATAAAACTAGAAAAGGAAGCAAACAACATCACAAAAAATAACACAAAAAACAAACTACAAGTACGATGGGCCCTGATCTTCAGAAGAAGGTAGTGACGGCGGCTGAAAGAAGATAGAAATAATAAAGAATGGCTCCCCAAATCAGGCCATGTCCTAATCGTGCTTCTTCTGCTGGTGAGCCACATTCAAATCAAATCGAGCAACATCCTCCGCATGTTGCTGCTCCTGTGCATCAACGTAGGAGTCGAACCAAGCCTCCCACTGGTCGAACCGCTCCACCAACTGATCAAGCTGAAAGTGCTGGCAGAGCGGAGTAGGTGCAGGAGCTGCTTCCTCCTGATCTCCCTTAGCTTCCTCGTGCTCCAGGTGGAGATGAGTACTGTGAAGAATGTGGAAAGAGTTATTGGTGTGGAAGGTAGGCTGAAAGTTAGGATGGGCAGAATATTAACGGTTGTACTTGGATTCTAGGACATAGGCTATGATGTGTTCTAAGGAAAGGTTAGGCTTCCTTCTGTGCCCTGGATCCCTAATGCTAGTGAGATGCTCAATGTAATGGAAAAGAAGATCAGTAGTGTTGAATTCTCTATAAGTCATGATATAGAAGGTGATGTTCGAAAGGAGAGGAGTGATGTGAACATGATCACCAGTCTTGGGAATAATTGAGGTATGAAGGACATGTTTGATTATCCTAGCATCCTTGACTAAGGTGCTAGATGCTCCATCATGTTAGGAAGTAAAAGTGTTCCTCAGCAACTTATTGGCAGGAGCCTAGTCAAAATTAGGATCTTGAGACAAGATTTGAAGCTTGTCTCTAGTGGTGGATAATTAGAAGAGCTCGTGACAATCCTGATAAGTTATTTCAATAGGATGTTTGTTGACATAAGATTGAAGTGCAGTGTAAGAAGAGTTAATCCGAAGGCTTACAAAGAATTCAAAGAGCAATTTGGAATTGAAGGGAAAGGCGAGGTTAAGGATGAATGTGAGAGAGGTGTGCGCAAAATGATGAAAAATAGGGAAAGTAAGCGTACAGGGATTGATAGTCCTAAATAAGGTGATCTTGGCTATCTTGTATCAAAGGTAGGCGGCTTGATTGGCTGCCTCAATGAAATGAGGGTCAACAATGGCCCTCAAAGAACTTCTAGTCAGCATTCTGATCACTTGCTACCCACTATGAATAAGAAAATTAGAGAATGAGTGAGAGAAAAGAGGGATAGAAGGATTTAGGGTGAGAAATCGATTTGAAAGCTATTGTTTATAAATAAATGACTTGATTGTCAAGGACAATCAGGCAAAATTATTACGTTGGGGATGATTGATCAAAAAGGCAGTTATATCATCTAGGATGATCAAACATCATCTAGGATGATTAGACATAAGAATCCATCTTGAGGAGTCATATCAGATGATCATTAAAAAAACATATCATCCAAGATGATTAGGTTAATCATCTCGGATGATCGATAGTAATGGATCGTATCGGCCAAATTTAAAACATGTAACAGATTTTCCATGTGGATCATCCAGGATGAACATGTGGATCATCCAGGATGATCACCAATAATTGAGCAGAATTTCAGAAGATCGTCCAGGCCGATCATAAATAATTTATGTTGAATACGTTCAAATCATCTAGGATGATAATGGATCATCTAAGCCGATCTTAAACAAAAAAGACATCAGCCATCAAATGGCAGATGAAGGGTGGTGTGAAGATATCATCAAGGATGGTAGGAATATCATCTAGGATGATGTGATAAAAAATTGAAGATTTTGTGAATGGTTAGTGATAATCAGAGAAGGTCCAAAAATAAGATAAAAGTAAAAAAATAAAAATAAAACAATGAAAAAGATGAAAAAAAAGAATGAAAATATAGTTTTTTTTTATCAAAGCATGAATATGATAAATTTTTCATGTGATTGAATTAAAAATTTATAAGAATCAATGAGTTAACATCATGACAATCCAAAAAATGGTAGAACAATCAATCCTGTTAGCCCTAGCTAAGACTTCTAAAAGGGCAAACCATCTTTTAAAAATAAAGATCTAACTCAAATAAATCAATTAGATAAGAAAAATAGATCTGTTAAAAGCTTGGTTCAAGAAAATTATCTTATAGAATAATATATCTAAGTAATTAGTTACAATCATGAATTTTGAAATCAAGCCTTTGAAAATATCAAGTGACACATAAATTCTTCAAAGATTTAAAGGTTTGAAAGAAAATGAAGCTTGCTTTCTTGTGGGCTCATTTTATGTCTCTTGTCAATTGGTTGGTGCACTTTGCATATCTTTTGATTTATTGATACACTTTGTGTATCTTTCAATTTTTTTGGCGGTCATTGCACATCTTTTCAATTTTTCTTATTTTTAGGCTCATTTTATGCCCTTTTCATTCAAGCCATCTACAAGAAAAATATTTTTAATCAAAAGGTTCCTGAAGTTGCCGATTATACCTAAGCCCACCACTTTGCTAGTGGTGTTGTCTCCAAGAGTGACCTTGCCTCCATCCCTGGCCTCCAGCAAAATGAATTGATTGGCATCTTCAGTCATGTGTCATGGGCACCCGCTGTCCAGGTACCACATGCTATCATGAGGTTTTTTGTGAGAGCACACCTACAAAATCATCAAACATCAGATTTAGGAACCCAAACAATTTTGGGTCCCTTCTTATGGAAAGAAGAAAGTAATGCATGTGTGTTATGTTGTGAACCATGCAATTTGGATCTCCACACCTAATGTCCATTATGCTGAATAGTACCAGTGTGCGAAATATGTCCTAGTATGCCACATGAAAAACATCTAGCCCCAGGAAAAGGGTTTACTAATCAACTCGAGTGATGATGCTTCTTCTTAAAGTTATGTGATGCATGCAATAATTGTTTATCATTTTTAAATGCTTTAAGTTTTTCTTTCAAATCTTTATTTTCATATTCATAAGCTACCACTTCCACTTTTAACTGATGTTCATTATTATATATTTGCCATGTAAGTTCCTTTTAATTTCTTAAACTCTTTTTCTAACTCAATATGAGATGACTTCAAGGAATCATGTGCATCAGATAATTCAATATGCTTCTTATTTAATTCATCAAACTCATCAAGTAATGACATGTGATTGTTATCAAGTGTAGAGTGATCTTTAAACAACAGTTTATGCTCATTTTGTAAATTTAAAAGTTCCAATTTTAAGCTAGCATGCATTTTTTTAAGTTTCCTATATGATGCATGAATTTGTTCAGAAACTTTGATTAATTGATTATAGGTTAGATCACATACCTCTTCTTGGTCAGACTGACCAAGATGATCATCCGCCATCAAGCACAAGTTTGTAGTCTCCTCCTCAGCTTCAATCTCAGAGGAGCCAGATGTAGAATTTGCCCAGAATGCCTTTTTAAATCACTTAATGTCCTTCCTAAACTTAGGTTTCTTCTTACCCTTCTCCTTGCTTGAGTGAGTATTAAGTGTAGGAAAATCAATTTTAACATGTCCTAGCTTCCTACATTCAAAATAAATCACATCAGTATAACTTTTAAAATTCTTGCTACGCTTACCTTTATTCAACTTCTTATGGTGCTTCTACTTCTTAGAAAGCTTTTGAATTTTCTAGTGATTAAGGCAACATCATTGCTTTCAGATTTGAAAGAATTAGTATCCTTATTATTATCTGTTAGTGCCACAGTCTTCTCCTTCTTTTTCTCTCCTGTATCAATTTATCTTTACTTCACTCTTTGCTCATAAGAATTGAGTGATCCAAGTAAGTTATCAATAGAATAAGTATTCAAATCCTTAGATCAGTTGCTGCAATAATCTTATCATCAAAGAAATAAGGAAAGCATCTCAAAATTTTATTAACTTTTTATAATTAGTTAGCTTTCTTCCTAAGGCATATAGTGAGGTGAAAATTTAAGTAAACCTAGTTTACATGTCAAATATTGATTCACTAGGTTTCATGCGAAAAAGTTCGTAGTCATACAACAAGATATAAATCTAGAATGCTTAACTTTATTTGTTCCTTCGGATTTAATACACATTATTTTCCATATTTCTTTACCAGTAGCACAAGTTGAGACACCCATGTAATCTTTCAATTTTAAAAGCACATAAAAATAGTTTAAACATTTTGCATTAAGTTGTGCTAAATCCCTATCATCAAAAGTCCATTTAGTAAAAGGAAGTTCAGTTTTTATGCCATTGATTTCACGAGTTAATAGTGAATATCCATCCTTAATAAGTATCCACATGCGATAGTCAATTGATTATAAAAACATATACATGCAAGTTTTCCAAAAAATAAAAGGTATATTATCAAACAAAGGTGGTCGGGTGATAGAATACCCTTTCGCATTATTACGATTACCGAAGTTAGCCATGGATCTAAATTCAAAAGTTTTCAAAAACTCAATTTTATGAATCTGGCTATGATACTACTTGAAAGTTTATTGGGGATGTTAAGCCCTTATGAACTAGCCCGAGACTAACCAAGAGGGGGGGTGAATTGGTGTTTTAAAAAATTTCTCAAACAAAATCACAATCACAACCAAACAATCACAATAAAAATAAAGTGCATAAATTAAATGCAAAAAATGCAATAAGAAAGAACACACTAAATTTTATAGTGGTTCGATCAACTTGACCTACGTCCACTCCCTGGAGCCTCTCCTTCGGATATTATACTAGACTTGTTGATTCTCCTTTTGCTCCAACAACATGGCGGAGAAGACTATACAAAAATGCTTTTCCACCAACCCTGATGAGGCAGAGAACCCAACTCCTTTCGCTTCCTCTTGTAGCAGGCAAAAAACCTGACCCCTTTGCTTTCTCCTAAAGCAGGAAGAGAACCTTGATCAATCATTGAAGTAGACCTCTCTAGAACCTCCAAGAAATATGGGACGACGACCAAAGAAGATGACTCAGATCCTTGCTTAGAGCAACCTTTATGAAATCCCTCATAAACTCCCCCTCACAAAATTCTCTCTCTCTCTCCCAACCTCTCCCTCTCCTCTTGGCTCTCTCAGGTTAGGACAACAGTAAAAGATATAATCTTAGGTAAATAAGAGGTCTTATATAAAAGAGCATCAGATTTTCCCTTCATTGCAACTAACCAACAAAGATTATCTAGGACAATCAATGGATCATCCTGTACGATCAGTACAAATTGAGCTCAATCAGCCAAGATAATTTGGAGGAGGATGGATGATTAAAGTATTTAATTATTCTGAATATCTAGGATGATTAGACATCATCCTATATGATTAGTTCAAAATTGTTGAGTATCATCCATGCAATCGCTTTATTCACCAAGACTTTTCAAGTTGGACGATGGAAAAATAATTAATCATCCAGAATGATTTATGGATCATCCCGGATGATTAGTTCAAAACATCATAGATCGTCTAGGCCATTGCTCCGGTCAGCTAGGAAGAAACCAAGGTTTTTTTAACAGATCATCACAGACGATCATGCGATCATCCTGGATGATATGATCGATTAATCAAACCTTAATTACTTTCCTTGATCATATGACTAATTTAGGCATAATTATAATGCATCATCCAGAATGATGTCATGGATGATGTCCAAAAATAAAACATGCCTAAAATATTTGACATTTTTTTTTATTTGAGCCTATCGTCCAAGACAATTTGCTTAATTTTGGCTAGCTTAACTAGGATGCCCTCATTAGGGTTTCTATTTTTAACTGATCATCCATGATGACATGGGATCATCCCGAATGATATGATCAAAAAAAGAAAACTCTAAAGACAGACAGAATGTTTCCTTGAGTGTGCATGTGCAATGTTACTTAGAATCATGACCCACTTTGTTACATTTGACTCAAGAAAAAGGTAAAAACACTTAACAAATATTTACAGACTGACTCAGTCCTAATCTGAACTTTACCAAATCTTGAGCTAACTTGATTTGCAATTAACATTGTTGACCTAAAATGTTAGTATGAAAGATAATAATAGAAAAATTGAAGTGTCAGAAATGTTTGCTATCATCAAAATTATAATCTCTAAATCCAGATTCGCAATAATCAAGATTGGTTATCAGGTCTAAGGCAAGGTGCTAGGAAAGATGTGTTTTAACAGACCAAGGTGAAGAACCTAGGGTTGGGTCCCTACTAACTTATATAACACTATAACAACATAATGTCATGCTTGGAATGAAGTTTAAAAGGTTTAGGGTTTGAACGATCTTAACTAAAAATGAGATCAATAAGTGGACCTTCAATAAAATTACTCGTGAAAATGGTTCTGTTACGGAGGATGTTGAGGAAATTGCTAATTTGGTGGTTCAACATTTTCAGAATCACCTCAACAAGGATTTTATTCTTGAAACTATTGATAACCCTTGTGTTATACTTAACCTCATTTCTCAAGATGATAATGATTGCTTTTCTAAAATCCCCACTATTAAGGAAATAAAGAGATTGTTCATAGTATGAATGCTGATTCTATGGCCGGTCCTGATGGTTTTATTACTAAGTTTTTTTTTTGAAAACATAGATTAGTATTAGGAATGATCTTCATTCTATTCTTTTGAAATTATTTGCTGGTCATACTCTTCCAAATTTTTTTGGTTTTGTGCCAGGTCACTTGCCTATTAAGTACCTTGGGGTTCCTCTTTTTAAAGGCAGAAAAACAAAACTTTCTTTTTGATGACTTAATTACTTCTGTGCATAATAAGATCTTATCTTAGGAGTCCAATTTTTTGAGTTTTGAGGGTCGATTAACTCTCATTAGAAGTGTTCTTTGTTCTCTCCTTGTTTATACTTTTTAAACTCTACAACCTACTCGTACGGTGTGTAATAGAATTGATAAACTTCTCAATAATTTTTTTGAAGGGACCAATGTCAATTCTAAAATTATCTGGTCCTCTTGGGATAAGTGTTGTGGTGTCTTAAATAAAGGTGGTTTGGGTTGTAAGAGTATGTTTTATTTGACTTAAGCATTTTTCTTTAAATTATTGTATTCTTTCTTTGCTAAAGTGAGTATTTGGGCTAAGTTTATGTTTGCTAAGTATTGTTCGGGTAAACACCATACTATTTGTCGTTATAATAAGGAGAACTCTAAAGTGTGGCAGAGACTTTATAAGAATAAATGGGTGGTTGAAGCCCAATTATTTTTGGGGCTAGGTGGTGGTAACATCTTTTTTTGGTAGGACCATTGGTTGGGATCTCATTCTATAGATTCCATCGTTAATACCACTTCCACGACAACAAGTAAGGTGAATTATCTCATTTCTGAAAACTATTGGGATTATGATAAACTTGCTAGTGTTATTCTTGATTCTATTATTAAAAAATTATGAACCTTCCTCTTAACATGGATTCTGATGATTTATTACTATGCAATTTGCCTAAGGATGGGAATTTCAAATTAAAGGATGCTTGGCATGCCTTCAGAGCTAAGAATGATATCTCTACTATTTTTTCTATGATTTGACATAAAAGCATTCCTACCACTATTGCTACTTTTATATGGAGAATTTTGCATAAGTTTATCCCTACTGATGATAACTTAATTAAAAAAGGCTTTATCTTACCATCCAAGTTTCAATGTTGCTTTTATGTGGAGATAAAAATTTTTAATGCTAATTTGTCTATCAATGTTTTGCTTAATTCTTGATTTATTAAAGGTCGCATTCCTAGAATTATTCCTTCCCTCATTTTATGGTATTTAAGTTTGGATAGAAATAATTCTCTTTTTAATGGTATTAGAATGAATCATCATAGGATTATTAAGAATGTGAAAGATAAGGTTATGCGGCTTTTTTCTGTCAATATGCTCTCTGTTAAGAACTTTAATAATTATTACTTTATGGCCTCTGATTTGGGTATCATGATGGAGGGTGAGCATTGCTCTACTAAACCTAGGATTGTTTATTGGATCAAACCTCCTAATAATTCTTATAAGCTTAATGTGGATGGTGTTGTCAAGGGTTTTAGTTTGGGTTGTGGTGGCCTTATTAGGGATGGTTATGGGAATGTCATCACGGCTTTTGCCAGTCCCTTCCATAATTGCTCTATGAATTTTGCTGAGCTTTCTACTATTTTGCATGGGATTAAATTATGTGTTTCTCTTGGCATCTCTAACATTTGGATTGAAATAGACGCTACTTATAATATTCATTGTTTAAGTAATGTTGATGAAATTGTGTGCAACTGGGATCTTTTTTATCTTGTTAGGGACATTAAGCAGTTGCTGATTTTTATTAATTACTCCCTTTTCTCATGTGTATAGCGAGGGGAATGTCTGTGCTGATTGGCTTGCCAATTTGGGGTGTAACTTAGATTATTTTATTGATTTCACTGCTTCTAACCTTCCGGTTCCTTTAAAAGGGCTCTTAAGATTAGGAAAAATTTGTCTTCCCTATATTAGAATTTAGTTGTGGATTTTGTTTGCTTGGTTTAGGGGTTGCCTTCTCGTGCTTGTGGGATTCCTCTATTTTCTGCTTTTCTTGTTTTTCTTATTTCTGTTTTGATGCCAGTAGGTTTTCCCTGTGCTGTTTGTCTTGTCCCAAGCTTCTGGTGTGTTCATTTCGTTTATTATGGGCTACTTTCCTCTTTCCTGTGGCTGGACAATTTTGGGGTTATTGTTTTCTAGCGCTATTTTGCTGGGCTGCTGGAGGTTGGTAAGGTTTCATGCGGGCTATTTTTCTGTAATTTGTGGCTAGGCTTGTTTGGGTTGTGCTAGTGGTTGTTCTTTGGACCTTTTCTGCTATGATTTGTCCTTGTGGATTGATTGCCTCTTTCATGTGGCTGGGCGTTGTTGGGGGTGTGCTAGAGGTTGTTTTTTGGCCCTATTTGTTAGAATAGTTGCTATTTGAATGCTTTACATTTTTACAACTTGTATAGTTTTGATGATTCCAAACATTATTGTTCAAATGTGTAGTTATCTCCTAACAATTTTAGAAGATTTGTATTTGCTCTTGTGTGTACTAACATTTCAGGAAAATCAGACTCCAGACTATGATAACTTCAAATCAAATTCAACATAAGATACTTTGTTAACTTGAAACTTGCATTTTTCTTTGAATTAAATTTGAAAGGGAGTGATTGTAATTGAGTGGACAAACACACACACATAAGGAGATCATAAAAATTTTATACTGATCGTACGGGACGATATCCGATCGTACGGGACGATCAGACAGTTATCTCCTATAGAGCACATGGAACGAATAGGAACTTGCTCAAAAAATTTTCTAATTCCTATTCGTCAAGGACGAAATTAATTATCGTCCAGGACAATTGGTTCACTGTAAAATTTTCGTCCAGATGAATTTTATCATCGTCCGAGGCGATTGGTCCTCTGGAAAATTTTCGTCCAGATGAAGTCAAAAATCGTCCAGGACGATTGGGTCTCTGGAAAATTTTCGTCCAGACGAATATATTTTAGTCCAAACGATCAACCGACTTAGAACAGATTTCAGCAGTTTCTAGAATCGACCTTGTAATAACTGTTCGTACTGGACGAACCTAAATTCGTACAGGACGATCAGCTGTACGAAGACATTTCGTACACATATTCAAATAGGGTCGTTTCAGATCGTTTAAGTAAAATCGTCCAGGATGATCCACGATTGTACAGGACGATCCACTGCGTACAGAATTGAAAACTTGCAGTTTTTGGACGGTTTTTCTTGTCTTTTATATAAATAGTCCAAATTAGACTGCCACCATATCTTTTTATCATTTGATCTTCGTGCCTCTTTAGAGAATAGCCAAGGAGAGAGTGGAAGAGAGCATTCAAGGGAGGATTCCTACCACTGGAGTGAGAAGGCTTCACTTTGATTACAAAGGTAAGAGTCTCTACTTGTGAATTGGGATTACTTCACTCTTTTCCTTTTTCCTTCTAGATTCTTGTGAGAAGATCAGTCAAGGAGATCCGGTTCTCTGCCGACACTTGGAGAGTGTGAACAGCCGAAGGGTTCTCTTCCTACACTTGGAGAGTGTGAACAGAACGAAGGGTTCTCTGCCGACACTTGGAGAGTGTGAATAGCCGCAGGGTTCTCTGCCTACACTTGGAGAGTGTGAACAGGACGAAGGGTTCTCTGCCTACACTTGGAGAGTGTGAATAGCCGTAGGGTTCTCTGCCCACACTAGGAGAGTGTGAAAGGATGACAGTTCTCTGCCAGCACTGGGGATTGTGTAAAAGGACAACGGTTCTCTGCCAACACTGGGGATAGTGTAAAAGGACGAACAGTTCTCTGCCGCACCGGGTAGTGGTGAAAAGAGTGTGTTGTAAAGGCTTCTCCGCCTTGCTGTGGGTGCAAAAGGAGAGTCACTATTGGTTTTAGTGCAATACTCAGAGGGTGCCTCTGAGGAGTGGATGTAGGTCTGGTTATAGACCGAACCACTATAAATCTGGTGTCATTTACATTATTGTTTTTACGTTTCCGCACTTTAAATTTTAGTTTTAACAACTCTGTGGTTGAAAAATATTTTTCTACAAACTTTAAAAGAAATTTTTATTTCGGTTCAACTTAATCTTCAAAGAGGGTTTAAAATTTTTAAACTACCAATTCACCCCCCCCCCCTCTTGGTAGCCTTGGGACATTAACTTAGGCTTAACAACCTAATTACTAGACTCAACAAGTGGTATCAGAGCATCGTTTCAAAATCATAAGTTTAACTACTTTTTGATTAACATAAATGGCTACATTTGGAAACCGAAACACACCTGAGGGTTACTCTATCACTAGACCTCCACTGTTTGACAATATTCCTTTTGATTTTTGAAAAACACGCATGTCTACTTTCTTACAGTCACTTGATTATCGCATGTGGATTCTAGTCCATGAAGGTTACACAAAACCAACTAGATTAGTTGATGGAGTTAGGGTAGAAACACCCTATGCAGATTGGACTATTGAAGAACGTGACTTAGCACAATTAAATGCGAAATGTTTAAACAGTTTCTTTTGTGCTTTAAAATCTGAAGACTACATGCGAGTTTCCACTTGTAAAAGCGGAAAGGACATATGGGATAGACTTTGTATAACTTATGAAGGACAAATGAGGTTAAGCAATCAAGACTCAATATTTTGTTGCATGACTATGAATTATTTCGCATGAAACCTAATGAATCTATTTCAGACATGTACACAAGATTCACTCAAATTGTCACCTCTTTGCATGCACTTGGTAGGGAATTAACTAATGCTGAAATGGTCAATAAGATTCTTCGTTGTTTACCTACTGCTTATGATGCTAAAATTACTGCAATTACAGAGTCTAAAGATCTGAATATTTATTCCATTGACAATCTTCTTGGTTCACTCATTGCTTATGAGCAAGGAGTAAGTCAAAGAAAGATTGATGCAGGTGAACCACGAAAGGACAAGAATATTGCACTAAATGTGGAAGAGTCAGAAAGTGAACACTCACAACCTAAGGATGAAGATGATATTGCATTGATGACTAGACAATTCAGAAGCTTTTTAAAGAGGAAGCAGAAGAGACGCCATCAATGGAATAGAGGTAAGTATAACAGAAATGGCAAGGTTTCTAATGAAGTTATTTGTTATGAATGCAGGAAACCAGGTCATATAAAGACTGAGTGTCCAAAACTCAAAGCCACTCCTAGCAAGGAGAAGGTAGAGGAGAAACAAATGGTAAAGAAGGGCAAGAAGATGTTTCAAAGAGCTTTCTGGGCGGACTCACCTTCAGACTCATCTGAGACTAAAAAAGAAGAAGAAGTCATCCAACCTTTGCTTGATGGCAGATAATGTTGAACAATTAGATCAAGAAGAGGTATGTGATTTAACCTATGATAAATTGTTTGAAGTTTCTGAACACATGCATGATGCATATATGAAAATGAAAAAGATGCATGCTAGTTTAAGTTTAGAATTGGAAGAGCTTAATAAGGAACACGAAATCCTTAGGAAAGATCATGCTTTAATAGATAACAACCACATGAAACTACTTGATGAATATGATGACTTGAATAAAAATTTTGAGAATTTAAAATCATCCTATGCTGAACTTGAAAAAGAATTTAAGAATTTTAAGAATGAATCAGAGAGCAAGACATATAGAATCAATTATACCAATCGAATCTTGGAAGATATGAATTCATTTTACAAACTCACAATAAGAGCTCTCGAGGATAATAAGAACACCCCTAAACATGAAGATTTTACAAATCCTAAATATTATCCTAAATTCATGAAATCCCTTAGAAGACCATCATATGAAAGAAAACATAGGAATATTTTTCCTAATGTTAAATGTAATAATTGTGGATTTTTGGGACATATATCTCACACCTGCACTTTAAAGATGAAAACTAATTTGGTGTGGAGAACTAAGATGCATAAACCTAGACATATCATACATGCATCTGATTATAAATTTCATAAAGGTGAACCCAAACTTGTTTGGGTTCCCAGGTCTAACATTTGAAAATTTTGCAGGAGTACTCTCACACAAGACCTCGTGAGAGTATATGATACCTGGACAGCGGATGTTCAAAGCATATGACTGGAGATACTGCTCAATTCATAACGCTGGAAGCCAGGAATGGAGGCAAGGTTACACTTGGAGATAATACCACAAAGAAAGTGGTTGGATCAGGTATGATTGGAAATTTGAAAAACTTTTTCATAGACAATGTGTTATTAGTTGAAGGCTTAAAACATAATCTGTTAAGCATAAGTCAGCTATGTGATAAGGACTACAATGTAAAATTTTTACCTACTAGCTGCATAATAAGCCTAAATGGAAAAATTGTTTTAAATGGAAAAAGGGTAAACAATGTCTACATGCTAGATTTAAATTGTATTCAAACTCCTACTGCTTTTTGTTTGAAAACTGTTTCTGATGAATCATGGCTTTGGCATAGGAGACTTTGTCATTCTAGCATGAAAAATCTTAGGAGAATTACCCAAAAGAATTTGGTGAGAGGTATACCTAAACTAGACTTTACTAAGGACCATCTATGTGATGCATGTCAATTAGGAAAACAAGTGAGGTCCTCTTTTAAGTCCAATAAGGATTTTAGAACCAGTAAACCTTTAGAAATTCTACACATGGATCTTTTTGGACTAGTAGGAACTGTAAGTCTAGAAGGGAAGGTATATGGATTTGTTATAGTGGATAATTTTTCAAGATTCACCTGGGTTAAATTTCTTTTTCATAAGAGTGAATCATTTGAGGAATTCAGAAAATTTTCAACTTGGATTCAAAGAAAACTAGGATGTGAAATAATTTCTTTAAAAAGTGATCATGAAAGAGAATTTGAAAAAGAAAGATTTGAAAATTTCTGTAAAGAAAAGGGGATTGATCACAATTTTTCTGCACCTAGAACCCCTCAACAAAATGGGGTAGTTGAAAGGAAAAACATAACATTAATAGAAGCCGCCCGAGCAATGTTAGCAGAATACTCACTTCCTAGATATTTTTGGGCTGAGGCGGTTAGCACTGCATGTTATGTTCTGAATAGGGTGAATGTGAGATCAAATTTAAATAAATCACCCTATGAGTTGCTAAAAGATAGAACACCTAATTTGTCTCATTTGCATGTATTTGGTTGCAAGGTGTTCATACATAATAATGGAAAATCTGCCTTAGGAAAATTTGATCCAAAATCAGATGAAGGAATTTTTGTTGGATATTCAAGTGTTGGAAAATCTTATAGGGTATTCAACAAAAGAACTTTAGTCATTGAAGAAACCACACATGTTGTATTTGATGAAAGTGGAAATTTGGAAGAGCCAAATGTTGTTGAAGAAGAAATTGAAGAAAACTCCCAAAAGATTGATAGATTAAATTTGGAAGAAAATGTGGAAGAAAATTTGGAAAGAGAAAACCCTTTGCCTAGAGATTTGAGATTTTCTAAAAACCACCCAAAGGAATTGATTATAGGTGAACCAAGTGAGGGTGTTAGAACTAGGCGTGGATTAAACAAGGAAGTCAATCATTCAGCCTTTATTTCAACTATTGAACCCACTAACATTGATCAAGCACTTTCTGATGAATTTTGGATATTGGCCATGCAAGAAGAGTTAAATCAATTTGTAAGAAATAAAGTTTGGGAATTAACTACAAGGCCAAAAGATCAAAGTGTTGTTGGAACCAAGTGGGTTTTCAAAAATAAAATGAATGACTCAGGAGTAGTCATTAGAAATAAGGCTAGATTAGTTGGTAAGGGGTATAATCAAATTGATGGAATTGATTTTGAGGAGACTTTTGCCCCTGTAGCTAGACTTGAAGCAATTAGGGTTTTACTTGCCTTTGCCTGTTTTAAAGGTTTTAAATTATTTCAAATGGATGTAAAAAGTGCCTTTTTGAATGGGGTTATTGAAGAAGATGTTTTTGTAGAACAACCTCCAGGTTTTGAAATTTTTAAATTTCTAAATCATGTGTTCAAGTTAAAAAAGGCATTATATGGATTGAAACAGGCACCTAGGGCTTGGTATGAGAGGTTGAGCACCTTCCTACTTGAAAGATCTTTTGAAAAAGGAAGTGTGGATATAACTCTCTTTTTAAGAAAAATTGGAAAGGATATACTTATTGTTCAAATTTATGTGGATGACATCATCTTTGGATCTTTAAATAAAAATCTTTGTGATGATTTTTCTAAAACAATGAGTAGTGAATTTGAAATGAGTTTAATGGGAGATTTAAATTACTTTCTAGGATTTAGCATAAAGCAACTTGAGGAAGGTATATTTTTTAGTCAAACTAAATATATTAAGGATATCCTCAAAAAATATGAAATAGACAATCCTAAACCTGTTAGTACACCAACGAGTTCTTCAGTTCAGTTGGATAAGGACCTTAAGGGAAAATCTGTTGATCAAAAGAAATTTAGAGGGATAATTGGATCTTTACTTTACTTGACTGCTAGCCGACAAGATATTATGTTCAGTGTTTGCTTATGTGCTAGATTTCAATCAAATCCAAAAGAATCACATTTGACAGCAGTGAAAAGGATTTTAAGATATTTACTAGGAACTCAAAACTTAGGGATTTGGTATCCTAAGTTTAGCTCTTCATTTGAAATTATTGGTTACTCAGATTCTGACTTTGCAGGCTGTAGAGTGGATAGGAAAAGCACTTCTGGAACATGTCAATTCATTGGAAATTCATTAGTTTCATGGTCTAGTAGAAAACAAAATTCAGTGGCACTATCTACTGCAGAAGCAGAATACATTGCATTAGGAAGTTGTGTGGCACAAGTACTTTGGTTAAAATAATAGTTGATTGATTTAGGATTAACTATAGGCACTATTACAATTTATTATGACAATACTAGTGCTATTTGCATTTCCAAAAATCCTATTCAACATTCTAGAACCAAACACATTGATATAAGGCATCATTTCATAAGGGATCATGTATCCAAGGGAGAAATTGAACTCATACATGTTTCAACTGAAAATCAACTTGCAGACATTTTTACAAAACCTTTAGCCTTTGATACCTTCAGTACTTTAAGAACAAGGCTTGGTGTAATTGATTTGAATGCTTAATCAAAATGTCTTTGCAACATTGATATTTGTTTTGTTTTGTTTTTGATTTTGTGAAATTTTGTGTGTTTTGAATGAATTTGTTTTTAGGTCTATGGTTTTGTTTTATGTTTTCTGTGTTTTTGAATGTTTAGTTTGTTTTTCTTAAATAAAAAATCAAAAATTCAAAAATTGGAGGAAATCGTCCGGGACGAATTCTGTTTCGTACTGGACGATGTGTGAAAGAACAGTTTGCGCGAATTTTAATCGTTTTGAGAGCAGTTTTTAATTTGATCGTCTATACGATCTGACGATCGTCCAGGACGAAAATGTTTTTGTTTCTCAAACGTCGAGACGATTGAATGCAGCGGTTGAGTGGATAAGACAGTTTTTAATATGATTTTCGTCTGTACAAATTTTTGGTTCGTCCAGACGAACAGATGTCGGTTCATTGTAGGGGACGGTTTTCAAGAGACATTAAAACGAGTTACTTTTTGATCGTCTGTACGAAATAATTTCGTCTGTACAATCGGTCAAGTCAAAAAGCCTGTACGAAGGGACGCATCGTAAGTTGTGTTGATTACGAAAAGCCGTTACATTTAGGACGAATTTGATCGTCTGTACGAAATATTTTTGTCCAGACGAACGATGATTTTTCGTCCAGGACGAAAGTTTTCGTCCAGGACGAACGTATCGTTTTTCTTTAAATATGAAGGCTTTCTAACTTAACAATCACACTTCTAAACTTCACTTTCAATCCCTTTCTACTTCAAATCAACAATGGCCTCCTCAAGCAAGAGACAAAAGGTGTTGGTAAAGAAACCCAATAGGAATGCCTCAGAAAACTTCCTGTCTAAGGCGAATGAGGAATCATTTCCTCGTTTTGCATCCGCCAAAATAACTCCCTCTCGCATTTTAATCCAAAGCGAGTTAAATTTTAAGGTAATGCACCTTTTTGCCTCAACACAATTTCAATTCATACTTTCTCTCGTCCACTTCTACAACAAGCAAACCTATCACTATTTCCTAGCAAACATGAGTTTTAATTCAGACCACTCCTCCATAAGTTCTTATGTCTTCAAGCAAAAAGTTGAAATCACCAAGCACGACCTTGGTGCCTTTTTGAACTTAAGAACTGAGGGATATAGAGCACACACCCTAATGTCAGAAACCTCCTTCAAATGGTATCATGTCAATAGGGTAATTAGAGAAAATGGTCCTTGACTATCATGTCGCTAGAGTCTCCGGTATGACCAAAAATGTCCGAATCATCCAGCATATCCTTCGATCTTCAATCATTCCTAAAGCTGGTGATAGGATTAATATTACCCCTTACCTTTTTGATTATGGAATGTTATCCTATTGACGAAGCCCAACTTATCATAGATCATATTTATGGGCTTTCAGAAATAGGACATGCAGAACAGAAGAGAAAAATGAACATCTCATTAGGACACTTAGTCACATACATTTTGGAAAAGAAATACAACTTAGTGCATCCTGATGAAGAATACGAAGAGCCGGTATACTATAATGATGCTTCCTTCAGATTGCTTTTCAAGGAGGAAAAAGGAAAAGCACATGCTAGTGCTTCAGAAGAGGAAGAAGAAGGAGAGCAAACTTCTGCACCTCAGTCAGATTATCAGAATCTGATTAAAAGATTTGATAGATTAGAGACTCATGTTGATCAAAGGTTTGATCATTTTGATGCTCAACTTAAGCAGCATCAACAAGACATTGGTAACATTAGAGATGAAGTACATGAAATTAATACCAATGTAATGTTGATGGCCTCCTACTTCAACCTTTTTGGCGGCATTCCTCCTCCTCCTCCTCCAGAACAGTAGAGATGAATTTCTTTGTTTTTGTTGTATTCGTGTTATATGTTTTGTTGTGTCAGTTTTTATGTTAAGTGTTTGTTTTTATGTTTGTTTTTTCTTTTAAGTTCAGTGTATTTTCTTACTTGTTTTTAGATATTATGAAATGTGTAATCCTTTCATTAATATCAATGGATGTTGTACTTGTTTCAAATTTGATTTGTTTTTGGAATGTGATTAATTTTTATGAATTTCATTAGTATTATTTAATCTTCATAGTGCTTAAATTAGATTGTAATTTGAGATTATCTATATTAGAAAATCTAGTCTTTCTAAATTTAAAAGTTGTTTATAACTTATTGTAATTAGAACTTTTAAAATTCATGTCTATTCATTTTGACTACATAAAAGTTAATATTATTATTGCAATTTAGATATTTTCTTATTTTGTATTTCTATGCTCAAGTGATATTTATGCACTTAGAAATATTTGAAATTTTAGATTATTGATTTTGGAAAAAATTGGTTTCAATTACTCTTGAAAATTGTACAAATAGTACAAAAAATTGTTTTGATTATTCTATTTGCATTTTGTTTTTGTGTTTTTGACTTTGTGATTGTGTTTTTGACTTTGTGATTGTTTGTGTTAAAAATTTTTGAAAAACAAAAATATTGTTCTTTGCTTCAAAATGTCTCCTTATTTTCATGTATTCATCAATTCAAGGGGAGTTTAGGAGATAGAAGATTTGTTTAAATTGAAACCAAACAAACAATAATTGTTTTGCCATCATCAAAAAGGGGGAGATTGTTAGAATAGTTGCTATTTGAATTCTTTACATTTTTGTAACTTGTATAGTTTTGATGATTCCAAATATTATTGTTCAAATGTGTAGTTATCTCCTAACAATTTTAGAAGATTTGTATTTTCTCTTGTGTGTACTAACATTTCAGGAAAATCAGACTCCAAACTACGATAATTTTCAAATCAAATTCAACATGAGATACTTTGTTAATTTGAAACTTGCATTTTTCTTTGAATTAAATTTGAAAGAGAGTGATTGTAATTGAGTGAATAAAAACATACACACACACATAAGGAGATCATAAAAATTTTATACTGATCATACGGGATGATATCCGATCGTACGAGACGATCAGACAGTTATCTTCTATAGAGCACATGGAACGAATAGGAACTTGCTCAAAAATTTTTCTAAGTCCTATTCGTCTAGAACGAGATTAATTATCGTTCAGGACGATTGGTTCACTGTAAAATTTTCGTCCAGATGAATTTTATCATCGTCCGTGGCGACTGGTCCTCTGGAAAATTTTCGTCCAGACGAAATTAAAAATCGTCCAGGACGATCGGGTCTCTGGAAAAATTTCGTCCAGACGAAAAAAAAATTATCGTCCGAGGCGATTGGTCCTCTGGAAAATTTTCGTCCAGACGAAGTCAATAATAGTCCAGGACGATCGATTCTTTGTAAAAATTTCGTCCAGACGAACATATTTTCGTCCAAACGATCAACGGACTTAGAACAGTTTTCAGCAGTTTCTAGAATCGACCTTGTAATAACTGTTCGTACTGGACGAACCTAAATTCGTACAGGATGATCAGCTGTACGAAGACATTTCGTACACATATTCAAATAGGGTCGTTTCAGATCGTTTAAGTAAAATCGTCCAGGACGATCCACGATCGTACAGGACGATCCACTGCGTACAGAATTGAAAACTTGCAGTTTTTGGGCGGTTTTTCTTATCTTTTATATAAATAGTCCAAATTAGACTGCCACCACATCTTTTTGTCATTTGATCTTTGTGCCTCTTGAGAGAATAGCCAAGGAGAGAGTGGAAGAGAGCATTCAAGGGAGGATTCCTACCACTGGAGCGAGAAGGCTTCACTTTGATTGCAAAGGTAAGAGTCTCTACTTGTGAATTGGGATTACTTCACTCTTTTCCTTTTTCCTTCTAGATTCTTGTGAGAAGATCAGTCAAGGAGATTCGGTTCTCTGCCGACACTTGGAGAGTGTGAACAGCCGAAGGGTTCTCTACCTACACTTGGAGAGTGTGAACAGGACGAAGGGTTCTCTGCCTACACTTGGAGAGTGTGAACAGCCGTAGGGTTCTCTGCCCACACTAGGAGAGTGTGAAAGGATGACGGTTCTCTGCCAGCACTGGGGATTGTGTAAAAGGATGACGGTTCTCTACCAACACTGGGGATAATGTAAAAGGACGAACGGTTCTCTGCCGCACCGGGTAGTGGTGAAAAGAGTGTGTTGTAAAGGCTTCTCCGCCTTGCTGTGGGTGCAAAAGGAGAGTCACTATTGGTTTTAGTGCAATACTCAGAGGGTGCCTCTGAGGAGTGGATGTAGGTCTGGTTATAGACCGAACCACTATAAATCTGGTGTCATTTACTTTATTGTTTTTACGTTTCCGCACTTTAAATTTTAGTTTTAACAATGTGGTTGAAAAATTATTTTTCTACAAACTTTAAAAGAAATTTTTATTTCGGTTCAACTTAATCTTCAAAGAGGGTTTAAAATTTTTAAACTACCAATTCACCCCCCCTCTTGGTAGCCTTGGGACATTAACTTAGGCTTAACAACCTAATTACTAGACTCAACACTATTTTGCTAGGCTACTAGTTGGTGGTAAGGCTCCCTATGGGCTGATTTTATGTATCTTATGGATAGGCATGTTTGGGGCTATGCTGGTGCCTGTTCTTTGGACCTATTATGTTATGATTTTTTCTGGTTTCTACTAGTTTGGTTTATGGAGTTGTGCTGCTTGGTTATGGTGGGGGTTGGTTCATTCGATTTACTGCTTTTCCTTGGCATGGTTCCAGTGCGCTATCTTCTGACTGGGATTAAGGTGGAGTGGCATTTCAATTGCGAATTTGCTGGCATTTATGTTTCTAATCATTTCGACTGGGTGGACCTTTATTCCTTGTATCTGCTTTTCCTGTGCTCTCTCTGTTGGTTTGGTTGTTCTGTTCGAAACTTTGGCTTATTCATGTTTTTCCATGGGAGTTGTGGCATTTCTATGGATAAGCTGGCTAACTTGTTTAATTTGATTGTGAGTTGGTTTTATAAATCCTTTTTCTTGGTTCCTTGTAGCTTTGGTTTTGTAGCCTATTTCTTGTGGTATTCTTATGCTTCATGTTTTCCTGATAGTGGAGAATTTGGAGTCTGAAAGAGTTCTCTTCTGTTACTTATTTGGTGGATAATTGCTTGGAATATCACCATGCCTTTTTTTTGCTTTTATTTGTGCAATTTCTACTTTGGCTTCCAACTTTTTTTGCAGGGGCTTTTTAGTGCAGGTGCTCGTAGTTGTTTTTTGTTGGATGGGAAGATGAGGCTCACTGCTGATTTTTGGCTTTTTCCCTTTTTGGGTGCCCTTTTTTGTGTACCGTAGATTATACATATGCTATATATTAATTTTGCATAGTAGATAACTCGAGCTCCTAGGATTTTTTATTTTCTTTTTGTAACTCTTTTGAGCATTACTGAGCTTGAGATACCTTTAAGGAATTTGTTCTTAATTTTTTATATTAATGTGTATCTGTGAATTTTTCTGTAAAAAAAGTTCATAAAAAGTCATATGAACTTCAAAATAACATTACTTTAGAATAATATAATAAATTATCACAGATTTTTTGAGTAGAAGAGAATAGATTTTTTGAGTAGAAGAGAATTAATTAAGAAGATTACAACTATCAAGAGAAAAATCAATGATATTGCCACTCAATCAACTTTTATGTACTTACATAAAATTTTATTTCCACTCTTTTAGATGCTCAACTTTACAATACTTAAAAGTACAGTTAGATTTCGTTTAATGAATAAGCTAATTATGATTAAATATGTATGAACAAATAAATATGATATTATAATCATTTGGTTAATAGAGGGAATAATACACTGCTTAATAATCATGGCAAAATTTGCTAACAAGTCATATACATTAATTAGTTTAAATAAATTATGAATATTTAAATATAGCATATGATTCATTAATTTTGAGCCGTTCATGCGGCACTTACAGAAAAGCCAACACCAGATATTGTAACTATTCTTATTCCTGTTCCCTGTATACGAGAAGGCGCCCCTCTTGCGTTCCAGAGGCGAACCAAGCAGCCACGGTCCGGACAGTCTTCCCTCTCGCGTCAGAAACCAACTTCACGTGAGCTCGACGCCGGCCTGCCGTCCTCGCCGAAAGTCCTCCCTCTCGCGTGAGAACCCACCTGGGCGTGAGCTTGCCGCTGGCCGCCGAAAGTCCTCCCTTCACTTGCGGTTTGAGAGCCCTCGTCTAAAGTTGTGAATGCAATTGAACTTCTTTTGGAGTGATTATATATCTCTGGAGATTTTTCACACAGTTCACCTGGGTTCTTATTGTGGCTGTAATGTTTGGGTCTCTTACTTTTTCTTTCTCTCTTCTGGGCGCTTTTGAAAGGATCTGCTTTTTGTTCTGGATCCGACATGGCTGAATCCTCCTCCTTCTTTTGGCCGGAAACTTTGCTGTTTTACATTACCTATCAGTTTTGGTTTTTATCCATCTATTGCAGTTTCATTTATTTGATATTACGTTGTAGGAGTTGTTTTGATTTGCATTATTTTGTAATTTAGATGTTCTGATCGAGTTCGATAGCGAGAACGGATATTGAAATTTATTGTCCTTGTTTCTTCAAAAACGTAGGTGATGTGTTAAGGTCGATCGCTTTAACTGTGATGTATTGAGAATGAGTGTTTTTTTTAGCCTTGTGATTATGTGCAGTTGCAGTAAGTCATAATGTTCTTCGAGGATTGAGAATGAATGTTATATAACTGTTGAATTCGCTTATTTAAGACATTATACCTCCCTTTTTATCCTGTCACATTATCCTCTTCTCATCATAGATTTGGATTGAAAAGAAAGAAAAAGTTAATTACGAAAAACTATTGTCATCCTTGTGTTCTTGACTCGAGCAAATTTTTAGATCCCTGCAATTGCTAGAAACAAGCTCTGTTTGTATTTTATATCAATCGAAAGAAGGAAAATAAAGTGAAAAGGGGTTGCGTTCACAACAAATATATGAAGGAAAAAAATTATATATGCTTGGAAAAATCAACTATTGTTTCATTCATAATAGATATAAATAGATACAAAATATAAAATATAAGAACTCTTTAAAAATAGCTATCCATCTTCTTAATAACTGAAAGGAACCTAATTCTTAAGTACAACAATCACAACAACAACATCAAGCCTTTGTTCCACTACGTGGGGTCCGCTACATGAATCCTTTTTCGCCATTGTATCCGTTTAAAAGTCAAATTCTCATTTAAATCTAATAATGAAAGATCATTTCTAATATTTTCTAACCAAATCTTTTTAGGTTTACCTCTACCTTTCTTAACATAAATCAAATCTAATACCTCAACTTTCCTAACCGGATCATTGGTAGACCTCCGTTTAATGTGACCAGACCATCTAAGGCGACTCTCTCTAATCTTATCTTCAACTGGAGCTACTCCAACATTTTTATGTATATGCTCATTTCGTATCCTATCTCTAAGGGTCAAGCCACTCATCCACCTAAGCATCCTCATCTCTGCAACACTTAACTTAGTATAACCTAATTCTTAAGTAGTAGGAGATTATTTTAAACTATCTGTAATGATAAGAGATGATAGATCATCAAATTTAAAATAAACATCCAACCATTATAGGCTCGTCAAAATCCTAGAGGGCCCTAACAGTTCCATTTGCCAGCCTAAATAGATGGACTGGCTAATTTAATACTCATAGACCACTCATTAAATAAATCATTGCACCTACAGTACAACTGACTCTTAGGAGGAGCATGAATGAACATGAGCCAAACATATCATAGTACATTGAAGTAATCAGATACAATTAATTTCTATCAGAGGCAAAATCGAAGATTTTACTTATCGAATTTATGACGAAGTAGTATACAGAAACTCCTAAACTGCGACAAACGTCATAGAAGGAACTCTTCACAAAATTTTATGTAAGGAATACTTTATGACCCTTTATTTTATTTTGAAGTTCTTTTTTATCTTAACATTAGCTTCTGTCAACTTTAGAGACACGTGAACACAAATTACAATGCAAGGGCGATAAAGTATTCTTCTTATGGAATTTTTTAATGAATTACTACAAGATTGTTGTCGTAATACGGTTAATATCGATGTACTCATACATTCTTGCAGCTTAACCCTGTCAGCATCAAGTCAGTCAAATTCACTATTACAAAATGTCCTTTTTTGTTCCATGTCATTTATCACAATTGACTAAACTTAACCATTTCTTGAGATCTATCCTTTAATCTCTTTGTAGCATTGATTGATGATATTTTTTAGCAGAATCATGGTAATCATCAAGATAATTTAATTTCTAGAATAAAACTTCTATCTATTGTCAATTAGAAGCCTTATTTTTAGAAACTAGCTAAAAACATCAATATAATAGACTGCCATGAAAATAATCTATAGCAACAAGCAATTTCCTGTCAGCTACAGTAACATAAACAAACCATTGAAAACACACAAACATGACAAAGAAAGAATGTAAGCTGAGGCTTTTTATACAAATTAATGCAAATAGCACAATACTTGCAAAGAAACATAAAAGTGGCTGAAATGGTATAATAACCTGCATTAGGTTGATGTTCTTCATTCACTGCCTTAAGGTAGAGGAGAATTAGATACCAAGAGTAGATGAAATAGTATCATCTTAGCATAAATAAAACCTGCATAAAAGTAATTAACTGATGTGAAACCATGCAAGTAAAGAAGAACTGCTTAGGGATGTTAATATTTGATTATTAAAGCTTTACTAGTTATAGACTTCTTATTCTCCCAAATTAGGCTTTTAGAATTGTCAAGTAGAAATTATGTAAGGCATGTAGTTACAACTAGATTAATAGGATGCTTACAATTTAACAACATAAAATAGAAAAAGTAATATTACGGCAAAGAAACACTAATCTACAGTTTAACAAATAGATTTGCTCACCTTGGGTCCCTCACTCACACTCTTGGTGGATATGCTTTAGTGGGGGAAGATTGAGAACAAGCTTAGCGATGCCAATAGAAGACAAATGACGTCCAAGGTGTAGTTCGTTGGAGAGGTGGTCGGCGGTGGGGAATCCACGAGTTGACTAGTGAGTATCCAACGCCTAGCAAGAAGGCGCTCCTCGATAGAAGGTCCTAGCGTAAGAGAATGTGATCCTTACGTAAGATATAATTCTCCATGGAATCGTCTGCGTCGGGATTTATGTCAAAGAAAGAAGATCCGATAATACTTGTTCGTCCTTGATCATCATATAAGAAGCCATGGTCGAATTCCGGATCGGCCATGCATAGCAATGGTGGCGGTTGGAGAAGAACAATCTTGAGATTTGTGAGGAGGGGAGAGGATGGTGGAAGATGACCTGAGGGTGAGGGGCGACTAGGGTTAGGGTTTCCTTTGGGTTAAGCCATGTGGTGGGGGGGAAAGGTGAGAAGAAAAATCTGAATTCTGAATTTCAGTTTTTCTTTAGAGAGGAGGAGCCAAAATTAAATTCAAATAAACCCAATTAAGGGGTTAATGGGGCCGGTGGCTATTAGGGAATTTAGGAGGGTATTAATTGTTGCTTAGGTGGCAAAGTGGAGAGAGAGGGGAGAGAGAGGGGGCCGGCCCTATGGGGGTTTAAAATTGTGTCTAGGTTCAATTTAAGTGGGGCCCAAGTGATTAAATATTTAATTAAATCAAATTCTGAATTAAATTCGTATTTGATTAGATATGAATGGTTTCCTAATTGGGTTTCATCACTTAGGAAGGTATTTGAAATTTAAATTTCAAATTGAATTCAATTAGGAAACTTCCTAAATAACAAGTAGTTAATTTAGGAAAGTAATGAAAGCTTACTTGAATTTGAAATTCAAACTCCAGGGCTTAGCCTTGGATTGGCCGGTGGGTGGGGCTCCAATGGAGCCGACGGCTTTGCTGTTGGCTCCGGTGGAAGGGAGGTGGGAGGGATTTAGTGGGACCGGTGAGGGGAAAGGAGATCTGGCGGGCGAAGGGGGGGGGGGGGGAGGGGAAGACGTGGGTTTTTTTTCCTGCGGCAAGTAGGCGGGTTGGGAGGTGGGGACGGCTAGAAGAAAAGAGAAAAGGGGAAGGAAAAAAAAAAGAACCAAGAGCTCCCACGAAGGGGGCTGTTGGGTAGTCCGTGTGAGCCTGTCCTAGGTTACTCCTCTCCTCGAGAACTCACAAAGAGATCATGAGCAAAAGCTGAATTTTTCATATCAATAATCATCATCATTCAAAGTAAATGACCTCTATATATAGGTCTCAACAAAAGAAAACAAAAAGGACTCATATGCCCCATGGACTACAACCAAGACTCAACACCCCATAAGGGTAAACTAGTAAACTGAAAATATCAAATATAACGATACATGGAAATAAATAAAAAATATATGCTCCGAATCATAGCCATCGATATTCGATTACTCCGATGGTACACATGTCGAAATCTCTGACTGATGTCCTCATCATTCTTCTCATGTGGAAGAAAACTCAACCCCGTCGAGTGATCATCTCTGGAGCTCTTGTACTACTCTAGTAAGTCGGGGTTCAATCGCTGCAGCTCGTCACGATCAACCCATGTATTCTCAGCCTCCGGTTTCCCTGCCATTGAATTAGATACCTTTGTTGACCACCGTTTCTAGTGGAAATGATTTCATCACTAAGTATTGCTTCAATCTTCTCTGTATTGGGTAAAATAGGTAATTTTTGGTAGTGGAGGTATCAGGTAGGTTGGGGTTCTCACTAGGTGGGTTCACACAAGGCTCATTATTTTGTGGATTTGGAGGGTTAAACTCTGGACCCTCGAAGGCTATAAGATCTTCAATCTTAAACAATGATTAATGTTAAAACCTTCAGGAAGGTCTAACACATAAGCATTACTATTTATTTTTGTTGTTATTTTGAAATGTCCAGCGCTTCTAGCATGTAACTTTTTAACGGTCCCTTGTGGGAACCGCACCAGACGAATCCGAACCAGTACAAAATCTCCAATATCAAATTTTTTGAATCGTCTCTTGAGATCAGCATTAAGTTTATAACTAGCATTGCTTTTGTTAATCTTTGTATTAATATCCTTATGCAGTTCTTGAAGATGAGATGCAAGTGCAAGAGACTCGGTGTGCATGATGAATGACAAGAACTGTGAGCTTACACAAAAGTTTTAAATAGAGACAATTTCGACAGAAAACAACCACATAAACATACAGACTCACAAGCAATCATAGATGGAATAAAGATGGATTAGTCACAAAATGAGAGGATATAAAGTGTTTAGGTCTAAGGGAACTAGTGTAGGAGGAGCATTGAAGACATCCTTAGCTACAAGGGCATTTCTATAGGAAGTTTCAGCCAGGGTCATAGATAGCCTCCTAGGGGTAGCAGTGTAATCTAGCAAATTCATCTAACTAGGAGAGAGATGATCCTTAACATGGAAGGACAAGAATATAGCGGGCAAAATGAATGAATCAAGAACAAGATAAGATGATGGGTCCTGACTCACAACCATAATGGGATAGCCCAAAGAGTCACCAGCAGGTATGAGACTCAAAAGATGGGGTAGAGTGTCCAAAACAGATGTGAGCACAACAGTTGGAGAGATGTCATGAGAGTATGGGCTAAAACTCTCTCTAACATTATTGTCGGTATGAAGAATGGAGAGGTAAGTCCAATGAAGAAAGTCACACTCGTTTAAATGTAAATCTAGAGGAGCAACTCCTAAAATATACTCCAATAAAATAAGAGAAGGCTCATTATTCAAATTTGGCTCAGAAATTTTCAAACTCAAAGTACTGTCTTCCAAAATCATATTATTATCCTTAATAGAATCAGATTTGGTTATAACCTTACGATAAATGGATTTACGGTCAATTAAATCGGGGCTTAATTCAGGTAGTAAATTCAATGGACTCAATTCCAACTCGAGACTATCCACGTCTCCATCAGAATTCGAAATTAAATCAAAATTATTCAGAGTCATCTTAGTAAGAGATACGATTAAGTCAGAACTTTCCGAATTTAATTTCAATGTGTTCACGTTCAGATCAGCTCCTTTCGAGATGAAATTAATATCATCCAGGCAGACCTTATCCAACGGGATATCATTGACGGGATTAGAATCAGGAAAGGTTAAGGTATCAATGTTCAAAGGTTCTAAATTTCCTAAATCAGGGTATAAGTCATGCCGAGAGTCAAATTCAATCACTTTAGTTTCATCCTCAAAGAATTCCTCATTGTCATTGATATCATTAGTATCCATGAAATAGATGCACTCAGTCTCAGGTTCAGGGAGTTTATCCTTTACAGTGATTCTTTTGGGTACAATTACACTTGCAGGGTCAAGGATTGGAGTTACCAAAGGTTGGATAGCCTTAGAATCCTTACTGATTTTAAAGGTGGTAAAGTTACTCGTGGCGAGGTGAATCGGGATCCACCACGCAGAGAGGACTCGTGTTCAGACAAGGTTGATTGGGATGGCTAGAAGTCAGCCCAAGTGGGGAGTCATATGGGACCGATCCAACAGAAGACCCAATAGAGGGTCGGCCATGAAGTCTAGGTGCATACCTATAGGGTGGGGCAGCAACCCTGGTATTACTAAAGGATGGGTAGACATATGTAGGGGAAAGTTATTTTAATCCAAGTTCTCGTCTCATGCTTTTCCAATCGGAAGTAGGGTATTCGCCGTGAGAGTCTTATGATCTTCCAACCTCATCCAAAATTGGCGAGCACTACCGCTCAGGTGAGACTCCGCAATGCTAACCTAGCGGGACTTAGGGATATCATGTGATTCAAATAGTCCTCTAATTGTCTAGCCCATTACCTAAAATAGTAAGGGTCCGAGGAATCATCAAAGGTGGGTAGACAGTAATGTGACTTTAAGTGAGGTTGTTGTGGCTTAGGCTCAGGTCTAGGTTGATAAGGGGAATGGGGTACCTTCCGACTAGTATGAATGAATGAATGGGGTACGTACCTAGCATGGAGAGAGTCAACATGTTTCTCCCTCATAGTTTTAATCATAGAGCCCACCAGGTTAACGAGGTCATCTAACTTCTTTTGAAGTCCTATCGGGTCCATTGGGAAGCGCTAAGATGCCTAATGAAGATTGGGTGTAAGGGACAACACTACGAGGAGAAAACACCATTATGACATGCTATATGGTGCAGGAAATTACTAGACAACAAGCTACAAGGGAGACTAAATTGATCTAGGCAATTAGGATGGTTGTGGGGTCGAGGACAACACCTAAACACTTAACCAGACTCACCTAAAGTCACTAGGTGTTTAGGAAGGTTGCTAAGGCTCGGACAACACTAAGACACTAAATGTGCACACCTACAATGCAACTAAATGATGCAGAAATGGCAAAAACAACAAACTACAACAATGGGTTAGGTTGCCTTGATGTTTGGGTGGGTTGCTAGGATGTAGGCAGCACCTAAACACTAGGTTACACTCACCTAAAGGCCTCTAAATGGTGCAGAATTTTAAAGGACATCAAACATGCGATGTATTAAATGATATAATTGCAATGTTAGAACAACTAGTTAGGCCTAACAATGACAAGTTGAAACTTCTAATTTAAACCTAACACATGCAAGAGCAACCATTCTCCGATACCAAGATTATGTGAGACCATGCAAGTAAAGAAGAACTGCTTAGGGATGTTAATATTTGATTACTAAAGCTTTACCAGTTATATACTTCTTATTCTCCCAAATTAGGCTTTTAGAATTATCAAGTAGGAATTATATAAGGCATGCGGTTACAACTAGATTAGCAGGATGCTTACAATTTAACAACATAAAATAGAGAAAGTAATGTTACGGTAAAGAAACACTAATCCATGGTTTAACAAATAGATTTGCTCACCTTGGGTCCCTCGCTCACACTCTTGGTGGGGTGCTTTAGTGGGGGAAGATTGAGAACAAGCTTAGCGAAGCCACTAGAAGACAAATGACGCTCAAGGTGTAGTTCGTTGGAGAGGTGGCCGAAGGCGGGGAATCCACGAGTTGACTAGTGAGTATCCAACGTAGGGGTGTCAATTTCGGGTCACGGGTCGGGTTCGGCTCATACCCGGAATTTGACCCGGCACTATTCGGGTTCGGGTAAATTCGACCCGTTCTTACAAACTGGTCGATTTTTTGGACCTGAACCGACCCGTTTTGGATTTAGGGTCATGCGATGCCAGTAACGCAAAGAGTCGTGGGCGCGATGCTAGTCACGCTGACTGTTTTTGGTGATGCGACTCGATGCCGGTCACACGAACACGCCGGTCACGCGGACGGTAGATGCTAGTCGCGGATAAGCCACGTGGAAGCGATGCAACTCAGGGAAGGTGGGCAGGCAGACCGCGGGTCAGGCGGGGCAACCCGAACCTGACCCGGTTTTGCAAACGGGTCGGTTTTTTGGACCCGAACCCGACCCGCTTTGGGTTCGGGTCAACCCAAACCTGAAATTTTCGGGTTGGGTTTGGGTCGGCTTTTCTGGTCGGGTCCAATATTGACACCCCTAATCTAGCGCCTAGCAAGAAGGTGCTCCTCGATAGAAGGTTCTAGCGTAAGAGAATGTGATCCCTATAATTCTCCATGGAATCGTCTGCGTCGGGATTTATGTCAAAGAAAGAAGATCTGAGAATACTTGTTCGTCCTTGATCATCATATAAGAAGCCATCGAATTCCGGATCAGCTATGCATAGCGGTGGTGGCGGTTGGAGAAGAACAATCTTGAGATTTGTGAAGCGGAGGGGAGAGGATGGTTGAAGATGACTTGGGGAAGGGTGAGGGCTGGCTAGGGTTAGGGTTTCCTTTGGGTTAAGCCAAGTGGTGGGGGGGAAAGGTGAGAAGAAAAATCTGAATTCTGAATTTCAGATTTTCTTTAGAGAGGGGGAGCCAAAATTAAATTCAAATCAACCCAATTAAGGGGTTAATGGGGCTAGCGGCTATTAGGGAATTTAGGAGGGGATTAATTTTTGCTTAGGTGGCAAAGTGGAGAGAGAGAGAAGGGAGAGAGAGGGGGCCGGCCCTATGGGGGTTTAAAATTGTGTCTAGGTTCAATGTAAGTGGGGCCCAAGTGATTGAATTTTTAATTAAATCAAATTCTGAATTAAATTTAGATTTGATTAGATTTGAATGGTTTCCTAATTAGGTTTCATCACTTAGGAAGGTATTTGAAATTCAAATTTCAAATTGAATTCAATTAGGAAACTTCCTAAATGACAAGGGGTTAATTTAGGAAAGTAATGAAAGCTTACTTGAATTTGAAATTCAAACTCCAAGGCTTAGCCTTGGATTGGCCGTCGGGTCGGGCTCCAATGGAGCCGGCGGCTTTGGTGTTGGCTCCGGTGGAAGGGAGGTGGGAGGGATTTAGTGGGACGGGTGAGGGGAAAGGGGATCTGGCGGGCTAAGTGGGGGGGGGGGGGGGGGGAGACGTGGGGTTGTTGGCTGGCGGCAAGTAGGTGGGGATGGCTAAAAGAAAAGAGAAAAAAGGGAAGAAAAAATAAAAAACCAAGAGCTCCCATGAAGGGGCTGTTGGGTAGTCCGTGTTAGTCTCTCCTGGGCTACTCCTATCCTTGAGAACTCACAAAGAGATCATGAGCAAAAGCTGAATTTTTCATATCAATAATCATCATCATTCAAAGTAAAGGACCTCTATTTATAGGTCTCAACAAAAGAAAACAAAAGGACTCATATGCCCCATCGGCTACAACAAAGACTCAACACCCCATAATGGTAAACTAGTAAATTGAAAATATCAAATAGAACGATACATGGAAATAAATAAAAAATATATGCTCCGAATTGTAGCCGTCGATCTATGATTCCTCCGATGGCACACATGTCAAAATCTCTGACTGATGTCCTCATCATTAACATTTGTAAATCAAGTTTTGAAATGTAAAATTAGGAGGGCTAAAGAAAATTCCAACCATTAAAGAAATACACATATGCTATACCAGTTCAAAGAAGGTGAATTTGACCAGCAAAGAAGTTGACAAGTTTCAAAGAGTTTTTAAATTCAAATTTTATATTTTTTTTCTAATAATAACATTTTGAAGGCTATGCTGGCTATTCATATAAAGGAGGTCAAGACAATGAAGAAAAATAAAATCTTCAATTCTTTTCCAATCTTATCAAAATTAGTTTATTAAATATTAGATTTACTTTAACTAATCAATCAATTATTATATTGCACTTATTTCAAAGAAAACTTAATGGTTATTTCATAAGAAAATGTCCAAAAACTATAACAATTAAGTGGAAGAAGGGAAGTTATATGATTAAACTATGTCCGCATTTGGATACATCACATTATCATATTTGTTCTAATTGTAAGCAATTGTGATAAAGCTTAAGTTCATTAGATTCATAGAGGAAGAAGAAAAAAAAAAAAAAAAAAACTAAAAGGGTTGTTTTTAGAGAAGCAAAAGAAAGATTTTTTAGAAAAAAAGTTATATCTGGATTAAATCCTCAAAAAAACTTGATTGAAAGAAGCTACTAACTCAAAAGCATTCAACAGTGAGATCTCCATTAAAAATATGAAAGATTTAATTTCTACTCCAAAAATTTACTTTTAACAAAAAAATAAATTGTAAAATGAATACCACGACGTGAGTTCTTCCGATACAACTGGAACATCATCATAGAAGAAAGATGAGCGACTCTTTCAAAAATGTTCTTCATTTCTAAGCAAAGAAGAAATGGCTATGATGTACAATTACGGACATGGACATGGCAACACAGATACGACACGACACGAATACAAACACTTTAATTATTAAAAATATAGGATACATATACGAGTTAGACAATGTATTATAATTTTTATATTTTAAAAATAATATAAAAATTGAATAAGTATAATGTTAAAAATAATTTAGAAATAATAAGTTATTTAACTAGAATTTGTGTTTAAAATGATTAATATTATGATGTCGATATTTAGGCGTCGATGTCATGTAGTAGACATCGAGAAATGAGAAGATAATATTGTCAAGAGTCGAACATCAATGTTATGTAGTAAGTACTGGACATTGATGTCAAGAGGGCATTTGTAGTCAATGTTGAGAGGATATTGGTCGTCGATTTTAAGATGACATCTGTGGGTCTCCGAAAGGATTCTGCTTATAGGGTTCGAATGCAAATGGTACGACCGCACTATCCTGTAGGACAAAACGATCATAGGCCTTTACACTCGACACAAGCTAGCCGATGGAAGAGCAGATGAAGTTATACATACGATTAGCCATAGAAGATAGCGGCTTTCACCTACACACATCGATGGATAATAATATATATAACCCAAAAGTCACGAGATTTCTCCCATTCGATACATTAGCTCGAATGGGGTTTATTTGATGTGGGGATCGGTCTCCCACGGGCGTTGTATTATTCTCTTAAGCTTTGACCTAGGAAAACTCTCGATTAAAGGTGTTGTATTATTCTCTTCTTAATTTGGTGCACAAAGAAAGTTCCTAGGTTATATTCTGAAAGAAAACGAACTATTCTCTTTATCATTAGTGATGATTAGATTTTTTAAATGAATAAAGATGTGATTAAGATTTTGAGTTTAAAAGATCCAAGATCAGATTACTATCATAAAAAAAATGACAGACTCAAAACACACTAGAAGTGAAAGACACACTGAGGGGTATATGACCTGGGCTTATGCTTGCCTGGAGTGAGCCACAAGCTAACATTCTAAACATAACCAATCGTCTTATATGTGTACAAGATAGGAAGGCTCTATCCTAAGGAATCAAGGATTTGTAATTTAAAAGGTTTAAATCAGAGACTCTGTAATATGCAAAGGAATATACATAGCGTCATGTATGATACATGAAACAAATGCATAAGTAAAAATATTCCTAGGTCCACTAATGTAACGCATGCATGTAAGTAAGGTGCACTGTGAAGTAAAGTGTGTAAAAAAATGCATGCATGACATCCAAAGTATAGAAAAAAATAAATAAACACACCAAGGGTATTCTCCAAGCAAAGTACCTGCATCACATCACAATAGAAAATCATCCTAACGGTGTCCACTTCGTGTGGGAAAACAACGATGCCACTTCGTATGGGAAAACAAAGATTCCCATGGCACAAATAGGTGGCCTATCCTACAGGCCTAAATGACCTTAAAGGTCTCTAATGCTCATAGAAGGTGGGGGGTATCATACCCAAAAACGAGAGAAAATGGAACATTTTAATGATACCCACTTCATGTAGGAAAATAACGATGCATATAACACAAATGGATGGGCTTACACTACAGGCCTAAGGTGATCATAAGGGTCTCTAGGGCTCACAGAAGGGGGCAAGATTTAACCTTTAGGGCCAAAGCTTCGTTAGTGCACTAACCTATGACCAACTACCTAAACATGCTAGAATAACTATTAACAAGATATGTGTGATGTATAACAGTTTTGATATATAATTAAGAGTTTAAGTTGCAGAAATTATACCTGATTGTGGCACAGCTACTTAAAAGCTCCTAAGAAAATGATGTCGCTTGATTCTGATAGTGGTGCTGCCACTTAAAAGCTCTTAAGCAAATGATGTCGCTTGATTCTTGACCGTGCAAAACCCGATGTACCTCGCAAAATAAGATAAAAGAGAAATATCATATGAGCGTAGATGCCATTCAGAAAATAAATGCAGGTAAATGAAAATATAACAAATAGGGAATTTAAGTATAGCATTTATATAACATGTGCATGTACCAAACACTGAATAACAAAAGAAAGATATCAGCCTAACCTAGGGCTAAAAATGGTGTCCTAACAAATCAGTCTAGGTGTATGTGACAAGCTGTGTAGTTTTGGATAGGCCCTATGTAGGATAATTTAGTTAAAGTTACTTGTCTTTTTAATTTGTTAAGGGGCCAAAAGAGAATTTTTGTTTAAGTTTAAATATTAGTATTTTAGGATTGATTTTAGATGTTTTATTTTAGTGTTTGATTGATTACCACATTTGTTTTTCACCGAGGCCGTGAGTTTTATTTCACCATCTTTGGGGCTAACTTAATAGCCTCGTAGGCCTGAGTTACCTAGTGATAACCAATTTTGATGAATTATTTTATTAAAAGGTTTGATGGAGAAATATTGAGAAAATAAGGAGGATCTACTTATGATATTTATTGATTTAGAAAAAGCATATGATAAAGTTCCAAGAGAAGTGCTATGGAGAATTCTTGAAAAGAAAGGAGTCAATAATGCTTATATTCAAATCATTAAAGATATGTATGCAGGAGCTATTACTTGTGTTCAAACACAAGGTGGATTGATCAAGTATTTCCCTATTTCGGTTGGGTTACATCAAGGATCAGCCTTAAGCCCATATCTTTTTGCTTTAGTCATGGATGTTCTCACTAGACATTTGCAAGAGGATGTACCTTGGTGTATGTTTTTTGCTAATGATATTCTTCTTGTTGATAAGACTAGAGAGGGAGTTGAAGGTAAACTTGAATTATGGAGGTCAACCTTAGAGTCTAAAGGTTTTCGCTTGAGTAGATCTAAAACGGAATATATGGAGTGTAATTTTAGTAGTAATAGACCTAATGAGGGGATTGTGACTTTGGGCGATCAAGTCATTAATAAGAGTAAATGTTTTAGATATCTTGGATCTATTGTTCAGAGTGATGGTGAAATAGATGGGGGTATTATCAGCAGAATTCAAGTTGGATGGTTGAAGTGGAGGAATGCATCGGGCTTGTTATGTGATAGAAATGTACCCCTCAAACTTAAGGGAAAATTCTATAAGATGGTAGTGAGGCCTGCAATGCTTTATGGTGCTGAATGTTGGCCATTAAAAGAGAAGCATAATACTAAGTTAAGTGTGGCAGAGATGACGATGCTCAGGTGGATGAGTGGCTTTACCCTTAGAGATAGGATACGAAATGAGCATATACGTGAAAAGGTTGGAGTAGCTCCAGTAGAAGATAAGATTAGAGAGAGTCGCCTTAGATGGTTTGGTCACATAAAACGACGGCCTTCCGATGACCCGGTTAGGAGAGTAGAGATATTAGATTTGACTTATGTTAAGAAAGGTAGGGGTAGACCTAAAAAGACTTGGTTAGAAAATATTAGGAATGACCTTTCTTTATTAGATTTAAACGAGAATTTGACTTTTAATAGGACACAATGGAGAAAAAGGATTCATGTAGCCGACCCCACGTAGTGGGATAAAGGCTTGATGTTGTTGTTGTATTTAATTGGTTGTAAATTAAAAAGAAATGTGAATTAAATGATTTATTATCAATTTAGGTTTGATTCAAATCATTAACAATCAATTAATTTTAAAGTTTTGTCTCTCCATTAAGTCCATTCGTGGCGTTGTGCCACCAGGCTCGAGGAACCAAGCCTCCTTGGGACACTTAGCCCCCCCACATCCCGGAGTAGTCCCTCCAATAAATTTCATCTTTGTAGTGGTTGTTATGTATTAAGGGGTTTGTTGATTGATTTTAAAAGATTAGCTTAGGGTTTGATTGTGTTTTAGGTGAGTTAGTGAATTTTGAGTTTTAGAAGATTTTTAGCTTAATGAGTTTTAGTTTAGGTTTGTTTTCCTAACTCAATCTACATCTGTTAAACTTTAAGTTGGTTAGGAGTTTATTATTAGATTGATTAAATTTGATTTAGATTTGTGTTTTAAGATTGTAATTTAATAATTATAAATGTTAATAATAGCTTAATTAAGAATTGAATATTTTTAATACATTTTAAGAGTTAGATTATAATTGATTTGATTGGTTGGTTATTAACAGATTAATAAACACTAAACCTAGGGAAAAGTGCAACTAAATTTATGTTCTGACGTCTCTATTCCTATAGGGAGTATGCATTCTAAGTCTATGTTATCTAAGACTCGATTCTTAATTTTTGTCCTTAGGTGTCACTAGTCTTATGGGGAATGAAAGGTGATATTTTTCTAACCCTTTTAAACATTCATACATGTATCAATAAGTTTAGGGATCTGTAAATAAAACAATAGGTATAAATGTAGTAGAAGGACGAGAAGTAAAGAGAGAGAAATGATAAAATGTCAAAAAGAAAAGAAAGGATGAAAAACAAAATAATAAAAGAGTGTAGGCATTTTTATTGTTGGGCACACTTTTTTGAAGCCAAGTGTGCCTCTAAAGCGGCCTTCTCCCCGATTCCAAATAAAGCACTTGACACATTTGACTCGACTACCCACAATACACTCTAAATAAAGCCCAAAACAGCGAAGAGGAACGAGTTCCCAAAACTAAACTCAAAACAAGTCTCTCTCTTTTTTTTTTCACATTCTTCCAAAATTCAACATTAGAAGCAAACATTAAAGAAAGCCAATTCAAAGCTAATCATAAAACTCCAAACCCCAAAATTTACTAATGAAATCTCCAAATGAAACGACATATGAAACCCCTTATCGAAAAGAAAGCAAAACACAAAAAAAACTTTCAAACAAAAACAATCAAGTGCTTTTATGTTTGGTGTGGGGTAGAACTATCAAAATTTTCTAATAAGAAAACTTCACAAATCCTTTTCATTATAAAACATTCATAAAACTTTTCCAACACAAAATCATTCATGAGACCTTCAACGTAAAACAACTCGTAGATCTTTTTTTTTAATCATAAAACAAACCATAAACTGCCCTAATAAGAAGAAGTATAAGAGGCATGATTATCTACCATAAAACAGGCCATAATATCTTTCCATTTTTGTAAGCATTCAATCTTAAAGCGCAAGTAAGAAAAGTAGTAAAAAAAAAAAAGAAAAAAAGAAAAGGGGGGGGGGGGGGGGGGGGGGGATAAGAGACTTAACGCATGTTTGCCAAAATTCTATCTTTTGCATAAACTCAAGCAAATAGGGAAGGAACATGTTTCAAGAAGACATGGAAGTATTTCATCATCTATCAACTTTTCATGACAAAGCATGTCTCCCAACCATAAGCAAAGACCACTCTTACCCAACATAAGCTTGAAACTCAACAATTGAGTGAAAATGCAACCATTATAAGGAGGTTTTGATATCAACTTACTTTCCCCAAAGGTTAAAAACCATACTCCAACAATGTGATACAAGTAATATCATACCGAAACTATAAAATGCATACCTATCTTCCAACATGTTTCCACCTTCATGTTGTATGCCACCACAAAAAAAAAAAAAAAAAATCCAAATAAACCTTTATCCCAAATTCATGAATTTGCTCTCATGTCAAATACACGACATTTCGCCAAAGGACTCAAAATCAATTATCATGTTATTGGTAAGGAGAAGAAAAGAGATTATTTGATGCCAAATTTGCTCTCCATTGCTCAAGAAACATTCCACCACAATTGTCAATATGATTTTTCACATAAAATTCAACAAACCCATAAAGGCATAAAGACATCTCATTATCTCGTTCCAATCTAATATGTACCAAATGCAATTAAGAAGAGACTAGTTTGATGCCAATCCACTTTCCCAAAATATTAGAAACAATACATTCCACATATAAATGCCATTTCAAAATGCCAATTGTTTCAGTAATATATCAAAGACAAATGACCCAATTATGTGACAAAATAATCTCCTAATCCAAATGATTTGAAGCCAAGTGCATCAAACTATCATTTAAGATTGAAAGGAAGAAGTGCAATATCATCCTTTTTCCTTTCTCGTAACGAAAATCCATCTTCCAACAACATGATACAAATCACAACGAGAAGACGAAGCAAGTATTATTCAAAGTCAACACAAGTACCCATTTCCCTTTTCATATTTCCCAAGAGGAGCATGTCTCTCTAGTTTGCCACTACAAATGTTTTCTTAAATTCATCACAATCAAAATAAACTCAACCACTCAAATTTTCTTAAAACAAAGCTTCAATACAAGAAAGATCTCTTTGACGCATTTCATCAAACATCTCGTATGCATATACTTATATCGTTTTATAAAGAAATAGCATGGATTCTCGTAGCCTTTCACAACCCACACATAAAATATTTGAATAACATAACAAGCATCATAAACGAATGCCAACTTCACATTCCAAGTGTTCTTCCTTTTTTTTTTACAATGTAGAAATCAACAAAGAAAGCTCCATCTGCATCTCATGAAGCCACTCACCCCACCATCCCATTAAAATAAGCATTAACTGATCCAACATAATTTAATATAGAGGACAATCCCAAGTAAGCATTAATAGAGGTCGCAGCATACTAATTTCATGCAAATACCCATTCTAGATGAAAATCACAATATAAAACATTGAGCACTTTGCTTGGATAGCAGAAAATGTAATACCCAGCACATTCACATATCATTATCCAACTCAAGATCAAAATATTTTCTTTAAAAAAAAAAAAAAAAAAAACTTTGAGAAATCTGAAACAAAACTTGTTGCTCATGTCCCCAAAGAAAGGAAGGAAAAGATGTGAAGAAGAAGAAGAAGAAGAAAGAAATCACCTGCCCTAGGGAAGAAGAAGAAGCTTTGGGTCGCACAAAAGAGGCCGGCGAATCCGGTGTCGGGTTCGGCAAGAGGTTAATGCAGAAGGCTTCGACTTCCTCCTCTCTTCGTTCAGGCGAGAGAGGTGGAGGAGCAGGGGTCTGCTAGGGCTTTCGACCAGAAAGAGAGGAAAGAGGGACCGGGCTTCCGGCCTCTGGTCTCAAACAGGAGAAGGCGACGGGAGACAGAGGAGCTCCATTTGGATCGGCTACCTGGGGCTTACACGAGAGAGAGAGCATCGAGAGAGCAAGGAGAGGGCCTCGATTCTTCTCCTGGGATTCACAAACAAGCGGGAGAGAAAGGGAGAGCTCGGGCCTTCGAATGCCAAAGACGGGAGAGAGGGAAGAGGGCTCCAAAGAGGTGAGATTGGCATTGGTCTTCTCTAGGGTTCGCGAACAGCAGCTATGGGAGAGAGGGGGGACTCGACGTCGCCTGGAGCTCGTGAACCAGAGAGAGAGGGAACGGGGCACGAATGGCCAAAATCCAAGGCTTCGTCAAAGCCTTCTAAACGTCTCCCGAAGTTCTGCCCCGCTCGAAACACAAAAAACGTTCTGCCCCGCTCAGGCTTCGACGGCCGATGCCTAAGCAAATTTCAAAATAAGGAGGCACTGAGATCTCTGTCCACGACAGGTTTCGGGTTTTGGGGAGATCAGAGCCGTTAGATCAAATTTTTTGATCTGACCATGGGATTCAAATGGCTTGGAAAGTTAATCAAGTTTTTGTTAAAATTTAGATGGGCTTAATGAGCTAAAATATTAGTTCAAATCAAAACCCATTTCAACTCAATTCGAGCTAGGTTTGGGTTCAAGTAGGTTCAAATTGAGCATAACGTTTTTCGACCCGACCAAATTAATTCAATAAAAATCAAACTCAAATTGATGCCAATTTGGATCGAATCGAGCTCAATAAGGCTCGCTCAACTCAATCGAACGTGCTCGAGGGCAAATAAATAATAATAATAATAATAATAATAAAAAGAAGTTAACAAAAATGAGGTCAACAACATCGGACAAAGATGAGCTATCAAGTTGTGGATATAGAAATTCCTAGCATCGAGCATCAATATCAAGATAGTGTCAGACTTTGATGTTGAGATTGTTTTGAAATGTCGTTGTTGTAAAAATGAAAATTAGAATATTCGATAAATGGGGTATTGAGTGCGACGATTGATTTAATGTTGTGAAGAGGAAATACAAGTTTTATTTTTATATTTTAAATAAAAAAAATTAAATACAAGATTTTTTTTTTAATTTTTTAAATCATAAAATATTTAAGGCATGTGTGTCCGACATGCATGTCCAATTTGTGTTTAATATTTTTTAATTAGACATATTATTGGCGTGTTCGACATATGTCGGAGGTGTGTCGGACGCTTGTCATGTCGGATACGTATCGGACACTACACGCCTCTTTGAGGAGAAGTGTTGGTGCATCATAGAGAAATGGAGAAAAAGATCATTATCTTTGTGGTAAACTCTCGTCACAATTTCCTATCCAAAAGGAACAACTTCGTAGAACAAGGCGAAGAAGCTTCTTCAGCGACTCTTTCAGTACTCTTCTTCATGCGAACTACGCCGCGAGCACTTCTGATTGAATAGGAAGAGTGTCATACAAGAAGATGAATGACTCTTTCAAAAATGTTCTTCATGCGAAGCAAAGAAGAAATGGTCGTGAAGTGGTTTAAAGCTAAGTGGCTATGGGATCCAAAGAGCCATGAAATCAGATTGTGTAGATTTATTTTAATTTAAAACCTAGGGAGATCATAGGTAGAATTGAAGCCAAACTTAATATAACAGTGTCATATCCTCTCATCTTTGCCAAGAAGCATGCATGTTCTATATTTTGTTGTTGGTAGGGATGTTATCTAAGATTTATATCATTATAAATAACAAATCTAAATAAAACCATTTCCAACACTGCATAATATGATTGGTAGAGAGTTCTGTTCTACTACTTATGATCACAAGGTTAAAATCAATGAGAAAATTTCAAAATTTAAACTATTTTTAAATAGAAATACTTAAACCTGTTGATGATAATAACTTTATTTTGCACCAATTTTAACAACTGCAAAGCAAACATTAAACAACACTACACAAGAAAGTTTTCCTATATTACATTTACGGAAAACTATTTGCCTACTACAACCAGGAAGGAATAAATTGTCAAACGTGGAAGGCTATTACCTTATGCTTCTAAAGAAATTATTGAAATCATAATACTTAAGGAAAGCTTATAGGTATAGATTTAAGGGTTAATTAAATGTGAAATTTCATTAAATCCTAAAAATTCAGTAAGGTTAACTAAGTTGGTCAAAGTTATTCACCTACGTGAGTTTAATTTAAAATGAAAGATCAAGATGTTATAAATTGTTTTATTGAAAAATCTTCCGGCTTATGTACTTAATAACTATTTAGATTATTAATTTTATTTTTTTGAAAACTTATATTCAATGAAAAAGATATTTTTTATCTCAGTGTGTATAAATTACTTAAGGACCAGTAATATCATAAAGTTTGAGATAAATTAATATGATAAAAATTATTAATTTCATATTGCCTATATTATGAATTTTTTTGCTTTTAATTCTTATGTTTTGTACAAGAAGCAATGTACAAAATTATGAAAATTGAACCAACGCTGTAGCGCCATAAATCTAGCATTGCAAAACCAGATCTCATTCTAGTGTTGCAGCGCTCCAATGGAGAGCTCTCTGAAAATAACATGTAGGCTGGCGTCACATCATTATCATTAATGTAGGTAAACACACCCATTAAGGCTAGAGTGAAAATAGGGCAGCAAATTTTGCATTTACTTTCCTATTTCATGTTTGGTAGCACATTTAATATTTCATTCACTCATTCTCTTTGCCACCCACTTGTCAAAGGGAAAATTGACTAAGAAAACTAAATTTATACTTGCATATACTTTCAGACATATTTAATAGGTAGCTCGCAGGTTATGAGGGGGAACTCATCCTCAAGTAGGGCCCACAGACAAAACTCGCTCGCCCAGGGTAATTACTAGGCACTTTTCACTTTGGCCTACCTTGGAGCTTGCTCTCTATGGGGCGAATTGAGGATTTCTCTCCTGGCTAACAACTTATCACATGCCTGGATCACGTCAGTCACTCGCTCCTCTTCTAAGTGACCTTAGATACTCGTTCTCTTTCAGGGAGACCATCTTTTTCAGACCTTGCTACAGGAAAACGCCAACTCAGGTTGCCGTCAACTTTCCTTACCACGATTGATCGATCATTGAGCCCGTCTTGTCCATAATTACGAATCACTCGTCCTTTCATTTAGTCGATCCAAGGCTTAGCACAGGCTTCCAGTAGTTTCCAGAACATTCAAGCACCACCTCCTTGTAGCTTGCTCATAGGCTCGCCCACTCCTACTTTGCACTAATAAGCTCAACCATGCTATGGAGCTTGTCCAGTGCTTATTCAACACTACTAATCTCACCTAGAGACAGATCGTCTGAACTCAGCAACCCCCACTCTCCTCAAACAATCAGGGGTACACGTGTCTAGAGTAGTGTGCAGTGTTGTATTAGTTAATTTGTGTAGCATTATATTTTTTATTTTTTCTCTATATTTTCTTTGATGTAGTCGTCATAACCGTATAAATATGGGGAGATGAGGAACAAATTGGGACCTTATGTTGGACTTAATTGGCTAATATAGTGGATATTTTGTTAGTTTTGAGACCCATAATTTGTTGAGCATTCTATAAATTTCCATCTATTCTTTTCACTTTCCATTCTCACAAATATTAGCTCACTAGGTTGGCTTGCTAGTCCATCGGTTGTCATCCACGAATAATTTTTGATCCAACATGTGCTATTTTTAGTGTGTATATTCTATAGGTTTACCTGTAGCATCGGTATTATAACTTTTTAATGATTTTCTTATCATGCTTATATGGAATTGCCTTATTGTTATTTAATTCTAGAAACACACCCATTGAACATATAGTTGTAGCCTTTAAATGGAGCTTATGAGCTTGTGATGTGATCCATTTCCTCCATCTCTTTTGGCGTTTTGAAAAAGGAACGCTGTGTAGCATGGAGTTTCAAAAGCATTTTAAGATAAGGTCCTAGAGTTTTTCCTTGGTTGGCTGATCCTATTGATTGAGGTTTATTGTAGTAATGGGGATTGTAGTTTCTCATGGGCATAAATCCTCATAGTTAATTACATGACAAACTTAATGCTTGAGAATACTCTTAATTACGAATATCATTGTGCTCTAGATTGGTAGTTGACTGTCAAGTTTATGTTTGTGGGATTGGATACTCATTATGCTTGTGTCCACCCTTTTATTGTCCCGTTGTTAGCCTCTCTGACGATGCAGTGGTTCTTTTGAATACAACAATGATTGTGGTAAATATCTTTTGTGAAAATGTTCTTCATGCTTCAGCTCCATATAATAAGTGGCCTCGTAACTTGATGTCATAGTTGTCATTGTAAAGCATGAGTTGTGGATAATTTTCAATGTCTTGATCACTTCCTAATTAACCTTCAAATGAATTGCCTCACCTATCCGCAGAACAAGGCATTTGACTCTAGGTTCTTAAAAGAAGCATCATTTTGCACATCTAATTGTGGTCTCCTTCCCTTTATCTTTCCATCACAACACTTTTTCCATGATGTTAGTTGAGAGAATTAAAAGATTGGATTACTTAGGCCCACTTAGTCTTTGCTGACCAACTATAATAACTGGAGGATTCATCATTTGATAAAGGACTAATGGAACAATTGGAGTTAGTAATGTGCGAAGTCAATGTGTACCTTCACAAAACCCCTTTGTGCCTCCTCCGGGGGTATTTGTCTTTAATGTTGGCTTGGAATAAGAAGTTGATGTCAAACCAAGCCATTTATTTTCCAAGATTAGCCGTCAGGTAAGGAACCTTATCCATGCCACTTGTGTAGACTGTGCATGTATAAGATTGGGCTAGACCCATGTTAATAAAAATAGGTTAGAAACAAACTATTTCTGAAAATAAAGGATATTTATGGTATTATTTGGCCCTCTCCCAATTCAATGGTTCAATCTGTTCAACTTAACAACATTGCTTAGTCTTTTGATCAATTTTCGTCAAACTTCCATGCGAGAGGAAGAAATCCTTATTTATTCTTCCAATCCCATCAGCAAAACTGGATGATGGAGCTTCTTTCCACCATTAAAGGTTAAATTAAGAAGTTGCTATAGGTGGACTTTCTTAATGAAGGGTTAATTTCCACTACTCAAAGGCTTGCTCTTATGAAATTTACTTAATCATCTTAAATTAAATATTCGGTTTTATGGAAATTGAAGGCAGTTAGATCAATTTCATTGGAAGTAAATTTTCAACTCGTCATTTGCCTTCATGAGGTTATTATGGATATTAATGATGGAGTGTGGTTGCGGAAAATTCAACTTAGTTTTGAAGTGGCATGAATAAAAGCATCCCTCATCCTTGAAAACTGTATTTGTGAGCTTAGTTGTTCATGGCACCAGAAAGATAAACCTTACAGGGATTGAGATCATCTATGAAAAGATTACAATTATCAAATTCAAGATATATATTTGTTCGTTTATTAATTCCTAAATCATAGTGATCGCCAACCAATCATGCTCTAACTTAATGATCTCTAGCATAAGCTTAGTATGTTGAATTACATAATGTATTGTAAAGTAGACCACTCTAGAAACCAGCAACTTTCATCTCTTCCATTCAGGTTAGGCAGAGAGCAAAAAATTGTAGATAAGGAGGATGTTGAACTCAAGTTGTCACTATAGGCCACAAAGTAAAACCCATGCTCCATTCCATGAGAAAATGCCTTCGCTGCTAAAAACTTAGTCGGAGGCTCAACATTAAGTTATGCGACCGTGATTGGCTTGACATTAACTCACTTAGGAGCAGTATTAAAATCCATAATCTTCTTAACCCGTTAATTTTGTATTTTTGAAGTAATAAAAACAAGCCCACTATTAGATAGCAACTTCTTTTGTCTTTTTGAATTTGGTCATGAAGGTTTGTGGTCTTTTACATGAGAAGAAAGATTTCATCAAGGAGATTAGGTATGACAATTATCAAGCTAAATCCTTAATCAGTGGCTTCCTTGCCTTCAGTTTCATTATCATGTTCCCTTCAAATGATGAATGCATTCGCTTGCTTTTCCTTGAATGGTTGTCACCAAAATTTTGTTGCTACCCCAAAGAATCACATTCCTTTTTATTTGACAACTCATCATCTAAAAATCAAGCATTATCATGTAGAGCTTGTGCTTTAGGATCAAAGTTGGCATTGTCTATAATTGGTGTTGGAGTGACAATGGGCTGAGAAACTTTTTCACTAACTTCTGTCTGAGAGACTGTCCAAGTCTTTTACCATTTTGTTGCCTTCCTAATAAAAAAAGGAACATGTTTGGGAATAGGATCTCTATTTGTTCCTTACTCAGTGATGTTGAAGCGCCAATTATACTTGTCGTTAATACTATAACACTAAACTAGAATCTTTCTACTTTCTCATTGAAGATGTGCTAGTTGTATGTGGCACAAGAATTTGAGAGGGTGATGGCAAGGGGAACTAGTTGATGGCAAGGGGAACTGCTTTGATGAAAGCTTTATATAAGCTATGGTTGGAAAAGTAGCTTTTAATATCAAAAGTAAAAAAAGATAAGCTGCCCAAACAAAGTTTAAACTTAATCCTAACCAGTATCATTAACCAATATTTCATTTATTGTTATTGCATAGATTATAGGATTGTCCATTACCTATATTTGTCCTTATACTTCTCATTCTTGTTTTAGGAGTACAACATGATTTTATATGATAAAAATATATAAGATTGATAACATGTGAATATCTCAATAATGATCCTGAACTTCAGCTGGTTTGATGATGAGTTGAATATTAAAATTCATGAAAGCTTCTGGTGATCTCCTTTGTACTTTCCATATTTAAATTGTTTTCCTATTCCTTTGTTGTTTTGTAGAGAAGACTATAGCCATCACATTGAATTGCTTTTCTTCATTCGAAGAGTAGAATTTTGAAAATATTAATCGTAAGTGTATTTAGCTTTTACATTGAGTTACATTTCTTCATTCATAGAGGACATTTATCTTGATTAGGTTTTTGCTTGAATACACCAAGATGACGAGTCGGATGTGGAAGATGTATTCAAATTATCTCTATTACAAGGGTGAGAAGACAGTGCTGTGGGACATGATTGAGCCTTACAGACGTCCCAAGTCCTTCACTCCTATTGCGATCATCTATGTGGCTGCATTCTATACTGGTGTTATTGGATCGGCAATAACAGAACAGCTTTATAAGGTACTTGAGCTTTCTTACATCGTCACTGCTATTTCTCAGTATTTATGATTTTTATTGCCACTATTTCATATGTATCGTTTAAACTTTTTTGCTTTCATTATTTATTTGAACTGCGTGGATATGAAATGAAGAATGATCCTAAAGAATTTGTTGCATGAGTGATAGACTATAAATCTGATTGGGAGCATTTTTTTACATCATTGTTAAGCTTAGGCCTCCTTTTAGGAGCATTTTTTTTATTTAGGAAAAACAATAAGGGTACTAAACATGAAAAATAAGTAAAATGACAAAAAATGGCGAGAACAGTGTTGTTAGATAATGTTTAATATTTTGATTTTTGAAGTGTATTTGAAGTTCAAGTAGTCTGAAAGAAAAAAAGATTGCACTGTTATGCAATTAAGTGAGTGAAAGGAAAAATCCTGAGCTAGAAATAGATTTAAAGAATTGAGAATTTTCTTAACTCTCATATTATCTTTCATAAAATAAGTAACATTATTAAATCAAAGATTGAATTTATAACCATGACTGAATGGAATAATGTATAATTTAACATCCATTGAATTTAGGCCTAACCATAATTGATATTTATTGGTTCGTGTCACTGAAGTGAAAAATCCTAATCGCATGTTTTTTGTGTCTAGCAATTGAATTGCATGTGGCTCCTTTTATTAAAATTAATCTATTTATTATGGTTGTATGGCTATTTCTTATCTAAATAAACATCAGATTGGCTAAAGTATAAACTCTAAATACATAATGGTTACTTCAATGTGATATCTTTCCACAATAGTTACAGTTGCACAAAAAGGAAAAAAATTAACTAGATAACTTTAGCATATGATAAAAAAATTCATTTATTTAGAAAGATCATTCATCTGGTGCATGTACGTTTTGTGCTACTGTGTTAACTTTAACCAGATTTCAGTTTATATTGAAAACTTTAGGTGTGTATATTAGGGTTGCACCTTCTTGCTAATTTTACTGAACATGTATATGCCCTGCTTTTGGATGATTTTATAAATTACATAATCCTTGTTTCACATAATTAATACATGCAAATATTTTTAATTAATGCAATTAAGAATTTCTTTTATTTTTTCTTGTTATTTGATAAGACTGGCACGATAATAATATCAATTATGATGATTTTTATGAGTACATTAAAATTCTAATCGTCCCTTGACCCTTTAGCCCACGGCTAGTATGAGGTTCCATGGGAGGCTCACCTGAATTGTGCTGTTAAATCTCAGCCATCCCTTAGCCCTTGATCCCATGGCCATCATGGGCCACCACTAACCTTCATTGCCGGAATGTTGAGAAATATTAGTCCTTTCACCGTCCTTCATTGCTGAAATTCTAAGGAATATTACTCCTACTTCCTTCGTGTTCCCAAGACCTAGGAGAGATCGAGTGGGAGGGCCCTCATGTGCGATGCCCAAGTCGACCAAGCAGAAGAGAAACTAGTTGAGCACAGGACCTCCTCTAGTGTGCGTATGGAAAGAGTTGAGAGTTCCCTCTCGTGAGGGTCTAGGGCCGGGACAAGAAAGAGTGTAAGACTTGCACTCCTTCCTATGGTCAAACTAGAGGGATCAGAGGCGTTGCATGCACTTGTATGGGGTTGATCGAACAAGAGTGTTCGGTTGGAGTTGGACAACTGATTTGCATTGGGTTGAATGTTGGATTGATCGAATGAGAGGAGATTTGCGTGCTTGAGATATGCTTTTTTTTTTTCTGCTATTGTCCCTAAAGCTTGCTGCAACCCTAATTATATATATATATATATATATATATATATATATATATATATATATATATATATATATATATATATATATTATTTCTTTGTAGTGCCTTCATTTCTTACCTTCCTTCGAGAATCCAATGGTACACAGGTTTGCAGGATAATTAATCCACTTTTCCTGTTGTCCCACCTCCGTGCTTTATTGCTATTTCTGGTATCTTGAGGGCTACTATTCAACGCTGCCTTCATTGTTGCCCTGGACCTTGCAAGATTGATTTATATAGCATTCATTGCTATCATTGGCTTCTGCAATGTCTGCAACTAATTCCTTCCAAAGTTTTGACCAAATGGAGGATTCTTTGGTGCACCAAGGGACTTGATAACTCTATTTTGTTTGGGACTAATTACCAATCTAGGAATGACAAATCTGTATTCTCAGCTTGAGGGCCAGTATTAAAATCCCAATCGTCCCTTGGCCTTTGATCCCATGGCCAGCATGATGATATGTGGGAGGCTTACCTGGATCACGCTGTTAAATATCAACCGTCCCTTAGCCCTTCATCCCACAGCCAGCATGGGAATTTGTGGGAGGCTCACCTGGATCATGCTGTTAAATCTCAATTGTCCCTTAACCCTTGATCCCACGGCCAGCATGGGAATCTTTGGGAGGCTCCTGGATCACGCTGATCTCATTCTATATTTGCATGGCTGACTTAGGAAGGATTATATTAAGACAATTATGTATGATTATGTAGTTATTTGTTTCTTTATTAAGACATCGTGTATAGATCTATATATAGGGATAGTTTTGTATGATTAAAAAGCCTTTTTCCTCTCCAATTCTCTAAATTTAATAGAGTATAATTATGATAATGACATTATAAGATATTATTTTGGATATATCAAAAATAAATTAGATTTCAACATAATTTAACAAATATTTATTGTCAAATTAGTGAACATTATTTTCCCTTGATTAATATTTAAGAATGACAATGCCTTGCAACTTCACATGAATATGCCTATTAGAAAAAGTTAAATTATTTTATTTTCATGTAAGATAATCTATCTCTAAATGTCTAAAAAGTACCATTGATGATCTTATTTAAAACTTCAATTTGCTTTTCAAGTTTTTCCCAAAATCAATGTGAAGTTGCTAATTGTTAGCAAAAATGTAAATTGAAGAATTTAAGAACCACTCATAAAAAAATCTACTTAATCATTGATGTACATGTTTAATTAATAGATTTTAACTTGAATTGCGATTAATGATAATTTTTAAAAAATCCTTAGTATTTATTGTTTGATGTTAGCTTTGTTAAATTTAAAGTTATCCGTCGGTGACACCTGGATCTTACTCATGAGATTGGCTACAAAAGTCAGGGAAATTGGCAAAAAGAGAGAGAGAGGAAGAACTCATGATTCATTACCAAAAAGTTGAGACTTTAGATAATTTGTTGTGTATTTTTTTTTTTTTTGAGAAAATGCAAAGTTGCATTAATTAAAAATAAAAGGACAACCTAATACAAACTAGGTAAAAGAAACTAATGATTTCTTTTTTAATATTAAGAAGGAACCTTATTGAACTTAAATTTGCTAATTTAAACTTAATATAAATGATATGAAACCCACTATTTTTTATTTTGAAACTATTGAGATGCAGGGGATAGCAAAAAATTAAACAACCCGAAGGTTGATTAGTATCCTAGAGTTCCCATCCAGTTAGAGAATAAGACTTAGTAAAGATCTCATAATCAAATATTAAAAAAGATCTTATAAGAATTTGTTGTGTATTTGCTTGCCTTATGACCACCTATTTATTAATGAGAGTAGGGCCAAAACTTTGTTGCTACATGTGGGCTCCGAAAATTCGCCCCCGGCCTCCCCGCAGCGCACTGATTGTTTGCTTTTACTTAGGCGAGGGGGTTTTAACTGATAAGTTCCGGGGTAAATTTTGGAAGGCAGATGGGTTTGTAGATAAGACACTCCCCAGAGATTTCGCCCTCATTTTGCGAGGACTTTATGATCTGAGTTCTGGTTTCCTATAGGCACAAGCCCCTATAGTTAATTACCCCTCCCGATCATGAGAGAGAACTTTCGATTAAGGCTAGTCGTCGATCAGATACGCAGAATATACGTGGTATCTGGCATATAGTAGCAGCATGAATTTGGGATTTGAAAATTGGAAATGGATTTGGAATTTGGGAGATTTCAGATGCTTAGAATTTGGGTTAGGAGATTTGATAAATTTGATATTTAAAACTGGAATTTTCACGATCTGGAACATAAAGCGGATGGTGGGGGAATGGATGATAGACCCGATCAAGATTCTATGGTTCCGTCGTCCCGGGCCATCATGGTCCCTGGTCTACTTAGTCAGAGGAGGTAGTCAACCCAACCTGACAGAAGGATCCTTGTCGGCAGCCATGGGTTGCTTCGTCCAAGGGGACCTTGTAGACCGGGGTTGAATGTTTGTCTAAGGGGATGAATTTGAATCTACCTTAGCTAACAGAGGGCTTCGTGCCCTATCGATCATATCCTATTGATTCATATCTCAAGGATTTGATGCCAATAAGGAGCGTAACGGCGTTGGCCATAACCGGTATTTCGTGGTGCCATTTGGCGGCAAAACCACTCTGTTCAGAGGGTCCCGGGTCATAACCGTTTATCCTGCGGTGCCATTTGGCGGAAGACCGCCGGTTAGAGGACACGTATCACGTCCTTACTGGCAGGAGATTGTTTTAGAATGGATCCTAGTGATATTTTCGACTAGGCATTTAGCTCTTTGTGAGCTGAAGTAATTTTCAGATTTGTCCACCTCGACAAACTGTTGCGGAGGGTGGATGGATTTTGCTTTAAGTGTTTGATAGTTGAATTTCAGATTTAAATATCTTTAAATTTTGGATTTATTTCAATCTTAAATATTTTTTTTGGGATTTTGAGATTTTGAGATTTTTGTGGAGTTTTGGGTTTTTGGGTGGAGCTTTGGAATATTTGAACTTTAGGTATTTGGGAGACATTTGAAAATTTTTGGGAACACCTCCGGTTGAGATCTGTATTCAACACGGCCATCATCGGGGTGTTTGGGGTCATTTCTCTTTATTTGATTGGACTTTGTCGACTTTGTCTGGCTGTCGACAGAGGATCGGGTTTCGTAGGCTTTATGCCCTTATTAGTGAATTCATATTATTGTAGGCCTTGAAGGTCGAATATGAATGCACAAAATAAATATTCCGGTCAACTCCGTAACCGCATATTTATTCGATATCTCGACCACTGTCTACTCCTATTTCTCTATTTAGGAGGATCGGGTTTCGTAGGCTTCATGCCTTTTGTTTAGTGAATTCTTTTGATTGTAGGCCTGGAATGTCTAATACAAATGTATTGAAACAATTACACTGGTCGCCACAGCCGTGTATTCGTTTAAAGGTTCGAACCCTGTCGACTTTTATTGATCCGTATAGAAGGGTCGGGTTCGAACTAGAATTCACTTATCTACCCACGCAGCATCCCTAGGCGTCACGTGTGTACCAATAACACGCTCGCAGGGGCCCATGCGGATGATTTTTATATACCCCTTTAGTGTACCTATGTGTATACAATTTATATTGCACGTGCAGGGGTATTTAAAAGTATTTATAGACGCCTTCTGTCCGCTAGTACGAGTGTTGCGGATCCGGTGGCGGTGAGTTGTAGATCGTAGACACATTCTGTCTGCTTGTATATGTGTTGCAGATCCGGTGGCATTGTTATTTGGATATTATGAGGTATTTCCTCATCTTGACATTGACTCCCCTTTTTCAATCACCGGGGAAGGTTATTTTCTGGATTTCGGAGTTTGTTGCTTTGTGGAGAACTCTTTTTAAGACCATCAGTGTAATGGATTTGTTATTTCCGGTGTTTTTGGGCACCAGAACTGTTTTCTTTTAAATTATAGAACTAAGAAGAGATTTTGGAACACCAGGAAGTTTGGTTCTAATTTGTTTGAACTTTCCTTCCATTCTGCCAGGAAGTGTACTTTTTGTACATCGAGTCGCCCTTGTATCCGAAATATTTGAAGATCTTGACCACCAATGTCGTATGTGATATCAATAATTGTGCCCATAGTGGTTCGTTGTGCTTACGATCAATACATTGTTGTTATCTACAAGTGGATTGTAGTCATTTGCAGGGGACCGCTGTATCAGCTACGAGCTCCTAGGAGTATTCGTAGGAGAACCCTTGTTTTTGCATCGAAACCACCTTTCACCAATCTCAGGTGGTTTTGATGTATTTGCACTTGTTTGTGGGGGCGAATCCGCCATTATTGGCCTCTCGTATTGCCATCTCAATCAACAGGCATTTATAGGGAATGTTGTAGGAATTCGTTGCATTCTTTGTTTGCATACAATAAGGTCTTGTAGTATGCTTTAGTCACATTTGTTTACTAAGATCAGTGTATTTCATCTAACGTTGAGTCACTGTTGACCGCACAGATGTCTTGCAGTTTGAATTCGCTCTTGTGTGATTCAAGCTTTGTTCCTTGCATGTGTTTGAATCCGAGTTAAGTTTCATTTAGACTCGGGTTCATCGAGTCTACAACCCCCACTTAATGTTGTATAGCACGAATTCAAGTGCGAATTCAGTTTCTTTGTCCGGATCAAATGCAAGATTGAATCCCTTCTTGTTCATGACGACTCAAGTTCTCGTATCATTCATGTCGAGTTTGAACTCAAATTGAACTTAATATACAAGTTCACTTGCAAGTTGACTGGCTTTGGTAGCAAAATTTTCATCATTTGATTCAAATCCAGTCCAAATCGAAGTCTTTGTTTTATGTTCTATTTATGTCCAAGTCCCCTGCAGTCTAACTCAAGCTTTTGTTTTGAGCTAAAAAATGACTGAATCGTGTTCAAATACATGTTCAAGATCTTCTGAAGTCCTTGCAAGTTCAATCTTGTGTTCAAATGATTTGAATTTGAGTTCAATTTTGATTTTATTTTATTTGATTTTTGACCTTTAGAAATTATTTAAATTCTGTTCAGGTCCTCTGTCTTTGTTCAATCAAGTTCAAAAGTTCACTGCTCTTTCTCATTTGGTCCAAATCTTTTGTTCATTTTAGTTCAAAACAGGTCTGAGTGTAGTAATATTTCACCCGAAATTTCGACAGCCTCTCGGCGTCTCCCCCGTTTAGGGGAAAACTACGAGAAAATTGGGCCTTCCCACCACGCGCACTAAAGGCGTGCATTGTAGGTGCCCTCTTTCGAGGACACCTCGGCCGTGATTTTTCTTTCCACCACGCGCAATAAAGGTGTGCATGGGATCTTTAACGGTACATGTTATAAGAAAAAAACAGTTTGCTTTCCCACCGCCCGGGGGTACTTATGAATTGTTCCGGCCGCACAAAGAAAAGGTTACACCAGGCTCGCCTGGCCTCGCCGTGTGCGTCGAACCGGTTTGCCTCCTACCACGCTCACTAAAGGCATGCTTAGGTAGTTTGCCGGCTCGGCGCGCACGTCGAAGCAGAAGGGCGAGGGTCGCTCGCTTATCTTGTCGTAGGTGTCGCGCCAGTTGCCCCTCCCCCCACGCTCAATAAAGGGGTGCATAGGTGGACCACCGATTCGACACGCATGCCGAGGTAAGAGAGCGAGAAGGGAGGCGACTGTCAGCCTCGTCGTATGCGTCGGACCAGATTCCCTCCTACCACGCTCAACAAAGGCATGCTTAGGTGGTCTGCAGGCCGTCGTACACGTCGAGGACGGAAGCCTGAGTTTAGAAATTATACCTTGAAGACCGGCGGGGAGGAGTCGGTGAAGGCTCGAGGATCGAGGCGAGAGAAGGGCAAACATTTCTTTCTTTATTAATTATAATTAATATTAATTAATTAAAATTAGTTAATTAATTAATTATAATCATCTCTAATTAATTATATTTATTAATTAAAATTAATTAGAATAATTAATTATGATTATTTATATTTAATTTATATAATTAATTATGATTTTTTGATTAATCATAACTAATTAATAGTAATTAAATTTAATTAATTATAACTAATTAATAATAATTAATTACAATTAAAATTAAAACTTATTTTAATTAATTATAATTAATGTAATTAAAATTAATTATAATTAATTACAATAACAATAATTAATTAAAATGATTATAATTAGTAATAAAAAAAATAAAAACAAAACTAATTATAATTAATGAAAATTAATTTTAATTAAAATGAAATTTATTATTAATCCCTCGGCTCGACGGATTTGCAGGATTTTTGCTGGAGAAGCACGTGAGCAGGGAGAAAGTTACCTTCACTTCCAGCGAGCTCCTGGTTCTTGCGTTTGATCAAAATGCCGTGACTTCCGATCCTCAGCAGGGAAAGTCGGCCGAAGGAGCAAGGTCGGACGGCCAAGGAGGAGTCGGGTAGGGCTCGACGTCGGCTTGGAGAGGAATTTGGCTCAGGTAGCTCTCTCATCTCTCTCTCTCTCTCTCTCTCTCTCTCTCTCTCTCTCTCTCTCTCTCGGCTGAAGGAGGAGAGGGGTTGGTCGCTAGGTTTGGTCGGTTAGAGGAGCCGGAGGAAGGATCGGAGAAAGGGAAGCAGAGGTCGGGAGCTCGGGAGAGGAGTGAGGATTCGCGTGGAGAAGAGGCGAAAAGCCTCGATGCTTTGGGCTTTTAATGACTCGAACGAGTCGTGCGAGCAATCGTGGGGAGAAATGACGCGAGGCATGGCTTCGACGTGCCACGACGTGCGACGTGGGAAGAACGGCGTGGAGCAGAGCAGGTAAGGGATTTAACTCTTTTTTTTTTTAAAACGGGTCAACAAATGCCCCGCAACAAATGTGATACGCGCCTGGAGCGGGTCACGTTTGTTGTATGCTGATTGACCCTGTGAATCTCTAGATATTTGTTCTAGATGTCACGCTAGGGCTTTCATTTAGTGGATCTCCAAAATTTGTTTGGATGTCACACTACTTTCTTTTAGCGGATCTCTAAAATTTTGCTTGAATGTCACACTAATCTTCTTTCTCCACGGATATTTTAGATGTATCCACAGATGGTTGATATCTCATTTTTTTAGATTGATGATAGTGGATAGCATATGTTCAAGTTTCTTCTATCATCTGTTTATATCTTGACAAAATTTTAAATATTTATTTGGGGATCTCGGCATGCAGTGCGATGTCGACCCAAATAAATATTTAAAATGTCCCCAGTCTTTAGGGACATTTGTAGAAGTCATCCAGGGTGCTCATTCTGCATCTTTTGCTAGAGCCCCGAGATTTTGATCCTTCTGTCCTGTGTTTGTGCTGCAGACATTGATGAAGGGTTGTCTGATTTGTCTTTACTGACTTGTCAGATGATTTGTACCTTCGGCCCTATGCTTCTAGCTTTGTTGGGTTTGTTGAAGGGGTAGATGCCGGTGACCTAAACCCCTAGGTTCGTATTAGGTCGATGGCGAAAATCATCGGTCCAGAGCTTTGTGCATTACAGACTTGTTGATGACAGAATCCATTTAGTTCAGCCTTGAGCTTTGTGTGAACTTTGAGATAGTTTTCTTCGGTCATTTGCTTTATGCTTTGATGGACTTGTTGAAGAAAAGTTCCTTCAATCATTGCTTTGTGCTTTACGGATTTGTTGAAGGATTTACAGGTTCCGGATTCAGTTATTAGTACCGAACGTAGGTAGTATCTTGATCCTTAACCACGTGAGAAGACTTTAATTTGATCACTTGAGTTCATCAGATCGGGAGAGCTGGGATTTGACAGCTCTTCGTCCTCTGGTTGCTGAGATGGGGGTTCCTCTACTGCGGCCTTTCTTATGGCTTGTTGAGTAGATGGAGCTGCTAGCGATCCGGTCATATTTTGGCTTGTTGGATCCGACCTCTTACACCCATTCAAGCTTCAGACTTGAGCTATGAGGATTGCGCTTCCCAATGCTGATTTTGCTGAAGTTGGTAGATTTGAAGTTCTCCTTTATGATTAAAGATTTTGGAACCTACGAACATTCGGTGGTTGTTCGATACTCATCCTTCTACTGAAACTTTGATTCTCCAGTCATTTGAGAGAATTCTACAGACTACGATCACTTGAATTTGTCGAGCCAAATTTGTCTTCGTACTTCCTACAATCCCTACTAACGGGTTGACGAAGTGGGGGTTCCGCTACTACGGCCTTTCTTATGGCTTGTTGAGTAGACGGAGCTGCCAGCGATCTGGCCATATTTGGGCGTGTTGGATCCGACCTCTTACACCCATTCGAACCTTAAGCTTCAGGCTGTCGAAAGACTTCAAGCTTTTCCAGCTCAATTTGTAAGAGTGTAGCCACAAAAGTCTCTTTCTTGACCTTTGAGTCTTGATTTTTTGAAGAAGGTGTTGTCTCGATCTTTGAGAGATAACCTGCATGTACTTTGAAAAATAAGTATATGTATTCTTTAGCACAGTAATATTTGAATTGATAATTTTAAATATTTATTCGGGGATCTCGGCATGAGGCACGATGTCGACCCGGATAAATATTTAAAATGCCCCCTGTCTTGCAGGGACATTTTAAAGCAGAATAGAATTAGAATCTTGAGATTTTAAATATTTATTCGGGGATCTCGGCACGCAGCGCGATGTCGACCCGAACAAATATTTAAAATGCTCCCAGTCTGATGGGGGATTTTTAAATATATTCTTACAACACAGGAGAATTTCAAAATATGGAATGCATGTGCTAATAATAATGTATGAAAACATAATACATTAAGCACAATATTTCTTTGAAAAATTTCATGCGTAGTATTTCTTCAGGTATTGGCCATTGATCGGCGGCATGGGCCTCTGACCATTCAGATTGATGAGTTGATAAGCTTCTCCCTGGTATACCTTCTCGATGACGAAAGGTCCTTCCCAGTTGGATACGAATTTGCCACCGATTTTTCGGTGTGGGATGATTGGTCTTCTCTACAGCAGGACCAATTCCCCTTCTTGAAATGATCGAGGACGCACCATTCGATCAAATGACTTTGTCATTCTTGCTCGGTAGATTTCCAGGTTCTGCTGAGCTTGCAACCTGACTTCATCGAGTGCATCGAGCTCCTCCATTCTTAACCGAGCATTTTGTTCCTGAGTCATCTCATTCTGGATAGCAACTCGAAGGGATGGAAGTTCAACTTCTAATGACAGTACAACTTCAACTCCGAACACCAGAGAGTAAGGAGTGGCTTTGGTTGACGTTTTGTAAGTTGTACGATACGCCCATAGCGCTTCTGCCATCTTCGTATGCCACTCTCTTTTGTTCTTGGAGAGAATCTTTTTTAACAATTTCACCAACGTTTTGTTGAAGGCTTCAGCCAAGCCATTTGCTCTTGGATAATATATAGAGGAATACCACCAATCGATTTTGTGTCGATCAACGAATTTGTAAATTTTTGTACTTTTGAAAGCAGTTCCGCTGACTGAGATTATGCGGCGTGGCACACCAAATCTGTAGACGATATTATGGGTGAAGAAGTTGATTACATGCTCAGATGTAACTTCTCTGAATGGAGCTGCTTCTGCCCACTTAGAAAAATAGTCTGTCGCTGCCAAGATAAAGCGTTGTCCTGCTGATGACGGCGGATCTATTGGCCCGATAATATCAGTACCCCAGCATTCAAATGGCCAGGACGCTATTGTTGGGTATAGTGGATTTGGAGGCTGATGTATAACATCACTATGAATCTGACATTCGTGGCACCTCTTTGTGTGATTGATACAATCTCTGACCATGGTCGGCCAATAGTAACCCATTATTTTGATTTTGACTGTCATCTTGGGACCTGATTGGTGCGCTCCACAAAGTCCTTCGTGGACTTCTCTCACCACTTTCTCAGCTTCTCGAGTCCCTAGGCATCTTAGCCACATTTGATCGAAAGCACGTCGACACAATGTGATACTGACAAATGCATATCTTAGCACTCTCTTTCTAATTTGAGCAGCTAATGATTTGTCTGTTGGTAGTCTACCTTCCTTGAAGTAATCAACGAAAGGTTGCCTCCAGTCATTTTCTTCCTCGACATCTAGACAATGCCATCATGATTCTGAAGCTTGACTGGCCTTGCATCTTTTCTTAGGAACTTGATGTTCTTCAAGTTGATCTTCGAGATCAACTGGTTGGGGAGATTGAGGATCAACTGGAGTTGCATCCTGCTGGGTTGAATTTGGTATTCCCTCTGCCTGCAGGAATTGTAGTGACGCTGGCTCTAGGATCCGACGGTTCTGCACCATAATTATTATAGGCCATTCGTCGTCCATATTCGCCATTTCTTTAGCCAATTTGGCAAGAGAATCGGCTTTGGCATTTTGGCATCGGGGAACTTAAGTTAATTTAACAACTGGAATTTGCTTAATAAGCTCAAGAACTCGTCGATAATAACATGCCAACTCGAACTTGGTGATTTTGTAAACTTCCAGCACTTGATTTACAACAAGTTGAGAATCACCGAAAATTTGGAGGTTTCGAATTCGGACATCGATTGCAATCTCCAATCCTGCTATTAAAGCTTCGTATTCAGCTTCATTATTGGTTCGAGGTTCAGTCAAGCTGAAAGAGAATCTCATTATGCCTCCCTCGGGCGCCACGAAAATGAGTCCGATTCCGGCTTGAGCCTTCTCTAGATTTAGAGGCCGAGCACGCTTGATTGACGATGCTCCATCAAAGTACATTTTCCATACTCGTAGCATCTCCTCTTCTTCAATATTCATCGTTGAGTGGTGAATCCGCAGGAATAGGATGTGCTGCAAGAAAGTCTGCTAACACCTGCCCTTTCACTACTTTCTGTGGCACGTATGTGATATCAAACTGTAGTAAAATCACTGCCCACTTTGCCAAACGACCTGTCAACGCTGGTTTTGTCATCAAGAACTTCAGCGGATCGATCTTTGATATCAAGGTGATTTTATGAGATAGCATATAGTGGCGGAGCTTCTGAACTGTGAAAATTAGGGCCAAGCAATGCTTCTCGATAGGGGAGAAGCGGATTTCTGCTCCTATCAACCTCCGGCTGATATAGTAGAGCGCATTTTCTTTACCTTCTTCATTATGCTGGGCAATAATGCTCCGAGGGACTCTTTTAGTGCTGCCGTATACAGTATAAGAGGCTTCCCCGGGATTGGCACTGCGAGAATGGGCGGATTCAACAGATATCTTTTGATGCTGTCAAATGCCTCATGACATTCTGCATTCCATTTGAAACGAACATCTTTCTTCATTAGCTTTGAAAATGGCAGGCACCTACCCGATATATTTGATATAAATCTCCGAATGAAAGCCAATTGTCCTTGCAGCGAGCGAAGCTGTCAAAGGTTCCTTGGTGATGGCATCTCCATGATTGCCTTGATCTTGTTGGGGTCGAATTCAATGCCTCGATGTCGAACAACGTACCCTAGGAATTTTCCTGAGGATACTCCAAATGCACACTTGAGAGGGTTCATCTTCAGATCATATTTTCTGATTCTTTCAAACACTATTCTCAAGTCATCTAAATGGTCTTTTCGGTCCATGGTCTTAATGACCAAGTCATATACATAACATTCGACCTTTTGATGAATCAAATCATCAAATATACGAGTCATGGCCCGTTGGTAAGTGGCACCATCATTCTTCAGGCCAAATGACATAACTGTGTAGCAGAATATGCTTATAGGAGTTATGAATGATGTATGTCTTTCATCTTTATGCGCCATTTTGATTTGATTGTAGCCTGACGATCCGTCCATGAAGGAGAACATATCATAGTTGGATGTATTGTCAACTAGAAGCTCTGATACTGGGAGAGGAAAGTCATCTTTCGGGCACGCCTTATTGAGGCCCCTGTAGTCGATGCAGATACGAATTTGGCCATTCTTCTTCTTTACAGGGACGATATTAGCAATTCAATCGTGATATTTTTCTTCTCGGATGAAGCCTGCTTCTATGAGCTTCTTTGTTTCTGCATTCACCTGTTCTTCAATCTCCAATCTCATTCTCCTTGGAGCTTGCTTGACGGGTATTGCATCAGGCTTGATGGCTAATCTGTGAACTGCCACATCAGGGGATAAGCCAGGCATCTCAGCATATGTCCAAGCAAAACAGTCCCTAAATTCACATAGGAGTTCTTTTATTTCTTCTATTTGATCTTCTTGCAGAAGAGAGCTAATGAAGGTTGGGCGAGGGTCCTCCTTAGTTCCCAAGTTGACTTCTTTGAGCTCGTCCATCGTAGCAGCTTGTCCACTATCTTCCAGTTCTTCTGGTGCAGGCTCAGCTTCTACGGGTTGATCATCATAATCATCAGCTTTGCGTGTCTCTTCAACACCGCCTTCTTCGGATTCAATTTTCATGCATGTGATTGCCCGACAAGTCTCTTTCCGGAGAAATTTTTGTTTGATGAATCCAATGCCCTTATATACGTCTATATCCTTTTGTCGTAATGGACGTGGAATTCTCCCATACCAGAGGCCCAAGCTTGTACGGAGCTGCCGTTTGGTAGTAGGAATATTGATTTGCTTTCGTAGCATTTTTTGAATATTCTTGGTATTGAATTTGGGTAGCCTCGTAGGAAATAATTCCTCGGGGTCGAGGAGCATGCAAGCCCAGTCATGATTCTCCTTTTCGCGTATTCCCGTGGAATACAATACATTTCTGGGTGCAGTTCCCTTCTTCAATGGAGGTAGATAAAGAGTGGAGAGTTCTTCAACTTTATGCACCTCGCGTGAAGTGATTTCCTTAAAGTGTTGTAGGGAAATACGTGTGACTACGAGTACGCTTTCTGAAATTGACAGACTGTTTATTATTCTGGAGAACACACTCTGCACTGAGTTCATGTAGAATGAGTCGTAGTCATAATTATCATTTGAAAATTCAACCTCCCTACTCCATTCGTCTATGAACTGGTATACTTTTCGAGATTTGACAGGAGTAACGTCATTTTCATCCGTGTCGCTCCCAAGATGAGGTACATGTTTCTTTTCTTTAGGAATGGTTGGTGATTTGGGAAGTGCCGGCATTGCTTTCTTTCTCCCTACAAACTTTTTCTCATCTTCTTGCTTGGGTTTCTTTGCAGCCTTAGAATTTGATGCTCTAGCCTCAAGAGAACTCGATGACTTTTGCTTCTTTGGCATGAAGTACTTGGCATCTACATAAACTGTTACTTTATGTACTGCAAAGGGCTGAATATCACCAGAAATTCTGAATTCTTCTCCTTCTTTGAGATACTTCATACACTGGTGTAATGTTGAAGGGACAACATCGTATTCATGCAGCCAGGGGCGACCCAATAACGCCTTGAACGAAGTGTCTGCATCAATCACATGAAATTTGGCTTCTGTATGAAGTTCTCCAAATACAAGATATAACATAAATGATCCAAGGGTTTTCTGCCCTTTCTCATTGAAGCCGTGTACTATTAACTTGTCTTGCCCAAGATGTTCCACATCGAGGCACAGTGATCTCAGTACTTTAAGACTCATGAGATTTACGGAAGATCCAGGATCGATCAAAATTCGACTGATCATCATATCGTCGCTCTCTGCCATAACATACAATGAGCGATTGTGATATGCCGTTCCAAGCATCATATCATCCTCGACAAAGGTGATAAGGGGCTCATTTCGAGCTTGCAAGACTTCCGTCAAGTTGCGCTCAGCAAAATATGCCTCATATCTTTTGGGGTCTTTGAGAGCTTGAATCAAAGTCTCTCGAATGTCTTTAGACATTAGTAAGGCATCATATATGCTGAGTTGCGCTGGGATCTTCCTCAAGTGGGATAAGATATTGTAATCTATCCCCTTGGACAAAGTATTATTTTTCTTGGGATCTTTGAGGATAATATCTTCATTGATAACTATCTCTTTTCCCTTATCTTTATTAGGGATCATTTTCTTTGGTGGAGGCGGCAGTACCATGCCACTTCTCAACTGTACTTGGGCCACCTCATCTGATTCAGACTTGTTTGATGAAGCATTCTCTTCAGAGTCAGCCATTGTTGTGTCTGGGGATTCATCTGTAGACTCAGAATCATCTCCCAACTTCACTTGTTTCATTTGCGATTCTATGCTTGGGTCTGAATCTTCATTATCTGAACTGAATTCCATTGATGATACCATTAGACAGAACTCAGGGGCCGCTTCTTCAGCATATTTCTCCCTTTTTGTTATCTTTGATGTTGCTGAGATGACTCGGCATATCTTCGTAGGAAGAGATTCGGCCTCAGCTTCTTCTTCCTTTTCATCTATTTTAAGCTCTTTCATAAAATCACCGAGCTTGATAGGCCTCCTAACGGTCTGATAATATTCACCCAGACTATCAATAGCCTTTTGAGTTGCGGTCTTCTTCGTCATAGGCTTCTTCAACTTGGCTTTCTTCTTAGAAGACTTTGGCTTTGTTTTACTAGATTTGAATGAGCTAGCTTGGCCAGGTTGCTGTTTAGAGGTGGATGCTTGTGACGCAGGCAACCATTTTAAGTTCAGTACTGGCTCAGTAGGGGACTTCCACTTGACACCAGGAACTCCTTCTAGCTGTTTCAGCATTTTTGTTGTCTTCTTGGAGACCACAGTCTCCCATTGTTCCTCTTGGACAGATTGTTTTGTTGTTGTTTCTTTAGACGAGAGTACGGAAGATGATGTGATTATCCGGGTGGATTTCTTTCTAGGACGAACTAACACATTATCTGATAATGTTAATTCTCCCATCTTGTACATCTTTTCCAACCAATCTTTGAAGACATAACAATCTTCAATTGGATGGCTAACTACCCGATGATATGGGCAGTAGTTTGGGTCGCCACTATGTTTGGACTCTTCAGGTCTTTTGCATTATGGCAACTCCAGACCGTTCTTGAGTGCTTGTCGGAACAATTTAGCGACACTCTCCCGCTTAAATGAATATTCTTTATTCATTTTCTCCTTGAGGGAGGGAAACGTTCTATCACCAGCTCCTGCAATCTGCCTCTGGCGCTCTCCTCCACCAGGAAAGGCTCGAGGTTTATCATTTCCTCCAAGAACTAGTTTTGGTTGAGGGATTGGATTGTAAGCCTATTTTTATTTTTCTTCATACAGCATAGGCTGCTTTCTTTTATCCACATTATATACTGCCTTTTTACCTTTATCCGGCCTAGGAGGAAATGCGGAGTAAATATCATTTCTCCTAGTATCAGGCGCCTTAGCCTTTTTGGGTTTATCAGGAGGCTTTCTGACTTTGACAAGTTCAACTTTTTAAATTTTGCCACCCTGTACAATAGATCTTGGAAGGTAGTAATTGAAGCCATGCACAAGAAATATTGCATTTTGTCATCAATGTTTCCCATCAGTAGTTGAACTGCATGTTCTTCTTCTAGTTGCTGCTCGCACTTCATACTCAGATTGCGCCAGCGTGTTATGTACCTCATTATTGATTCATCCTTTCTCCTTTTGTCGAGGGCGAGATCAGCAATGATAGTCTTCTCATTCGCACTGACGAATCTTTTCAAGAACAAGGCCTCCAGCTTCGCAAAGGTCTTCAGTGAATCATTCGGCAGTTCGGCATACCATTCGAAAGCAGTTCCACTCAAGCTGCTCACGAATTGCCTGAATAACAAAGCATCATTGCCTCCTATATTTCCGCAGGTAGCTTTGAATTGCGCGAGGTGCTGTCTGGGATTTTTATTGCCATCAAAGATGTTAAACTTTGGTACAGAATATCCCTTTGGATATGACACCTGATCGTACTCTGCTGGGTACGGGCGACCCTTTCCTACTAGCTTCTCTGCATGTTCAGCTGCTATAATGGCTTTGATCTTTTCACTAATTAAGCCTTCCAGATGTGATGCAGTTACAAGTTCAGAGGCACTCGCCATATTTTGTGGAGTACGCTGGCGGGTTGGATCATCAGTTTCTTTGCCACCTTCAAGTACACCTTTCACTCCTGAGGCTTGAGGCGCTTGAGAGTTTTGAGAATTAGCAGCTTGGTTGACGGGCTGAACCGGTGTAGGACCCACAGAAGTGGTCTTCTGCATCATTCCCATCATAGCCGTCATCTGAGTCATCATCTCAGTCATTTTATCATTCAACTGAGAGATTTCTCTATCTTTCTTCCGCATTTGTCGCCTCATTTGATTTCTCATTTTAGCGAGTGTGATATCTTCGCCAACGAAGGGATTTTCTCCGACCTCTTCTTCTTCCTCATCTCCTTCTAAGGAGCGAGCACTTCGGCTGGCAATGGATCTAGCCCTGTGGCGACGTCGATAAAAACGTACGCGCGGCTGTGATTGCTGGTCTTCTTCATCACCATCATCATCTTCAACATCAATGTGGCTGACCATACGAACCATCTCGATCTCTATAGTGTCTTCATCACAATATTCTTCTTCATCTTCTTGTATCTGAATTTCTGAGCGACGGTGCCACTGAATTTCAGGTTCTTGATTTGGGATGATTACTTCTTCGATTCGCGGGCTACGATCGAAGTGAATTTTCTTTCTAGCTAAAGTAGGAGAATGACGGGATTTCATGTAAGACTCTCCAGGATGTCGACCATCGTTATGATTGTTGTCATTATGGACCTTCTTTTGGACCCATCTCTGACGAGTTTTGTTTGTGTCTTTGTTGTCGGTAATCCCTTCTTTCAACTATCACAGCAGATGATAGTCTATCTCTTGGAGGGGTTCTTCGGGCCTCAACAATCAGTGGCCTCTTGAACTTCTTTTTCATTAAGCCCTTCTCCTTGACTGTCTTTAGTACACGGTGTACCAGGGCAGACAGACATTCGGGCTCTTTTATCTTCTGAGGGGCCAGGGCTTCAGGTCGACGCTCCCAAAAGGATTGCTTAAGCTCACCATATGAGCTATTTCTCTTTACCCACCTCAGGTTAGAAAACTTATTTTGAGTGGGAATATTGATATCTGGTTCTAGTGCTGGCAGGTTGGAGGGATGAACTGGTACTGTCAGCTGCTGAGTACGTAGCTCTGCACTTTCTCTTCCTCCTTTGCCTTCTGTTAAGCCTTCCTCCAGATGAGGAAGCTTCAGCATCATTCCTCCCAGGTGCAACAGGCTCTCTGGGCAGGGCGGTGGTGTTTGCAGTCACCACAGAGATCTTTCTTCCAGTGACAACCCTTTTTGCAGTAAGGGTCTCAGGTTGGGATAATCTTTCAAAGACAGAAACTCTTCCTTGGGCAGCACCTCTAGTAGCATTCCTTGCAGAGTGAGACCTTCCAGAAAATTCTTCAGAGTTTACGCCGTACACAGGGACGGCTGCAGCCCTTGCAGTAGCTGCTGAGAATTCGAGTCCACCAAAGTGAATAGTGGCTCCAGTGTTTCCAGTTTCTATGACAGCATTCGCCAGTTGAATTCTAGCTCATCCCAGTTGGACAGTCATCGGTGTGTCCTGCATTTTCATTCTGCAAAAATGAAAGGTAAGGGTTAGTGATCAGAATTGATACATCACCCCACGCATTCATAAAACAGAAATAACGCATAACGAATAGAAGAAACAGGAAAATTAGCATAGAATTAAAAACCATGCTGATTGAATTCCCACTGATCTTATTTAAAAGATTCATTTTTAGAAAATTTAAAATTTGATTTGCTTGCTACTACACCCTTTTAAGTGACTAGCCAGAGATGGAAAGAGAAACCATTCCCCAGTGGAGTTGCCAGAAATCTGTGGGCTTCGAAAATTCGCCCCCGGCCTCCCCGCAGCGCACTGATTGTTTGCTTTTACTTAGGCGAGGGGGTTTTAATTGATAAGTTTTGGGGTAAATTTTGGAAGACAGATGGGTTTGTAGATAAGACACTACCCAGAGATTTCGCCCTCATTTTGCGAGGACTTTATGATATGAGTTTTTGTTTCCTATAGGCGCAAGCCCCTATAGTTAATTACCCCTCCCGATCACGAGAGAGAACTTTCGATTAAGGCTAGTCGTCGATCAGATACGCAGAATATACGTGGTATCTGGCATATAGTAGCAGCCTGAATTTGGGATTTGAAAATTGAAAATAGATTTGGAATTTGGGAGATTTCAGATGTTTAGAATTTGGTTTAAGAGATTTGATAAATTCCACCATCTAGAGCTTAAAGCGGATGGTGGGGGAATGGATGATAGACCCGATCAAGATCCCATGGTTCGGTCGTTCCGGGCCATCATGGTCCCTGGTCTACTTAGTAAGAGGAGGTAGTCGACCCAACCTGACAGAAGGATCCTTGTCGGCAGCCATGGGTTGCTTCGTCCAAGAGGACCTTGTAGACCGGGGTTGAATGTTTGTCTAAGGGGACAAATTTGAATCTACCTTAGCTAACAGAGGGCTTCGTGCCCTATCGATCATATCCTATTGATTCATATCTCAAGGATTTGATGCCAATAAGGAGCGTAACGGCGTTGGCCATAACAGGTATTTCGTGGTGCCATTTGGCGGCAAAACCACTCGGTTCAGAGGGCCCCGGGTCATAACTGTTTATCCTGCGGTGCCATTTGGCGGCAGACCGCCGGTTAGAGAACACGTACCACGTCCTTACTGACAGGAGATTGTTTGAGAATAGATCATAGTGATATTTTCGACTAGGCATTTAGCTCTTTGTGAGCTGAAGTAATTTTCAGATTTGTCCACCAATACAAACTGTTGCGGAGGTTGGATGAATTTTTGCTTTAAGTGTTTGATAATTGAATTTCAGATTTAAATATCTTTGAATTTTGGATTTATTTCAATCTTAAATATTTTTTTGGGATTTTGAGATTTTTGTGGAGTTTTGGGTTTTTGGGTAGAGCTTTGGAATATTTGAACTTTAGGTATTTAGGAGACATTTGAAAATATTTGGGAACCCCTCCGGTTGAGATCTGCATTCAACACGGCCATCATCGGGGTGTTTGAGTCATTTCTCTTTATTTGATTGGACCTTATCGACTCTGTTTGGCTATCGACAGAGGATCGGGTTTCGTAGGCTTTATGCCCTTATTAGTGAATTCATATTGTTGTAGGCCTTGAAGGCCGAATATGAATGTACAAAATAAATATTCCGGTCAACTCCGTAACCGCATATTTATTCGATATCTTGAACACTGTCTACTCCTATTTCTCTATTTAGGAGGATCGGGTTTCGTAGGCTTCATGCCTTTTGTTTAGTGAATTCTTTTGATTGTAGGCCTGGAATGTCTAATACAAATGTATTGAAACAATTACACTGGTCGCCACAGCCGTGTATTCGTTTAAAGGTTCGAACCCTGTCGACTTCTATTGATCCGTATAGAAGGGTCGGGTTCGAACTAGAATTCACTTATCGACCCACGCAGCATCCCTAGGCGTCACGTGTGTACCAATAACACGCTTGCAGGGGCCCATGCGGATGATTTTTATATACCCCTTTAGTGTACCTATGTGTATACAGTTTATATTGCACGTGCAGAGGTATTTGAAAGTATTAATAGACGCCTTCTGTCCGCTAGTACGAGTGTTGCGGATCCGGTGGCGGTGAGTTGTAGATCGTAGACGCCTTCTGTCTGCTTGTATATGTGTTGCAGATCCGGTGGCATTGTTATTTGGATATTATGAGGTATTTCCTCATCTTGACATTGACTCCCCTTTCTCAATCACCTGGGAAGGTTATTTTCTGGATTTCGGAGTTTGTTGCTTTGTGGAGAACTCTTTTTAAGACCATCAGTGTAATGGATTTGTTATTTCCGGTGTTTTTGGGCACCAGAACTGTTTTCTTTTAAATTATAGAACTAAGAAGAGATTTTGGAACACCAGGAAGTTTGGTTCTCATTTGTTTGAACTTTCCTCCCATTCTGCCAGGAAGTGTACTTTTTATACATCGAGTCGCCCTTGTACCCGAAATATTTGAAAATCTTGACCACTAAAGTCGTAGGTGATATCAATAATTGTGCCCACAGTGGTTCGTTGTGCTTACGATGAATACATTGTTGTTATCTACAAGTGGATTGTAGTTATTTGCAGGGGACCGCTGTATCAGTTACGAGGTCCTAGGAGTATTCGTAGGAGAACCCTTGTTTTTGCATCGAAACCACCTTTCCCCAATCTCAGGTGGTTTTGATGTATTTGCACTTGTTTGTGGGGGCGAATTCGCCATTATTGGCCTCTCGTATTGCCATCTCAATCAACAGGCATTTGTAGGGAATGTTGTAGGAATTCGTTACATTTTTTGTTTGCATACATTAAGGTCTTGTAGTATGCTTTAGTCACATTTGTTTACTAAGATCAGTGTATTTCATCTGACGTTGAGTCACTGTTGACCGCACAGATGTCTTGCAGTTTGAATTCCCTCTTGTGTAATTCAAGCTTTGTTCCTTGTATGTGTTTGAATCTGAGTTAAGTTTCATTTAGACTCGGGTTCATCGAGTCTACAACCCCCACTTAATGTTGTATAGCACGAATTCAAGTGCGAATTCAGTTTCTTTGTCCGGATCAAATGCAAGATTGAATCCCTTCTTGTTCTTGACGACTCAAGTTCTCGTATCATTCATGTCGAGTTTGAACTCAATTTGAACTTAATATACAAGTTCACTTGCAAGTTGACTGGCTTTGGTAGCAAAATTTTCATCATTTGATTCAAATTTAGGGCTTCTATAAGTCTGTTTGTTGCTTTATTTTGTTTGAGTGTAAATGCTTATTCATGCTCAAATCTAGTCCAAATCGAAGTCTTTGTTTTATGTTCTATTTATGTCCAAGTCCCCTGCAGTTCAACTCAAGCTTTTGTTTTGAGTTCAAAAATGACTGAATCGTGTTTAAATACATGTTCAAGATCTTCTGAAGTCCTTGCAAGTTCAATCTTGGGTTCAAATGATTTGAATTTGAGTTTAATTTTGATTTTTGACCTTTAGAAATTATTTAAATTCTGTTCAGGTCCTCTGCCTTTGTTCAATCAAGTTCAAAAGTCCACTGCTCTTTCTCATTTGGTCCAAATCTTTTATTCTTTTTAGTTCAAAACAGGTCCGAGTGTTGTAATATTTCACCCGAAATTTCGGCAGCCTCCCGGCGTCTGCCCTGTTTAGGGGAAAACTATGAGAAAACTGGGCCTTCCCACCACGCGAACTAAAGGCGTGCATGGTAGGTGCCCTCTTTTGAGGACACCTCGACCGTGATTTTTCTTCCCACCACGCGTAATAAAGGCGTGCATGGGGTCTTTGACGGTACCTGTTATAAGAAAAGAGCAGTTTGCTTTCCCCCCGCCCGGGGGTACTTATGAATTGTTCCGGCCGCGCAAAGAAAAGGGTACACCAGACTCGCCTGGCCTCGTCGTGTGCGTCGAATTGGTTTCCCTCCTACCACGCTCACTAAATGTGTGCTTAGGTGGTTTGCCGGCTCGGCGCGCACGTCGAAGCAGGAGGGCGAGGGTCACTCGCTTACCTTGTCATCGGTGTCGCTCCAGTTGCCCCTCCCTCCACGCTCAATAAAGGCGTGCATAGGTGGACCATTGACTCGACACGCATGCCAAGGTAAGAGAGCGAGAAGGGAGGCGACTGTCCGCCTCGTCGTAGGCGTCAGATCGGATTCCCTCCTACCACGCTCAACAAAGGCGTGCTTAGGTGTTCTACCGGCCCATTGTACACGCCGAGGACGAAAGCCTGAGTTTAGAAATTATACCTTGAAGACCGGCGGGGAGGAGTCAGTGAAGGCTCGAGGATCGAGGAGAGAGAAGGGCAAGCATTTCTTTCTTTAATTAATTATAATTAATATTAATTAATTATAATTAGTTAATTAAATAATTATAATCATCTCTAATTAATTATATTTATTAAATATTAATTAAAATTAATTAGAATAATTAATTATGATTATTTATATTTAATTTATATAATTAATTATGATTTTTTGATTAATCATAACTAATTAATAGTAATTAATTATTAACTAATTAATAATAATTAATTACAATTAAAATTAAAACTTATTTTAATTAATTATAATTAATGTAATTAAAATTAATTATAATTAATTACAATAACAATAATTAATTAAAATGATTATAATTAGTAATAAAATAAATAAAAAAAAACTAATTATAATTAATGAAAATTAATTTTAATTAAAATGAAATTTATTATTAATTCCCTCGGCTCGGCGGATTTGCGGGATTTTGGCTGAAGAAGCGCGTGAGCAGGGAGAAAGTTACCTTCACTTCCAGCGAGCTACTGGTTCTTGCGTCTGATCAAAATACCGTGACTTCCGATCCTCTGAGCAGGGAAAGTCGGCCGAAGGAGCAAGGTCGGACGGCCAAGGAGGAGTCTGGCAGGGCTCGGCGTCGGCTTGGAGAGGAATTTGGCTCAGGTAGCTCTCTCCTCTCTCTCTCTCTCTCTCTCTCTCTCTCTCTCTCTCTCTCTCTTTCTCTCTCTCGTCTGAAGGAGGAGAGGGGTTGGTTGCTGGGTTTGGTCGGTTAGAGGAGCCGGAGGAAGGATCGGAGAAAGGGAAGCAGAGGTCGGGAGCTCGAGAGAGGAGTGAGGATTCGCGTGGAGAAGAGGCTGAATGCCTCGACGCTTTGGGATTTTAATGACTCGAACGAGTCGTGCGAGCGATCGTGGGGAGAAACGACGCGAGGCATGGCTTCGACGTGCGATGACATGCGATGTGGGAAGAACGGCGTGGAGCAGAGCAGGTAAGGGATTTAACTCTTTTTTTTTTAAACGGGTCAACATTACAAAGATAAGTACATAACTTGCAAAAATATGGCCTAATAAAGTATTGTCATAACAAAGAAGAAATACTACTTATATTTCTTTAACTGCATGAGATATGTATTAAGGTTTTTCAAATAAGGGCCCATATGAAGTTATCAATCAATCTAGTTCAATCTGATTAGCTCATGAGATTGATCTCTTTTAGCCAAACAAAGTTGACTCGAGCTTAACATAGGCCGTTTGGGTTGTATATTTTGTTCTCCAATTTTCACGTCTTTGAAGAAACATAAATGAATAAGAAAATTAATAGTTGAAAGCTAACTTGTATGAACTAATATCCAAAATTGTGCAGAGTAGAAATGTCTATAAATATGTTGAATAGTTTCCAGTTTGAAGATTTAGTTTTCAAGTGTAATCTAACATTTTGGACCTACCCTTGGACTTTTTTCCGTCGTGGAAGTAATCATCTTGATTCATTACTTAGAAAAGAGTACCTCCTACTACTCAATGTTGTGGGCTCCAAAATGTTGGCACCGGCCTCCCTGTTGCTTTTCGGGAGAGTTTTAACGGATTAAGTTCCAAGGTAAATTTTGGGAAGGAAGATTGAGATTATAAATATGACACTACTCAGAGATTTTCCCTCATTTTGCGAGGACTTTAAAATCTGAGTTTTGGTTTCCTATAGGTGCAAGCCCCTATAGTTAATTACCCCTCCTAATAATGAGAGAACTTTCAATTAAGGCTAGTCGTACCCGTAATACGCGGTATCCGACATATAGTAGTGGCATAGGGTTGAGATATTTGAGATGCTTGATATTTAAAATTGAAAATTTCACCAACTTGCACTTAAAGCGAATGGTGGGGGAGTGATAATGAGCCCGATTAAGATCTCATGGTTCTGTCGTCTCAGACCGTTGTGTTCCCTGGTTTACTTTGTCAGAGGAGGTAGTCGGCCCAACTTGACAGTAGGATTCTTGTCAGCAGTCATGGGTTACGTCATCTAAGAGTACCTTGTAGACATGGGGAGGATGTTTGTCTAAGGGGATAAATCTGAATCCACCGTAGCTGTCACAGGGTTTTGTGCCCGATCGATTATATCATATTAATTCATATCTCAATGATTTTAATGCCATTGAGTAACATACGGGCGCTCGCCATGATCATAATATAATGGATCATTTGATGGTGAACCACCCGGTTCAGAGGGTCCCAATCATAACCGTTTACATGCGGTGCCATTTAACAGCGAAACCGTAAGTGTGGTGCCATTTGACGGTGAAACCACCGGTCAGAGGACATGTGTCATGTCCTTACTAGCAATATATAAATTGAGAATGGATCCTAGTGATATTCTTAACTAGACATTATCTCTTTGTTAGCTGGAGTAATTTTCAGATTTGTCCACCTCGACAATTTTATATGGATGGTGGATGGGTATTTAAACTTTAAGTTGTTTAATGGTTAGTTTTTAATTTTAAATATATGAATTATGGCATTTTTGAAATTTTATGTGCATTTGGGTGCATTTGAAGATATATGATTCCCTCATGTTGATATTTTCTATAAATACGGCCCTATGATGCACCGACACTTCTCCTCAAAGAGCGTGCAGTGTCTGACACCGTATCTGGCATCACACTCGTCCGACACTCCTACGACACATGTCAGACACGTCGAAAACGTGTCCGATTAAAAAATATTAAATACAAATTGGACACGCATGTCTGACACGCGTATCTTAAATATTTTATGAATTTTTTTAAATATAATTTCTTGTTGTGGGCTCCAAAAATTCGGCCCGGCCTCCGCTCGCGCTTCTTTTTATTCGGCGAGGGAGTTTTAACTGAATAAGTTCCGAGGTAAATTTTGGAAGGCAGATGGGTTTGTAGATAAGACACTACCCAGAGATTTCGCCCTCATTTTGTGAGGACTTTATGATCTGAGTTCTGGTTTCCTATAGGCGCAAGCCCTTATAGTTAATTACCCCTCCCGATCATGAGAGAGAACTTTCGATTAAGGCTAGTCATCAATCAGATTCGTATAGAAATACGTGTATCTGGCATATAGTAGCAGCAATAGGTCTGGATTTGAAATCTGGATTTGGATTTGAGAATTTGGAGAGTTTGATATTTAAAATAGAAATTGCACCATCTAGCACTTAAAGCGGATGGTGGGGGAATGAATGATGGGCTCGATCAAGATCCCATGGTTCCGTCGTCCCGGGCCATCACAGTCCCTGGTCTACTTAGTCAGAGGAGGTAGTCGACCCAACCTGACAGAAGGATCCTTGTCGGCAGCCATGGGTTGCTTCGTCCAAGGGGACCTTGCAGACCGGGGTTGAATATTTGTCTAAGGGGACAAATTTGAATCCACCTTAGCTGACATAGGGCTTTGTGCCCTATCAATCATATCCTATTGATTCATATCTCAAGGATTTAATGACAATAAGGAGCGTATTGGCTCTGGCCATAACCGGTATATCGTGGTGCCATTTGGCGGCAAAACCACTCGGTTCAGAGGGCCCCGGGTCGTCGTAACCGTTTATCCTGCGGTGCCATTTAGCGGCAAACCGTCGGTCAGAGGACACGTACCACGTCCTTACTGGCAGGAGATTGTTTGAGAATGGATCCTAGTGATATTTTCGACTAGGCATTTTGCTCTTTGTGAGCTGAAGTGTCGGCTCGAGGATCGAGGCAAGAGGGGCAAGCATGCTTCTTCTCTTTTTTTTTGAATTAATTAGAATTAATATTAATTAATATAAATTAATTAAGGAATTATTTTTTAATTAATTACTTATAAGTAACTATAATAAATTAATATCATTAATTATAATTAATCTGTAATTAATTATAATTAATTAATATTAATTAAATTTTAATAAATTATAATTAATCGAAATTAATTAATGATAATTAATTTTATAAATTATAATTAATTAAGTTAATTCTAATTATAATTAATTAAATTAATTATAATAATTTAATTAGAACTAAATATAATTAATTATAATGATTATAATTAATTAAAAATAATAACAGTAATTAATTAAAATAATTATAATTAAAATTAATTTTAATTAAAAACTAAATAACTCCTCTCCCTCTACCTCTCTGTTCGGCGAAGTTACGGGATTTGGTCGGATTTAGGCTAAATCCAGCCAACAGTTTCGGTGCGTGCGTTGAATCGCGGCGATGGTTAAATCCCGGATTAAGAATTTACGGCTTAAATCCCGTATTTACTAAATCCCTCGGTTTGGCGGATTTCGGGATTTCGCTGAAGAAGCATGCTCAAGGGAGAAAGTTACCCCACGGACGGCGAGCTCCTGTCTTGCTTCCGATCGGAGAGGGGAAGTCGTACAAGGAGCGATGTCGAACAGCCACGAGGAGTCGAAGAAGCGTCCGAAAGGTAGAAAGTTATCTTCACAATGAGTGAGCTCCGGTTCCTTCTTCCGATCTCGATGTCGTAACTTTCGATCCAACTCGTAGGGAATGTCGTCGGAGCAGTCGGACAGCGGTAATGGAATCGGAGAAGCCGCACAAAAGGGATAAGGTTAACCTCACAGTCGGCGAGTTCCAGTTCTTGCTTGCGATCAAGTTGTCGTAACTTCCGGTTCGACAGCAGGGGAACGTCGGAGGAGCGGGGTCGGACACCAACAAATGAGCCGGAGAAGCCTTCCAAAGGGAGAAAATTACTTCACTACAAGCGAGCTTCCCGTCGTTGCTCACGATCAAAATGGCGTAGCTTCCGATTCAGACAGGAGGGAACGTCGTCGATCAAGCGAAGTCGAACAGCTGCGAAGAGCCGGAGAAGCAACACGATGGAGGGGGAAGTTATCTTCACAAACGCGAGCTCCCAGTCGCTGCCTTGATCAAATGTCGTAACTCTGAATCTCTCAGGAAAATCGAGGAAGGAGCGAAGTCGAACCACAGTGAAGAGGCCGAAGAAGCGGCTTCGGTCTCTTCTTTAACGCCGAGAGGGATCGTGTGTGAGATGACATCGAGTCGTACGTAAACTGTGCGGAGCACGTCGTATTGACGACGGGTTCGTGGCCGGACGGGTAGGTAGGATTATATATATATATATATATATATATATATATATATATATATATATATATATATATATATATATATATATATATTGTTTTCTCGATACAGAGGTCAACAAATGCCCACCAACAAATGTGGTAGGCGTCTGGAGCGGGTCCACGTTTGTTGTATGCTGATTGACCCTATGGATCTCTAGATATTTGTTCTAGATGTCACACAAGGATTTTCATTTAGTGGATCTCCAAAATTTTACTTGGATGTCTGACTAATCTTCTTTCTTCTTGACTCTTTTAGATGTATCCGCAGATGGTTGATATCTTGTTTTTGTAGATTGACGCTAGTGGATGGCATATATTCAAGATTCTTCAATTATCTGGTTGTACCTTGATAGAATTTTAAATATTTTTTTGGGGATCTCGGCATGCAGTGCGATGTCGACCCAAATAAATATTTAAAATGCCCTCAGTCTTTAGGGACATTCGTAGATGTCATTCACGGGTGCTCATTCTGCAGCTTTTGCTTAGAGCCCCGAGATTTTGATTCCTTCTGTCCTGTGCTTCGTACTGCGGACTTGGTGAAGGGTTGTCTGATTTGTCTTTGCTGACTTGTCAGAAATTTTGTACGCCTTCTGCCCTTTGCTTCTAGCTTTGGCGGGCTTGTTGAAGGGGTAGATGCCGGTGACCTAAACCCTTAGGTTTGTATTAGGTCGATGGCGAAAAGTCATCGGTCCAGAGCTTTGTGCATAGCGGACTTGTTGATGACAGAAATCCACTTAGTTCAGCCTTAGGCTTTTCATGAACTTTGGGATGATTTTCTTTGGTCATTTGCTTTGTGCTTTGGTGGACTTGTTGAAGAAAAATTTCCTTCGATCCTCGCTTTGTGCTTTACGGATTTGTTGAAGGATATTGCAGGTCCTGGATTTGATTGATAGTACCGAATGTATGTAGTATCTTGATCCTTAACCACTTGAGAAGACTTTAATCTGAGTCACTTGAGTTCATCAGATCGGGAGAGCTGGGATTTGACAGCTCTTCGTTCTCTGGTTGCTGAGATGGGGGTTCCTCTACTGCGGCCTTTCTTATGGCTTGTTGAGTAGATGGAGCTGCCAGCGATTCGGCCATATTTAGGCTTGTTGGATCCGACCTCTTACACCCATTCAGACTTCGAACTTGAGCTATGGGAATTATGTTTCCCAATGCTGATTTTGCTGAAGTTGGCAGATTTGGAACCATCCTTTGTAGTTGTAGATTTTGGAGCCTACGAACATTTGTTAATTGCCGCTATCTTCCCTTAGAACGATTCTCCGGTCATTTTGGAGAACCAGACTACGATCTTTGGTCGAGTCAAATCTGCCTTCGTTCTTCCTTCAGTTACTGACGTTGAGAAGTGGGGGTTCCGCTACTACGTTCGTTCTTATGGCTGCAGAGCTGCCAGCGATCCGGCCATATTTGGGCTTGTTGGATCCGACCTTTTACACCCATTCGAACCTTAAGCTTCAGGCTGTCGAAAGACTTCAAGCTTTTCCGGCTCAATTTTATAGGAGTGTGTAGCCACAAAAGTCTCTTTCTTGACCTTTGAGTCTTGGTTTTGTTGGAGAAGGTGTCTCGATCTTTTGAGAGATCACCTGCATATACTTTGAAAAACAAGTATTTGTATTCTTCAGCATAAGAGAATATTTGAGTTGATAATTTTAAATATTTATTCGGGGATCTCGGCACGCAGCGCGATGTCGACCCGAATAAATATTTAAAATGCCCCCCGTCTTTCAGGGACATTTTAGAGCAGAATAGAATTGGAATCTTGAAATTTAAATATTTATTCAGGATCTCGGCACGCAGCGCGATGTCGACCCGAATAAATATTTAAAATGCCCCTAGTCTAACAGGAGGATTTTTGAAATGTATACTCATAACATGAGAATTTCAAAATAGAGAATATATACGCTAATAAACGTGTATGAAAATATAACGTATTAAACATGACATCTGCTTGAGCAATTCATGCATGGTATTTCTTCAAATATCGACCATTGATCGGCGGCATGGGCCTATGACCATTCAGATCAATGAGTTGATAAGCTCCTCCTTGAAATACCTTCTCGATGATGAATGGTCCTTCCCAGTTTGATACGAATTTGCCACCAATTTTTCTATGCGGGATGATTGGTCTTCTCTGCACTAGGACCAATTCCTTTCTTGAAATGATCGAGGACGCACCATTCGATCAAAAGATTTTGTCATTCTTGCCCGGTAGATTTTCAAGTTCTGTTGAGCTTGCAACCTAACTTCATCGAGTGCATCGAGCTCCTCCATTCTTAATCGGGCATTTTGTTCCTGAGTTATCTCATTCTGGATAGCAACTCGAAGGGATGGAAGTTCAACTTCTAGTGGCAGTACAGCTTCAACTCCAAATACTAGAGAGTAAGGAGTGGCTTTGGTTGGCGTTTTGTAAGTTGTACGATACGCCCATAGCGCTTCTGCCATCTTTGTATGCCACTCTCTTTTGTTCTTGGTAAGGATTTTCTTCAACAATTTCACTAGTATCTTGTTGAAGGCTTTTGCCAGTCCATTTGCTCTTGGATAGTATATAGACGAATATCGCCAATCAATTTTGTGCCGATCAACGAACTTATAAATTTTTGTACTTTTGAAAGCAGTTCCATTGTCTGAGATTATGCGACGCGGCACACCAAATATGTAGACGATATTATGGATGAAGAAGTTGATTACATGCTCGGATGTGACTTCTTTGAATGGAGCCGCTTCTGCCCACTTCGAGAAGTAGTCTGTCACTGCCAAGATGAAGCGGTGTCCTGCTGATGACGGCGGATCTATCGGTCCAATAACATCAGTACCCCAGCATTCAAACGGTCAGGATGCTATTGTAAGGTGCAGTGGATTAGGCGGTTGATGTATAACATCACCGTGAATCTGATACTCGTGGCACCTCTTAGCGTGATTGATACAATCTCTGACCATGGTCAGCCAATAGTAACCTATTCTTTTGATTTTGACTGCCATCTTGGGACCTGATTGGTGAGCTCCACAAAGTTCTTCATAAACTTCTGCTACCACCTTTTCAGCTTCTCGAGTCCCTAGGCACCTTCGCCACATTTGATCGAAAGCACATCGATACAATGTGTTGTTGACAAATGCATATCTTAGTGCTCTCTTTCTAATTTGAGTAGCTAATGATTTGTCTGTTGGTAGTCTACCTTCCTTGAAGTAGTTAATGAAAGGCAGTTTCCAGTCATCTTCTTCCTCGACATCTAGGCAATGCCATCATGATTTTGAAGCTTGACTGGTCTTGCGTCTTTTCTTAGGAACTTGCTGTTCTTCAGACTGATCTTCAGGATCAACTGATTGGGGAGATTGAGGATCAACCGGAGTTGCATCCTGCTGGCTTGAATTTGGTATTCCCTCTGCTTGCAGGAATTGTAGTAATGCTAGCTCTAGGATCCGCCGATTGTGGACCATAATTATTATAGGCCATTCGTCGTCCATATTCGCCATTTCTTTAGCCAATTTGGCAAGAGAATCGGCTTTGGCATTTTGACCTCGGGGAACTTGAGTTAGTTTGACAACTAGAATTTGCTTCATAAGCTCAAGAACTCGCTGATGATAACAGGCCAACTCAAACTTGGTGATTTTGTAAACTCCCAGCACTTGATTTACAACAAGTTGAGAATCACCGAAAATTTGGAGGTTTCGAATTCGAACATCGATTGCAATCTCCAATCCTACTATTAAAGCTTCATACTCGGCTTCGTTGTTGGTTCGAGGTTCAGTCAAACTGAACGAAAATCTCATTATGCCTCCCTCAGGTGCTACGAAAATGAGATCGATGCCGGCTTGAGCTTTCTCTAGATTTGGAGGCCGAGCACGCTTGATTGACGATGCTCCATCAAAGTACATTTCCCATACTCGTAGCATCTCCTCTTCTTCAACATTCATGATCTGCTCGTCAGGTAGATCATCATTGAGTGGTGAATCCGCAGGGATAGGGTGTGCAGCGAGAAAATCTGCCAACACCTGTCCTTTTACTGCCTTCTGCGGCACGTATGTGATATCAAACTGTAATAAAATCACTGCCCACCTTGCCAAACGACCTGTCAACGCTGGTCTTATCATCAAGAACTTCAGCAGATCGATCTTTGATATCAAGGTGATTTTGTGAGATAGCATATAATGGCGGAGCTTCTGAACTGCGAAAATCAGGGCCAAGCAATGCTTCTCAATTGGGGAGTAGCGGATTTCTGCTCCTATCAATCTCCGACTGATATAGTAGAGTGCATTTTCCTTGCCTTCTTCATTATGCTGGGCCAAAAGTGCTCCGAGGGACTCTTCTAGTGCTGCTGTGTACAATATAAGAGGCTTCCCGGGGATTGGCGCCGCAAGAATGGGAGGATTCAACAGATATCTTTTAATGCTGTCAAACGCTTCTTGGCACTCTTCGTCCCATTTGAATCGGACATCTTTCTTCATCAGTTTTGAAAATGGCTGGCACCTACTCGATAGATTCGATATGAATCTCCGAATGAAAGCCAGTTGCCCTTGTAAGGAACAAAGTTGTCGAAGGTTCTTTGGAGGTGGCATCTCCATGATTGCTTTGATCTTGTTGGGGTCGACTTCAATGCCTCGATGTCGAACAACGTACCCCAGGAATTTTTCTGAGGATACCCCAAATGCACACTTGAGAGGGTTCATCTTTAAATCATACTTTCTTATTCTTTTGAACACGATCCTCAAATCATCAATGTGGTCTTTTCGGTCTGTGCTTTTAATGACAAAGTCATCTAGATAGCATTCGACCTTCTGATGAATCAAGTCATCAAATATACGAGTCATAGCCCGTTGATATGTGGCACCAGCATTCTTCAGGCCGAATGGCATAACTGTGTAGCAGAATATGCCTATAGGCGTTCTAAATGATGTATGTCTTTCATCTTCATGCGCCATTTTAATTTGATTGTAGCCCGACGATCCGTCCATAAAGGAGAACATATCATAGTTGGAAGTGTTGTTAACTAGAAGTTCTGATACTGGGAGCGGAAAGTCATTTTTTGGGCATGCCTTGTTGAGGTCCCTGAAGTCGATGCAGATACGAATCTGGCCATTCTTCTTCTTTACATGGACGATATTGGCAATCCAGTCAGCATACTTCTCTTCTCGGATGAAGCCTGCTTCTATGAGCTTCTTTGTTTCTGCAATCACCTGCTCTTCAATCTCCAATCTCATGATCCTTGGAGCTTGCTTGACGGGTGCTGCATCAGGCTTGATGGCCAATTTGTGAACTGCCACATCAGGGGATAAGCCAGGCATCTCAGCATATGTCCAGGCAAAGCAGTCCCTGAATTCACGTAGTAACTCTTTTATTTCTTCTAATTGATCTTTTGGTAGAAGAGAACTAATGAAGGTTAGGCGAGGGTCTTCCTCAGTTCCCAAGTTGACTTCTTTTAGCTCATCCATAGTTGCTGCCTGCCCACCATCTTCCAGTTCTTCTGGTGCAGGTTTAGCCTCTACTGGTTGATCATCATAAGCATTGGCTTCGTATATTTCATCATCATCATCATCGGATTTGATTTCTCCACATGTGGTTGCTTGACAAGTCTCTTTCCGGAGGAATTTTCTTTTGATGAATTCTATACCTTTATATGCATCTGTATCTTTCCGTCCTAGCGGACGCGGATTTCTCCCATACTAGAGGCCCAAGTTTGTACGGAGCTGTCGTTTGGTAGTAGGAATATTGATTTGCTTTCGTAGCATTCTTTGAATATTTTTGGTATTGAATTTGGGTAGCCTCATAGGAAATAATTCCTCGGAGTCGAGGAGCATGCAATCCCAGTCATGATTCTCCTCTTCACGAACTTCCGTGAAATATAACACATTCTTTGGCACAGTCCCATTTTTACGGGGAGGCAAATAGAGGGTGGCGAGTTCTTCAACTTTATGAATCTCACGCGAAATGAGTTCTTTGAAATGTTGCAAGGGAACACGTGTGACTATGAGTACGCTGTCTGAAATTGACAGACTGTCTATTCTTCTGGAGAACACACTCTGCACTGAATTCATGTAGATTGAGTCGTAATTATAATCATCATTTGAAAATTCAACCTGCCTACTCCATTCATCCGTGGACTGGCATATTTTTCGAGATTTTGCAGGAGTAACATCATTTTCATCCGTGTCGCTCCCAAGATGAGGTACATGTTTCTTTTCTTTAGGAATGGTTGGTGATTTGGGAAGAGCCGGCGTTGCTTTCTTTCTCCCTACACGCTTCTTCTCATCTTCTTGCTTGGGTTTTTTTGCAGCCTTAGAATTTGTTTCTCTAGCCTCAAGAGAACTTGACGACTTTTGCTTCTTTGGCATGAAGTACTTAGCATCTTCATAAACTGTTACTTCATGTACTGCAAAGGGCTGAATATCATCAGAAATTCTGAATTCTTCTCCTTCTCTGAGATACCTCATACACTGGTGTAATGTCGAAGGGACAACGCCATATTCGTGCAACCAGGGGCGACCTAGTAGCGCCTTAAATGAGGTGTCCGCATCAATCACATGAAATTTGGCTTCTGTATGGAGTTCCCCAAATATAAGAGGGAGCATAAATGATCCAAAGTTTTTTTGCCCTTTCTCATTGAAGCCGTGTACCATCAACTTGTCTTGCCCAAGATGTTCCACATCGAGGCAGAGGGATCTCAGTGCCTTAAGGCTCATAAGATTTACGGAAGATCCGGGATCGATCAAAATCCGAATGATCATCATACCGCCGCTCTCTGCCGTAACATACAAAGGGCGGTTGTGGTCTGCTGTTCCAAGCAGCATATCATCCTCAGCAAAGGTGATGAGGGGCTCATTTCGAACTTGCAAGACTTCCGTCAAGTTGCGCTCAGCAAAATATGCCTCATATCTTTCGGGGTCCTTAAGAGCTTGAATCAAAGTCTCCCGAAGGTCTTTAGACATCAAGAGGGCGTCATATATGCTGAGTTGTCCTGGGATCTTCCTCAAGTGGGATAAGATATTGTAATCTATCCCCTTAGATGAAGTCTCTTTCTTCTTGGAATCTTTTGGGATAATATCTTCATTGATAACTATCTTTTTTCCTTTATCTTTGTTAGGAATCCCTTCTTTGGTGGAGGTGGCAGTACTTTGCCACTCCTCAACTGCACCTGGGCCACCTCATCTGATTCAGACTTGTTTGATGAAGCATTCTCTTCAGAGTCAGCCATTGTTGTGTCTCGGGATTCACCTGTAGACTCGGAATCATCTCCCAACTTCACTTGTTTCATTTGCGATGCTACGCTTGGGTCTGAATCTTCATCATCTGGAAAACATAGATCTTCTGAATTGAATTCCATTGATGATACCATTAGACAGAATTCAGGGGCCGCTTCTTTCGCGTATCTCTCCCTATCTGATATCTCTGATGTCGTAAAGATGACTCGGCATTTCTCTGTAGGAAGGGATTCATCCTCAGCTTCTTCATTTTCATCTAATTTAAGTTCTTTCATAAAATCATCGAGCTTAATAGGACTCCTGGTAGTCTGGTAATATTCACCCAGACTATCAATAGCCTTTTGAGTTACAGTCTTCTTCGCCATAGGCTTCTTCAACTTGGCTTTCTTCTTGGAAGACTTTGATTTTAATTTGCCAGACTTTGACGAGCAAGCTTGGCCAGGTTGCTGTTTAGAGGTGGATGCTTGTGACGCAGACAACCATTTTAAGTTCAGTACTGGCTCAGTAGGAGATTTCTACTTGACACCCGGAACTCCTTCTAGTTGTTTCAGCATTTTTGTTGTCTTCTTGGAAACCACGATTTCCCATTGTTCTTTTTGAATATGTTCTTTCATTTTTTCTTTAGGCGGGAGTACGGAATAGAACGTGACTATCCGGGTGGATTCCTTTTTAGTACGAACTAACACATTATCTGATAATGTTAATTCTCCCATTTTATATTTCTTCTCTAGCCAATCTTTGAAGACATAGCAATCCTCAATTGGATGGCTAATTACCCGATGATATGGGCAGTAGTTTGGGTCGCCATTATGTTTGGATTCTTCAGGTCTTTTGCATTCTGGCAACTCCAGACCATTCTTGAGTGCTTGTCGGAACAATTTAGCGATACTCTCCCTCTTAAATGAATATTCTTTATTCATTTTCTCCTTGAGGGAGGGGAACGTTCTATCGCCAGTTCCTGTGATTTGCCTCTGGCGCTTTCCTCCACCAGGAAAGGCTCGAGGCTTGTCATTTCCTCCAAGAACCAGTTTTGGTTGAGGATTTGGATTGTAAGCCTGTTTCGATTTTCCTTCATAATGCATAGGCTGCTTTCCTTTATCCACATTATATACTACCTTTTTACCTTTATCAGGTCTAGGAGGGAATGCAGAGTAAACATCATTTCTTTTAGCATCAGACGCCTCAGCATTTTTGGGTCTGTCAGGGAGGCTTTCAGATTTTGATAAGTTTAACTTTTCAAATTTTGCTACCCTATCCAACAGATCTTGGAAAATAGTAATTGAAGACATGCATAAGAAGGGTTGCATTTTGTCATCAATGTTTCCCATCAACAGTTGAACTGCATGTTCTTCTTCCAGCTGTTGCTCGCACTTCATGCTGAGATTGCGCCAGCGTGTTATATATTTCGTTACTGACTCTTCCTTTCTCCTCTTATCTAAAACAAGATCAGCGATAGTAGTCTTCTCTGTTGCACTGGCAAACCTTTTCACGAATAAGGCTTCCAGCTCCGCAAAGGTCTTTAATGAATCATTTGGCAGCTCGGCGTACCATTCGAAAGCAGTTCCACTCAAGCTACTCACGAATTGCCTGAATAACAAAGCATCATTGCCTCCTGTATTTCCACAGGTAGCTTTGAATTGCGCGAGGTGCTGTCTGGGATTTTTATTGCCATCGAAGATATTGAACTTTGGCACAGAATATCCCTTTGGATAGGGCACCTGATCGTACTCTGCTGGGTACGGGCGATCTTTTCCTACCAACTTCTCTGCTTGTTCAGCCGCTATAATGGCTTTAATCTTTTCGCTAATTAAGCCATCAAGCTGTGCTGCAGTTACAGGTTCAACGGCACTCGCCACATTTTGTGGAGTACGCTGGCGGGTTGGATCATCAGTTTCTTTGCCACCTTCAAGTACACCTTTCACTCTTGAGGCTTGAGGCGCTTGAGGGTTTTGAGAATTTGCAGCTTGGTTGACAGGCTGAGCCGGCGCAGGACCCACAGAAGTGGTCTTCTGCATCATTTCCATCATAGCTGTCATCTGAGTCATCATCTCAGTCATTTTATCATTTAACTGAGAGATTTCTCTGTCTTTCTTCCGCATTTGTCGCCTCATTTGATTTCTCATTTCAGCGAGGGTGATATCTTCGCCAGCGAAGGGGTTTTCTCTGACCTCTTCTTCCTCATCGACTTCTTCTGAGGAGCGAGCACTTTGACTGGCAATGGATCTAGCCCTGTGGCGACGTCGATAAACACGTACACGGGGCTGTGATTGTTAGTCATCTTCATCACCATCATCATCTTCAACATCAGTGCGGCTGACCATACGAACCACCTCGATTTCCATAGTATCATCATCGTCATATTCTTCATCATCTTCTTTCTGTACCCGAATTTTTGAGCGGCGTCACCACTGAATTTCAGGTTCTTGGCTTGGAATAAGTACTTCTTTGATCCGTGGACTGCGATCGAAATAAACTTCTTCTCTAGCTGAAGTAGGAGAATGACGGGATCTCCTAGAAGACTCTCCAGGATGTCGACCGTCAATATAATTGTCGTCATTATAGGCCTTCTTTCGGACCCATTTCTGACGAGTTCTGTTAGTAGGGGCGGATCTCCGGGAGACTGCTTCGGATGTCACGCCTGATCTATCTTTTTCTTCAAAGATATTTTCCTTTCGAGGCTTCGACCTCCAAACTTGCTTCCCTTTCCACCGGGACCTTTCGGCGGCGGATCCCCGAACATATGGTTCAGGTGTCACGCCCCGATGCTCACCGCGCGGAGCTTGTTATCGGTAATCCCTTCTTTCAACTATCACAGTAGATGATAGTCTATCTCTAGGAGGGGTTCTTCGGGCCTCAACAATCAGAGGCCTTTGAAACTTCTTTTTCATCAGGCCCTTCTCCTTAACTGTCTTCAGTATACGGTGAACTCGGGCAGACAAGCATTCGGGCTCTCTTACTTTCTGAGGGGTCGGGGTTTCAGGTCGACGTTCCCAGAAAGATTGCTTAAGCTCACCAGATGAGCTATTTCTCTTTACCCACTTCAGGTTAGAAAACTTGTTATGAGTGGGATTATTAATTTCTGGTTCTAATGCTGGCAGATTGGAGGGGTGGATTGATATTTACAGTTGCTGAGCACGTAACTCTGCATTTCTCTTCCTCCTCTGTCTTCTATTGAGCTTTCCTCCAGATGAGGAAGCCTCAGCATCATACCTCCCAGATGCAACAGTCTCTCTGGACAGGTTAGTGGTGTTGACAGTCACCACAGAAACTTTCCTTCCATCAACAACCCTCTTTGCAGTAAGGGTTTCAGGCTGGGATAATCTTTCAAATACAGAGGCTCTTCCTTGAGCAGCACCTCTGGCAGCAATCCTTGCATAGTGAGACCTTCTAGAAAATTCTTCAGAGTTTACGCCGTACACAGGAACGGCTGCAGCCCTTGCAGTAGCTGCTGAGAACTAGAGCCCACCAAAGTGGATGGTGGCTCCAGTATTTCCAGTCTCTATGACAGCATTTGCCAGTTGAATTTTAGCTCCTCGTCCCAGTTGGACGGTCATTGGGGTGTCCTGCATTTCCATTATGCACAAATGAAAGGCAGGGGTTAGTGATCAGAATTGATACATCACCCCACACTTTCATAAAACAGAAATAACGCAGAACAAATAACAGAAGCTGGAAAATCAGCATAGAATTAAAAACCCTGTTGATTGAATTTTCATTGATCTTATTTAAAATATTCATTTTCAGAAAATTTAAAATTTGATTTGCTTGCTACTATAGCCTTTGAATGACTAGCCAGAGATGGAAAGAGAAACCATTCCCCAGCGGAGTCGCCAGAAATCTGTGGGCTCCGAAAATTCGGCCTCGGCCTCCTCTCGCGCTTCTTTTTATTCGGCGAGGGAGTTTTAACTGAATAAGTTTCGAGGTAAATTTTGAAAGGCAGATGGGTTTGTAGATAAGACACTACCTAGAGATTTCGCCCTCATTTTGTGAGGACTTTATGATCTGAGTTCTGGTTTCCTATAGGCGCAAGCCCTTATAGTTAATTACCCCTCCCGATCACGAGAGAGAACTTTCGATTAAGGTTAGTCATCAATCAGATTCGTATAGAAATACGTGTATCTGGCATATAGTAGCAGCAATAGGTCTGGATTTGAAAACTGGATTTGGATTTGAGAATTTGGAGAGTTTGATATTTAAAATAAAATTGCACCATCTAGCACTTAAAGCGGATGGTGAGGGAATGGATGATGGGCTCGATCAAGATCCCATGGTTCCGTCGTCCCAGGCCATCACGGTCCCTGGTCTACTTAGTCAGAGGAGGTAGTCGACCCAACCTGACAGAAGGATCCTTGTCGGCAGCCATGGGTTGCTTCGTCCAAGGGGACCTTGCAGACCGGGGTTGAATATTTGTCTAAGGGGACAAATTTGAATCCACCTTAGCTGACAGAGGGCTTTGTGCCCTATCAATTATATCCTATTGATTCATATCTCAAGGATTTAATGCCAATAAGGAGCGTATTGGCTCTGGCCATAACCGGTATATCGTGGTGCCATTTGGCGGCAAAACCACTCGGTTCAGAGGGCCCCGGGTCGTCGTAACCGTTTATCCTGCGGTGCCATTTAGCGGCAAACCGTCGGTCAGAGGACACGTACCACGTCCTTACTGGCAGGAGATTGTTTGAGAATGGATCCTAGTGATATTTTCGACTAGGCATTTTGCTCTTTGTGAGCTGAAGTAAATCTTGATTTGTCCACCCCGGCAAACGGTTGTGGAGGGTAGATGGATTTTGCTTTAAGAGTTGATGGATAAATTTCAATTTAAATATCTTTAAATTTGGGATTTGTAGAGTTTTGAGTTTTTTGGGTAGAGCTTGGATTTTGAATGGACTTTGGATATTTGGGAGACATTAGAAAATATTTGGGAACCCCTCCGGTTGAGATTTGCATTCAACACGGCCATCATCGGGGTGACCTTGAGGTCTCTTGAAAAATATTTTGATTTTGTATAGGTTTGAGGGCATTTTTGAAATCTATTGTGGACCCCTCCGGTTGAGATAAGCAATCAACACGGCCATCATCGGGGTGTTTGGGGTCATTTCCATTTGTTGACTGAACCCTGTCAACTCGACTAAGCTATTGATCGAGGATCGGGTTTCTTATAGGCTTTGTGCCTTTTGTTTAGTGAATTCTTTTGATTGTATGCTTTGAAAGCCTAATATGAATGTATTGAAACAAATACACCGGTCGCCACAACCATGTATTTGTTTAATGGTTCGAACCCTGTCGACTCCTATTGATTCGTATAGAAGGATCAGGTTCGAACTAGAATTCAATTATCATTCCGCGCAGCATCCCTATGCGTCACGTGTATACTAATAACACGCTCGTTGGGGCCCATGCGGGTGATTTTTATATTGATTTAGACGTACCCCATTGTGTACCTATGTGTATACAAACTATAGTGTAGGTGCAGCGGTACTTTGAAGTAATTGTAGACGCCTTCTGTCTGCTTGTACGAATGTTGCAGATCCGGTGGCGGTGTCGGTGTCGAGGTCGAGGACCGTCCCAACCACGCTACAAGAGCGTGTATAGGGCTTACCCGCCTCGTCATATGCTTCGCACCGGGCTCCCTCCTATCGTGCTACAAGAGCGCGTATAGGTGGTTACCCGGTCCGCTGCAAACATCGAGAACGGGATTGGAGTTAAAAATTATACTTTGAAGACCCGTCGGTGTAGGCAGTGTCGGCTCGAGGATCGAGGCAAGAGGGGCAAGCATGTTTCTTCTCTTTTTTGAATTAATTACAATTAATATTAATTAATTATAAATTAATTAAGGAATTATTTTTTAATTAATTACTTATAATTAATTATAATAAATTAATATAATTAATTAAAGTTTATTAAAATTAATTAATATCATGAATTATAATAATCTGTAATTAATTATAATTAATTAATATTAATTAAATTTTAATAAATTATAATTAATCAAAATTAATTAATGATAATTAATTTTATAAATTAAAATTAATTAAGTTAATTCTAATTAGAATTAATTAAATTAATTATAATAATTTAATTAGAACTAAATATAATTAATTATAATAATTATAATTAATTAAAAATAATAACAGTAATTAATCAAAATTAATTAAAATAATTATAATTAAAATTAATTTTAATTAAAAACTAAATAACTCCTCTCCCTCTACCTCTCTGTTCGGCGAAGTTACAGGATTTGGCCGGATTTAGGCTAAATCCAGCCAACGGTTTCGGTGCGTGCGTTGAATCGCGGCGATGGTTAAATCCCGGATTAAGGATTTACGGCTTAAATCCCGTATTTACTAAATCTCCTCGGTTTGGCGGATTTCGGGATTTGGCCGAAGAAGCATGCTCAAGGGAGAAAGTTACCCCATGGACGGTGAGCTCCTGTCTTGCTTCCGATCGAGAGGGGAAGTCGTACAAGGAGCGATGTCGAACAACCACGAGGAGTCGAAGAAGCCTCCGAAAGGTAGAAAGTTATCTTCACAGTGAGTGAGCTCCGGTTCTTGCTTCCGATCTCGATGTCGTAACTTCCGATCCAACTCGTAGGGAATGTCGTCGAAGGAGCAGTCGGAGAGCGGTAATGGAATCGGAGAAGCCGCACAAAAGGGATAAGGTTAACCTCACAGTCGGCGAGTTCCAGTTCTTGCTTGCGATCAAATTGTCGTAACTTCCGGTCCGACAGCAGGGGAACGTCGGAGGAGCGGGGTCGGACACCAACAAATGAGCCGGAGAAGCCTTCCAAAGGGAGAAAATTACTTCACTGCAAGCGAGCTTCCCGTCGCTGCTCACGATCAAAATGGCGTAGCTTTCGATTCAGACAGGAGGGAACGTCGTCGATCAAGCGAAGTCGAACAGTTGCGAAGAGCCGGAGAAGCAATGCGAAGGAGGGGGAAGTTATCTTCACAAACGCGAGCTCCCAGTCGCTGCCTTGATCAAATGTCGTAACTCTGAATCTCTCAGGAAAATCGAGGAAGGAGCGAAGTTGAACCACAGTGAATAGGCCAAAGAAGCGGCTTCGGTCTCTTCTTTAACGCCGAGAGGGATCGTGTGTGAGGTGACATCGAGTCGTGCGTAAACTGTGCGGAGCACGTCGTATTGACGACGGGTTCGTGGCCGGACGGGTAGGTAGGATTTTATATATATATATATTTTTGTTTTCTCGATACAGAGGTCAACACTTGTATTTGACGAGATTTAAACCAAATTTCTTATTTCCTATCCACAACACCAAATCAACATCCGCACTTAATACCTAATCATCTAATATTCTCATTTTCATTTCCTTTTGACAGTGAAGGTATTTTCATCTCTTCTCTCGGTGACTGATAAACGACATCGACGCCTGACTCTCGACATCCTAATACTAATCATTTAAGCATAAATTCTAGTTAAATGACTTATTATTTTCAAATTATTTTTAAAATTATACTTATTTAATTTTTATACACTATTTTTTAAATATAAAAACTATAATACTGTGTCCAACCCATGTCTTTGTCCTATGTTTTCAATAACTGACGTATCCCATGTCCGTGTCTGTGCATCATAGACGGCCATCATCAGGGAATATTGGATTAATTGAAAATATTTGTATTTTATGAAAATTTGAGGGCATTTAAAAATATTTTATCCCATCTAGTTGATATTTACATTCAACACGACCATCATTGAAGAATTTATAAATATTTTATTTTATTGATTGAACCTTTTTGACTCTGTTACTCGCTGACAGAAGATCGGGTTCTAATCCAAATTTATTTCTTTAACATGCGCAACATTCTCAGGCGTCACGTGTGTACCTACAACATGATCAGCATGGTCTACGTAGGTATACACCATTGGATGCATTTCACACGATGCATTCACATTTATGCATGATATAATTTTTGAAATATAATTGTAGTGTCAAATGACATACTAGAGTGAAACACTCTGCTTATGCAGGAGGATGATTTTGAAGTGTAGTTATAGTGTCAAATGACATAATAGAGTGATACCCTCTACTTATGCAGGAGATTCTTTTAACATGTAATATTGATGTCATATGACATGCTCATGTAATGCATTCTACAGGTTGTGATACATGCATATACAATATATTATCATGCAAGTGTAATGCATGTATGAGGGGGTGTATTTTAAGATATTTGCATGCATTGCAAAGTGGTGTTTGACTACATAAATGGCTATTACTGCAGATCCGGTAGCGTGGCGCTGCGCTCTAGCGGCTCATGAACTTTTACTACTGATTTCCCGTTTTTGCTTATAGGCGACTCGTAGTGCTGTCACCCGGATGCCATAAGATACCTCATTGTTCTGATGTAGATTCCATTTTCTCAGTTAGTACATTGTTATATTGCTTTGTCCATGATTCGCCACGAAGGTGAGACATTGAGTTGAGGGACTTGATCTTCGGGTCTTCATTTGAATGGCGCAGTATAATATTTGGAGCCTCGTTATTTCAGAAGAGATAATAGAACGAGATATTCTCTTTTTTTTCTCTTTAAGTGCTCAGTCTTTGATTCTACAGAATGATTCATAAAATCATTTGACTTTGCATCACAGTGTCGTCCGCTGACAGCAAATTAATGGGCTTCTTGCGGCAGTTTGCAGGTACTCACGGTTATCGAAAGTCCTTGTTATTTCATTAGGAGCCATAAGATGAAACACCTCTTCAACTGATCATTCTTTGACTCTACAGAATCATTCAATTCTTTGTGTTTCCTACTACAGTCGAGTCTTTCTTCGATGATTTACCAACGAATTTCCTCCGTACATCGAGTTCTCTTTATACCCAATTCTATGCTTATAAGGGATCTACCCTATTAGCATCTCAATCATTGTTGTTGTAGGTATTCGTGGGGGGAACATTGTTGTGTGTATTCATCACTGGTTATCATTAGTTATCAGCTATTAATTGTAGGTAGATTTGTATATTCATTTGCATGTTGACACTGACTGGTGCACGTTATTGATTGCATGTATATATCTCCAACAATTGTTTCTAGGTGTTGTATGTACTTGTGTCCACATGGGATTCGTCGTATTACGATATGCCCACTATTGTTATCTACAAGTATCATATCAATTATCACTGTTTGCAGGGCATGTTCATGCTCACTACAATCTTCTGGATGTACTTATAGGAGAGTCATTGTACTTGCATCATATCCACCTTCACCATTCATAGGTGGTTTGGGGTACTTATTTGCTATGACGAATAGTACACAAGCTATTGATGTGACCTTCAAGGCATTATTGTATTCAATGTTTGCTGTCTTGATGTGATTTTTTGTATGCATGATAGGTTGTCTTTCATCAATCTTCAGTGTTGCCTTTTCAATCTATAGGCTAACTATTGCTTGCATTATAGGTCGTTGATTGCTATATGTGGGAGGTACTTGCGCATTTTGTAGTTGATTGATGTTGATTGTAAACTAGCTACATTTGAAAGTTTCCCAACACGAGTCTCCTTCTTATGGTTTGATATTTGTTTGAATAATCAAATCTATCATTTATCATTTGCATTTTGATTATTACTGTGCAGTTTAGTATTTTAGAGTTTTGTTCCCTGCTATTCAGCTCAAGTCCCCTGTTTGTTCAGTTCAGGTTCAGTTCCTTATTCTTGGTTCAAGTTCTCTGCATTTCTGTTCAAGTACAGGTCCTCTGTGTTGCTGCTCAGGAGTCTTTTTAATTGTTCAAGTTTTGTATATTTTAGCCTGAATTTCGGCAGCATCCTGGCATATCCCACGTTTGGGGGAAATGTGGGGATCTGGGCTCGTCCCATCATGCTACAAGAGCGTGTATGGTAGGTGTCCTGAGACACTAAGACAATAATCTTCAATCGCACCATACTACAAGAGCGTGTATGGGGTCTTTGAGGTACCACCTGTCTATTCACTTTAAGTCTGGTTTCTTGCATTTCATTTAAATTCCCTTTGCAATTAATATTTTCTGTCTTTTTGCTCAAGTACAGGTTCTCTGTTTGTTGTAAATTTCGACAACATCCTGGCATATCCCCGTTTTGGGGGAATGTGGTGAATTGGGCCTTCCTTCCATGCTACAAGAGCATGTATGATAGGTGTTCTAAGACACCACGATCATGGTCTTCAATCCCACCACGCTACAAGTGCGTGTATCTCCATGGCACCTGTTAAAAAAATGCAAACTTTTCTTTCCCCGCAGGCAATGAGGCACGTACGGGCACTTAAAATTATCCCCACCATACTACAAGAGCATGTATAGGGCCTACCCGCCTCATCGTTTGTGTTGCATTAGATTTCTCCCTACCGTGCTACAAGAGCGTGTATATGGGGTCCACCATGGTGTCACATACACCGAGGCTGGGATTTGGAACATATACTTGCGCAGGAGTCGTCGACAACTATGTCGGTTGTGTCGGCTCGTGGATCGAGGTAAGAGAAGTTTTACTTTCATCTTCTTCTTTAAAAAAAAGTATTCTTATAATTAAATCAATTAATTATAATTAATTATTATTAATAACTTATTAGAATCAATTATAATTAGATTTAACAACGATTAAAAAGGTGGAAGAGGCGTACGCACTGAGACGCGACTTAAGGCGAGGCGAAGCATTTGCGCGTTGAGGCTTACGCCTCGTTGGATTCGGCGGAGCGTGCGCTTATTTCGCACGGGGCGTAGGCTTCGGTTCGTAACGCCTCGAAGCGAAACGAGGCACCGCTTCGATTTGTAAGTATATAGACTGAGCGGTGAGACTCGTATAAGAGTCGAGTATTAGGGTAACATACCTGCTTCTGCTTTGGGTGAGAACTGAAAGGCGAACTCCGCCAACTTGGACGACCACAGTTCGGTCGAGTTCGAAGTTCGAACATAGCTGGAGGCGATCGAAGGTAACGATTTATTTCTTCTTCTTCTCTTGCTTCCTGTAATCTTCCCGTCATTTGCTTTATGTCTCGCTTCTTCTTCTCCAGCTTCTTGTAATTCTCGAAGGTTCTTTTTTCACGGCTAGGTAACGATCTTTCTTCCCGTTATTTGCTTCATGTCTCGCTTCATCAGATTGTACATGCTCGGTACCGCTCAGTACATGCTCGGTACCGAACAAGTACATGCTCGGTACTTAGCGGTACATGCTCGGTACCGAGCAAGTACAAGCTCGGTACCGAGCAAGTACACGCTCGGTACCGAGCTAGTACCGCTCGGTATCGAGCAGTATATGCTCGGTACCGAGCCAGTACCGCTCGGTATCGAGCGGTACATGCTCGGTACACGCTCGGTACTAAGCGGTACATGCTCGATATTTAGCATATATAACAAGCAGAATTTAAATATTACTCTTATAATATAATTTTGTTCCGGGGGCGCTGCCCCCAGAAACCTGAAAGATAGACATCTCGAATGAACAAACTAGTTTATGTTATGTTTAACAAAAAACTGAAAGATAGATATCTCAAATTGTAAAATCAAGGAAATATTGAGAATGAAATTGACCCTTTACTTGTTAATGAGTTACAATCTGATGATGAATGGGTTACTCCTAAGAATGCTGATGTATCTGAAGTTGAAGGAGAAGAAGAAAGTCATGTCAATGAAGAAGACAATGAAGCAACTACCCAAATATATAAAAGAAAGAAACAAAGTGAGATTGGAGCTTCAAAAAAATTTAAAGGTATTCTTAAATATAATGAATTATTTTGTATGTTATTATTGTTTTATTTTAGAGCTATTGAAATATTAACTGATATAGGAGATAAAGGAAAAAATATTATAAATGAAGAAGAGTTGGAGGATGACTTTGACATTAATTATGAAGATTCTTCTGAAGACAATCAAAGTGATGATAAGCCTGCTTTGGGTCTTGATCCTAAGGGGATGTTTTATTTTTAAGTGAGTTTATTTTAAATCTTGTATTCCAGTAATATTATCTTAAAATAAATCTTTAAATTCATAGTTGACATAATATTTTGTTATTTTTTGTCATTATTTAAAATTTAAATTAATTTATTTTAATCGTTTTGAGGCTTACGCCTTGATCCGCCTCGAGGCTTACGCCTCGCCTCGCTTAGAAAAAACGCCTCGATTCACGATTTCGCCATTTAAAACCTTGAGATTTAATTAATTATAATTAATATATAATTCATAAATAATTAATTATAATTAAAGATAAGTAATCATATAACAACAACATTAAGCCTTTATCCCACTACGTGGGGTGGACTACATGAATCATTTTTCGCCATTGTGTCATGTTAAAGGTCAAATTATCATTTAAATCTAATAAAAAATATCATTTCTAATATTTATAATTAAACTTAATTAATTATTATTATATTATGAGTAAAAATAATTAATTATAATTAGATTAATATATTATAATTAACTTATGATTACTTTAATAATTAATTATATGAAAAATAATTAAACATAATTATGCTTAATTAATGATTAATAATAATTAATTATAATTAAAAAGTAATTACTTATGATTAGATTTAATTAATTATAATAAATGTATGATTAATAAATAATTATTTATATTAAAAATAATTAAATTTAATTAATTATGTTTAATTAATGATTAATAATTATAATAAAAAAAGAATTAATTATAATTATATTTAATTAATAAAAAATAATCTATGATTAATTATAATTAAAACTAATTAAGCATAATTAAACTTAATTAATTATGATTAATAAATATTAATTATAACTAACATAATTAATTATAATTAAATTTAATCAATTATTACTAATTCATAATTAATACTAGTTAATTATAGTTAAAAAATAATTATAATCAAATTAATTAATTATAATTAACTTAAATATATTATTTTTTGGTTGCTCTAGAGGGTTGTTCGGTAGCTGGATTTGGCCGAAGAAGCTCACGAAAGGGAGATGGTACCTTCACAGTGAGCGAGCTCCTGTTGTTGCTTCCGATCCGACTGGAAGGGAATGTCACTGGATGGGCGAAGCCAAAGAAGCGCATGAAAGGGCAAAAATTATCTTCACTACAAGCGAACTCCGTTTGCTGCTTCCGATCGAAATGTTGTAACATCCGACCGTCAGAAAGGGAATGTCGTTGAGGGTGTCGGAGAAGTGCACTAAAGGAAGAAAGATTCCTCCACAACGAGCGAGCGAGCAAGCTCCTATTCATTGCTCTCGATCTAACATAAGGGAACGACGTCGAAGGGGTGAAGTCGATCAGCAACAAAGGAACTGAAGAAGTGTGCGACGGGGAGAGGAGTCAAGAGAGGCAGCCCCGACTCTCTCATTTCTCCGCTATTTATCACGGATTGGGGAGTTTGTGCGAACAATGTGCGAGCGACGTGCAAGCAGGGGTTCGAAGCTGCCGCGACGTGCAATCCGACACTATACAGGTACGAGCGGTTTTTTTTTTTTTTTTTTCAGTTTGCTAACAGTACACGGGTCAACAAATGTGAGTCTTATCGCGAAAGTAGTAGGCCATGTTCTAGGGCTTGACTTTCTTTCTAATAAATAATAAGAGTTTCAATCCAATATTTGAGAGTTATAGGATATTATTTGTTGAAGCTCATAAGAGATTTACTTAGAGTGAAATTCATGCTATGAATTAAGTACATAAGGTAATTTCGTTAAGTGTAGATTTTTCTTCTACTTGCGGTCTTAGCTCTCATGTAAGAAGTAGTTTAGCAATTTTTAAATTTGAGGCTAAGTCGAAATCACTTTTATCCTAAGCTTAAGTTAGTTTACTTTGTACTTATTTGACTGAGTTGTACTCAGGAAATAAGTTTCTCAATATTGATTTAAGTTGTTAATATACTAACTCTATTTTGTGAAGTCGATCGACTTCAAGTTTAAAAGTTTATTCTTGATTTTTTAGTTCTACCTTCTTTGATAATTTTTTTCGCATATGTCCTTCTTCTCCTTCTTTTCTATTTCTCTTAAATAAAAATAAAAAATTTCCGAAAGAGGAATGATTTTGCCAAATTCTTAAATTCAACTTGATTAAGTATTATACTCCCTACGTATTTGGCGAGTAGTTGTTGAGTATAGAATTCACAAAGTGCTTGCCAAGTACTGAGATTCTAAAGTTCATGTCAATATTGCAAAGTACTTGTCGAGTTCCCCGAGTACTTACTGAGTTCTGCATGCATTTGTTGAATTTTCCAAGTACTGTCCTTTTTGGTTCTTCGTTTTGCTATTGCAAAGCTTGGCTTCTGGTTAGTTGCATTTTTCCATGCACACATTATCTTAGAGAATGTTGAATTCAACTTTATTCATGGGCAACACCTGGACTTACTCGTTAGTTTGGCTACAAAAAACAAATAACCAAGGAGAAAGGGGGAGGGAGAACATTATGATTTTTTATTGCCAAAAAGTAGAGAGCTCTATATAATGAGTTGTGTTTAGTTTTACCCTTTGACCTGCTATATATCGATGGGAGTAGCGCAAGGATTTATTATATTAAAGGTAAGTACAAAACATGCAAATATGACCTAATGAAATATTATAAAAAAAAAAAGAAAAAGAAATGTTAATTATATCTATTTAATTATATGAGATATGCATCAAAATTTCCAAATATTATATTTGACAATATGTTGCCACCTATCAATCTAGTTCAGTTTAATTGACTCGGGAGATCAAACTTTTCTAGCCAGTCGGGTTGACTTGAGCTTGGCACATGTGATTTGGGGTGTACATAGTATAAATGAAGTTTCAACATGATTAAGACAGAAGCTAGGCTTAAAAAAAGCATCCATGATAATAGTGTGGCATTCAATTTTTATCTGAGTAAATGATAAAATACATTTTTTCTGCCATAATTTCTTTTATGTTTATAGGTATAGTCCTACCAAAATTAATGTTTTTTAGGTTTTAAGTTGGAAATTCAAACTTCTAGTCCCTTTTATCAACTTTATTCTCCTTTTTTTTTTTCTTTGGTAACTTGAAAAGAAGGGAAATGCATTTTAGATAAGCAGAGAGTGGAGAGTAATATTGTGAGCACTTTTAAAATTTAAATGTTATAGATTTAAAATTGGAGAAGAAAAAAGTGCTTTTATGGCCTTTTGCTTGATTGCTCTTGTGATTGATGATTTTTCTCTTTTTGTGAGGGTGCAGATTCGAAGTTCTGTCCTTACGGGCTTTTCTCATAACATTCTCAACTTTATAACATATATATAGATAGATGTCCCTTTTTTAGTCATGTTCGAAGTAATTCTATAAAATGAAAGGTTGATGAACATGAAGCAATTGTTGGGTCATGAATGACGATTCAGATTCTTGAGATGATTCCTAATAGATAAGGAGAAATTGATATTCTGGCAAACCACTAATCCAAAAATCGGAAAATAAAATCACCTGCTATGAATAAACAAGTTTACTGCTTCAATTCTTTTTAAAAATGAAAAAAAAGATGCAGCATCACGAACATGAATTTTTTGAGTGCATTCTCGATAGAAAGATTGTTGATGAGTTTTCACACTGACGGAGGCCTAGGATTCTGGATGCCTTTTTCAAGGATTTGAATCTAGACCTCTGCATTTTGTTTGCTGAATCTCTAGTTCTATATATACTTGAAGATCGATTGAAATGTTGGTCTATAAAAAGAACAATCCTAAATTTATATGGCCTATTTAGTCATTAAAAATATCTTACTTTTTGTTCTGAGGTTTTTTTCTATTCTAATGTGTGGACATAATGCAATTTTTCTCTATTTTTCTTGAAATTAATGCAGCTCGTTATATTAAAATGTGCCTCCACATATAGGACATTCATTTTCATCTCTCAATAATACTCCTCTTCCTCTTTCCTCTCCCTTCCTCTTTCCTCTCCCTTCCTCTTGTCCAATTTTGTTGTTTTCAAAGAGAAGATGCACTTAAAGCTTGCCTTTTCGTGATATCATGTTGTTCCAGCAGCGATATTTGTGGAGTTAAAACTACTTTAAAAAAGCAAAAAAAAAAAAAAAAAAAAAAAAAAAGTTGTTCTAGCTTTGTCTATATATCTGATGCGATTTGCCAAAATTTCTCATATCTGTCTCTCCCCTGTACCAAGATGTAGATAGATTTTCTTTTTGTCAGGATGAACATTATGTATGCTAATCAGCATTTTTTCTTCATCATTGTGAACCAGTTTCATTACAATGCACTCTCCATAGCCATTTTACTTCTTCCTGGTAAATATAATTTTGATGGTTCTTTTCTTTGACATTCGTCAGAAAAAAATGAATTTAATCTATATGTCTATTATATAACAGATGCAGAGACCTTGTGTATGCAAATTATAAATTGATTTTGAGACCAGCTTTATTACATCAACTAGCTTTAAGTTATTTGAGAATTTCTATGCAGAATTCATGCATTTTTCAAAATATTGAACTGTGATACTTGATTTTTTGTTTAAACCTCCGACCTAATACGTGGCAAAATATAAGGCTGTGAAACTTATTTAGATTCAAGTAAATCGTCTGATAGGATATTTTGTAAAAACTTGTGATAAACACTGGAATTTATGACCAATTTCTATGTTTAGCTCGATCTGAGTCATTAGTTATGTACGGGCAGTTTCAACTATTGTTAGAGGCAAGGTTTTAAAACTCGGTTATTATTTCGTTCATGTTTTTCATTTTAGTTTTGATAATTGCTATAATTTTTGCAGTTTCGGTGTTTAGTTTTAGCTTGAATTTTTATTATTTTATATCATTTATTTATGCATTTAAGATGTTAGTTAAATATATATATATATATATATATATATATATATATATATATATATATATATATATATATATATATATATATATATATATATATATATATATATTTAAATAAGTTTTAAATTTATAAATAATAAATTTGTTGTAAATAAAAGAATTAGAAATATGTATATAATCTTATAACTATAGATGTCATATATAATAGAGTAAATAACTAGCATCTTTATATTAAGCTAGCAGCCATAATGAGAAGTGTTAGAAATTGTTTATATTGTTTTTTAATATCTAACGTTGTATTCATTTGTTGATTGACTCTTTGGAAAGCCTTTTGATGATCTAATTTCCCATTATCACTTCTAATCCTTTCAGCTGTCAATTTCTCGTGGAACTGGAAAAATATTTTTGCCCTGCTTTTATTGTAGGACGGGCTATATTGGAAAAATTTCAGCCAGAATGACCTAACATGGGGTGAAAGCCAGCAAATTTTTGTCCTGAAATCTAAAGAAAAATGAAATTTTTTTTCAGTATATGGTAGAATCAGAAAAATAGCAGGGTTATGACTTCCCAGAAACTGATCTGATCGGATTCTGACCATACTTGACCATGATTTGAAGCATTATAAGTTATTGATTAAGGTTAACCACTTATCTTGTCTTTTGTTCTATTGTTTCTTATTTTTTTCAATCCATTTTGGCCATTGATACCCTACTGTATGCTTTTTGCCGATGATTTTCTTTCTTGTTGATAAGACTCGAGAGATGGAGTCGAAGGTAAACTTGAATTATGGAGGTCAATGTTAGTGTTTAAAGACTTTCGTTTGAGTAGATCTAAAACTGAATATATGGAGTCTAATTTTAGTAATAATAGATCTAGTGGAAGGTTTGTGACTTTAGGTGATCACTCATTAATAAGAGTACACATTTTGATATCTTGGGCCTATTGTTCAGAGTGATGGTGAAATAAATGGGGATATTATTAGTATAATTAAATTTTGATGGCTGAAGTGGAAGAATTTATCGGTTTTGTTGTGTGATAGAAAAGTCTCCCTCAAACTTAAGGGAAAATTCTATAAGATGGTGGTGAAACCTGCAATACTTTATGGTATAGAATGCTGGGCATTAAAAAAGAAGCGTAAAATTAAGTTGTGTTGCATAGATGAGGATGCTCAGGTGGATGAATGGCCTTACTCTTAGAGACATGATACGAAATGAGCATATACTTGAAAAAGTTGGAGTAGCTCCCATAGAAGATAAGATTAGAGAGAGTCACATTAAATGGTTTGGTCACATAAAACAACGGCCTTCTGATGACCCAGTTAGAAAATTACATCTATTTGATTTGAATTATATTAAGAAAGGTAGATGTTAGAAAATATTAGAAATGTCATTTCTTTATTAAATTTAAATGAAAATTTGACTCTTAACAGGACAATGGAGAAAAAAAAAAAAAAGAATTATGTAGCCAACCCCGCATAGTGGGATAAAGGCTTGATGTTGTTGTTGTTTCATGTAGGTCATTGATAATTTGTTTTCCATTTATCATTTAGAACAAAATATTACAAAGGATTCAATACATTTCAACATCAATGTGCTTCGTTAATTCTATTAGACTATCTCTCAGCATATATTTGAACTATTTATTGTCCCATACGTTTGTGGGAGAATCACTTGCATAGCTAAATCTTATTAATCTCTGTTATAAATAGGAGAAATACTGGGAAGATCATCCAGGAGAAGCTGTGCCATTAATGAGGCCAAAATTCTATTGGGGTCCTTGGAGGATCTATAACGGGATACTCTCCCTCCCATGAAGTAATTCTCGTAGGTTTTATTTGGGATGGATTTTTTATTGCTTCTTAAAGCATCTTTTAGTACAAAAATTAAAATTTTTGTTCTAGAAAACTGCTTTAAGAAGCAATAAAAAAGTCATCCCAAATGAAATTATAGTTGTATTCAAAGGAGCTCGCAAGAGAAATAGAAGAACATTGAATTCCATGTGGCAATCTGAAGGGATGAGGTTTCTTTATGTTTTTTGTCTACTGAATTCAAAACGTTGCTCTGGGAATTATTCCTAGCATCAGTGCAAACCGTTACTCTTGATGCACTGTTTTCAGCCTGGTTTTGAATATATTAAAATCTTCTATTGTTTTTTTTTTTTTTTTTTTATTTTTTTTTTATTTTTTTGAGAAAATGCCCATAGCATTAGATAAAAATAAAAAGCTATTACAACCTAATGAATTTATTCAATCCAACACATTCCTCCTTTAACAACATTGCAAACGAAGGAGGAATATCACCAAACAAAATTACTAAATAAAGCAAAGTTAACACAAATGTCTGCTAACGTATCACAACTTCTATTGGTAAAAGTAAAAATGACTTGCTCAAAATCCTTTAGAAAAGGGAATTGACTATACGACAATTGCTTTGACGAAGCTTTCCCCTCTTTAAAAGATCTTTTTGTATTAATTTTGAATTTCATGCATTAAGTAAAGGGGAAAAGCTAGGGTGAGGGTTATATGAAATTTGCTAAAACTTCTCTTCGGTTTTTTCTTGTGGCTAGGGCTCTAGATTGTTTTCTAGAGATTGGGAGAGTGAGATCCTCCTCTCGAATAGAGGATCTACTGTATCTTCGTTGTTTTTCTTGCATCTATTATTAAAATCAACTATTTGTGTGTAATTTCTTCCTCGTTTTTATCTGTTTTCTCTATTTTTCCACTGTTGGTTGTTGTTTTCTTGCTGTAAATAGCAGTTTGGTTGTTGTTTCTACTGCTTTGGTCTAGGAAATACTTGAAATCAAGTATTTCCTATCAAATTGGTATCAGAGCAAGTCTTGAGATCAATCGTGGTTGTTTTTTTGACAAATTTAAGCGGTTGAAATTTGTGCCAGCGAAGAGGAAATTATTAAATTTTTTTTCAGATCTAGAGATCTCAAAAAAGTTTCAAGCCGTAGGAGATGGCGGCTAAGAAGGTGGATGCTTTGGAGGAGAGGCTTGAAGGAGAGATGAATCAAACCAAGGAGATCGTGGAGGAAAGAAGTTCTTCCATGGAAGGGCACGTGGCCAATCTACGGGATATGATGAAGAAGATGTTGGAGTTTCAAACTCAATCGGCCGATCAAAGGGCCTGAAGCGAAAACACCAACTGTGAAATCCATCGAGAGGAAGAGGAAGTGGAAATCGTGGAAGGGAGTTGGGGAAGACCTCATCTGGACCTTTTCTAGATGGAGGAGAGAGGAGGAAGATATAGGGAAAGGCAAGGCTATGGAGGCGTGGAGCCAAGAGGTGCTGGTTGGGAGCATTGGGGGGGGGGGGGGGGGTATTATGGACGCCGGGGGGCTGTTTTTAAAGATTGGAGAGGGGATCTTGAAGGGGGATGGGGGGCGTGGTGGAGCAAGGGAAGATCGCGAGACATGGGGGGGGGGGGGGGGGGGGGGGGGGGGGGGGGGGGGGCATGGGAGAGGGGAAACTATGGAGGATTAAGGGGAAATGGCATGGATCAGAAGGTGAGGAAATTAAATATGCCCATTTTTGAAGGGGAGGATGCCTATGGGTGGATTTACAAGGTGGAGAGATACTTTGCCTTTAACGGCTTAACGGAGGAGGAGAAATTATCGGCAGCGGGCTTGTGTCTGGAAGGGAAGGCACTCTCTTGGTACCAGTGGAGAGATCAGAGGAGACCTATTCGGAGCCGGGAAGAATTCAATGATAGTTTGATAGAGTGTTTCCAAACTGATCGGGGAGGAGACTTCTACGAGCAGTTCTTTGCCCTAGTGCAGGAGGGGTTTGTAGCGGACTACCGAGAGAGATTTGAGCATCTGGCCAGCAGGGTAGAGTGGTTGTCCGATACTGTGCTGGAGGGGAACTTCATGAAGGGGTTAAAGGCAGAGATTATATCAGTGGTGAAGGTCCTAATGCCCAGGGACTTGGAGGAGGCCATGAAGCTTGCACAACTGGTCGAAAATCAAAAGAATCTGGAGAAGGGAGCTAGAAACATCAGCTCAGGAGGCACTTACCGGTGGACGACTACCCACCTAGCCTCTAAGGGAGCATCCATAGGAGGGATGAAGAAGTTCTGAAGGAAAAAGTATCAGGAGGAGGAAATGGGGGGCAGTTCAAGAAGCTTACTGAGAAGGAAATGCAAGAGAAGAGAACAAAATGGTTGTGTTTTCGATGTGATGAAAAATACATGCCAGGGCCTAAGTGCAAGAATCAAACTCTTCAAGGTCTCCTCGTTTGTGAAGACGAGGAAGAAAAAGAGGGAGGGGAAGCGGTTATGAGGTGGAGGAAAAGCTGCATCTGGATGTAGCAGAAGTCTCTCTTAACTCTGTAGTGGGATTCACTCCGAGTCACACTATGAAGGTGAAAGGAAAGATAGATGACCGTGAAGTTATGGTGTTGATCGATAGTGGGGCAACCCACAATTTTTTTTCCACCCAGATTGTGGAGTTGCTGGGGTTGGAGTTAGTAGATACATGAGGCTATGGGGTGATGATGGGCACGGGAAAGGTAGAAATGGGAAGAGGAGTCTGTAGAGGAGTGGTGCTGAAGATCCAAGGTATCCAAGTGAAGGAAGACTTCCTTCCCATAGAATTGGGGAGTACGGATGTCATCCTAGGGATGAAGTGGTTGCAGATCTTGGGGGAAACCAAGATCAATTGGGGTACTCTGAGGATGGAGTTGGTAAAGGGAGGAAGGAAGAGGGTTATTCAAGGTGATGCGGGGCTGGCCATGGTAGGGTTTTATCTCGAATCCCTAATGAAGACAATTCAGGAGGAGGGGGAAGGCTATTTGGTGGATTTACACAGATTGGATGGAGTGAGTTTAGAGGAAGGGTGAGACATACCCATCTCTGTACATCCTTTGATCCAGGAATTCTACGAGGTTTTTCAACCACCTATAGGGCTGCCACCACCCAGGGAGCAGGAGCATGCCATCACATTGAGGGAGGTAATGTTACCTGTCAGCGTACGACCTTACCGTTACCTTCAGTTTCAGAAAGATGAAATAGAAAAGTTGATCAGAGAAATGTTGAAAGCAGGGATCATCAACCCATCACTAGCCCGTTCTCTAGTCCTGTTCTATTGGTGAAGAAGAAGGATGGCATCTGGCGGTTCTGTGTAGACCACTTCACACTCAACAAGAAAACTGCATCTGATAAGTTTCCTATACCAGTGATTGATGAGCTGTTAGATGAATTGAGTGGAATAGTGATCTTCAGCAAGATTGACTTGAAATCAGGATATCATCAGATTCGAATGAAGAAAGAAGATGTGCCCAAGACTGCTTTTAGAACTCATAAGGTCCACTATGAGTTCCTGGTGATGCCCTTTGGCCTCACCATTGCCCCAGCCACGTTCCAGGCACTCATGAATAAGATCTTCAAACAGTATCTCAGGCGATTTGTTTTGGTATTCTTCGAAGACATCCTAGTGTATACCAGAACAGAGGAGGAGCATTAGGGCAATTGAAGGTGTTAGAGGTTCTCCTGGAGCACCAGTTGAGGGCAAAGTTAAAGAAGTGCTGCTTTGCGCAAGCCAGTGTGGAGTACTTAAGGCACATGGTATCCAAGGAAGGGGTACCAGCAGATTAGTCCAAGATTGAAGCCATGTCGAAGTGGCCACTGCCTAAAAATTTGAAGGAGTTGAGGGGATTCCTAGGGCTTACAATGTACTGCAGAAGATTTATGAAGGGATACAACACTATAGCATGGCCACTCACTGAGTAATTGAAGAAAGATGGGTTTTTATGGGGGGAGGCAGCCACGACAACATTCGAGAAGTTAAAAAAAGCTATGACCACAGTCCCGGTCTTAGCTTTGCCGGATTTTACTCAGATCTTTATAGTAGAGACAGATGCATCAGGGTATGGATTAGAGCAGTATTGACGCAGAGTCACAGGCCCATTACTTATTTCTGTCAAGTGTTGATTGCAAGAGCCCGACTGAAATCTGTCTATGAGAGAATTAATTGCAATCATTTTGGCCATCCAAAAGTGGTGCCTCTACTTACTCGGGAGACATTTCATCGTTAGGACCAACCGACGGAGCCTGAAATATTTGCTGGAACAACGCATGGTGACAGAGGAGAATCAGAGGTGGCTATCAAAATTATTGGGATATGATTTTGAGATTCAGTACAGGCTAGGGGTAGAAAATAAGGTAGCAGTTGCCTTGTCCAGATGCATGAGGGAGCTGCAGACGATGGCTGTATCAGTCCCAATGATGCTGGATTGGGAAGCCATCAAGGAAGAGAGTGCTAGGGATGAAGAACTAGGCAAGATCAGGGCTGACTTACTAAAGGAAGAGGTCAGCTATCCAGGGTACTCATTGGAGGGTGAGAGATTGTTGTACTAGGGGAGGTTTGTGTTGCCTAGAACATTAATTCACATTCCACATTTGCTCCAGGAGTTCAATGGGACTGCAGTGGGAGGCATTTAGGAGTGCTAAAGACCTACAGGAGACTGGCGGCAAAGCTGTACTGGAAAGGTAATGCATAAAGTGGAAGAGATTGTATCCAGGTGCGAGGTTTGCCAAAGGAGTAAGTATCTAGCTATGTCACCAGGGTGGTTACTGCAGCCTTTGGCTTTACCAGGTCGAGTCTGGGAGGTGGTATCTATGGACTTCATTGATGGGCTACCCCGCTCTGAGGGATTCAGTGTGATTTTGGTTGTGGTAGATAGATTGAGAAAATATGCTCACTTCATTCCTCTACGCCATCCATACACTGCGGTGATAGTACCATCAACATTTATCAGGGAGATAGTCAGATTACATGGGGTACCAGAAGCGATAGTATCAGACAGGAATAAAGTGTTCCTCAGCCATTTCTGAAAGGAATTGTTCAGAATGCAGGGGACTGTGCTAAAAAGGAGTACTTCTTACCACCCACTGATGGATGGTCAAACAGAAGTAGTCAACCGGAGCTTGGAGACTTATCTGAGATGCTTTGCGTCAAAGACACCCAAACTATGAGCTAAATGGCTATCATGGGTCGAGTATTGGTACAATACCTCTTTTCATTGAGCTTCTTAGATGACCCCGTTCAAGGTGTTGTACGGAAGTGATCCACCCCACTTGGTGCATTTTGGGAGTAGCAGTACTCTAGTTTATTTAGTAGAGGAGTACTTGGAGGAGATGGATAAGATACTTGAAGAGTTAAAAAGACATCTGCTGAGAGCTCAACAGATTTTGAAGAAACAAGATGATGGGCATCAGAGGGACATTAAGTTTGAAGTGGGCGAGAGGGTGTTTTTGAAACTCCATCCATATCGATAGAAAACGGTCGCCAACCGGAGGAATGAGAAGCTTGCTTCAAGGTACTTTGGTACTTATGAAGTGTTAGAGAAAATTGGAACCGTGGCATATCGTTTGAAGCTACCACCTACAGCGACGATCCACCCTATTTTCCATGTATCCCAGATGAGGATAGCCATTGGAGATTATGCTACCAGTTTAGAGTTATCAGGGACATTAACCGATGAGATGGAAATGATATTGGAACCTTTGGAGCTTATGGAGGTTCATTAGAAAGCAGATGGAGCTACTGATGTCCTTATCAAGTAGAAGAACCTCCCTGACTACGAGGCCACGTGGAAGCCATACGAGCAAATGAAACGACATTTTCCTGACTTCCACCTTGAGGACAAGATGGTTCTTTGGGAGGGCGGTAATGTTAGATCAGTGCTCTATGGATCGGTCCAGCCAGCCCAGCCCCTTGGGACGGTTCAATTCGTTTACAACAGGAAGGGGCCAGCGGCATCTATGAGAGAGAGGAAGGTGTGGGGTCCACTTAAGACCTTTTGTATTAATTTTGAATTTCATGCATTAAGGGGGAAAAGCTAGGGTGAGGGTTATGTGAAATTTGCTGAAACTTCTCTTGGGTTTTCTTTTGTGGCTAGGGCTCTAGATTGTTTTCTAGAGATTGGGAGAGTGAGATCCTCCTCTAGAATAGAGGATCTACTGTATCTTCGCTATTTTTCTTGCATCTATCATTAAAATCAACTATTTTGTGTGATTTCTCCCTCGTTTCTCTCAGTTTTCTCTGTTTTTCCACTATTGGGTGGCTGTTTTTCTGCTGTAAACAACAGTTTGGTTGCTGTTTCTACTGATTTGGGCTAGGAAATACTTGAAATCAAGTATTTCCTATCATCTCCCTTTACGATCTCTAATGAGCCCACCAATACCAGCACTATTGGACTTCAAAAGAGAAGAATCAATGTTCATTTTTATCCACTCGAGTGGAGGAGGACGCCACGAAGTAGAAGGCAGCTGAATGAGTTGGTTAGCATCCCAGTTGTCCGAATGAATATAAGTAAAACAAGAAACCGAAGCTAGATACAAAGCATTTGCTGCAATCATTGTCACACCATCTACTTTAACTCCATGTACAAGTTTGCTTATGCTTTTCCAAGAAAGAAAAATAGTAGAGCAATAAAGATTTCCCAAAAAACAATTATTGAATGCCAATCCTTTCAACTTATTTATACATTCAAAGAATGAAGAAAAAACAAGAAACCGAAGCTAGGCAACTTGAAAGCCTTATGCTTTTCCATAGTAGAGCAATAAAGATTGAATGCCAATCCTTTCAACTTATTTATACATTCAAAGAATGAAGAAAAAGTAGGAACTTGAAAGCCCCATTTATTGAGAAGCTTAATTACAATAATCAGAATAGAACATTCAACCGCAACATGGCTCTCATCTTCAATCAATCCACATCCTCTTGGGCAATTTAACTGATCAGAAAGACTCCTATATTTAAAAAAAACAAAGGTTGGTAAGGCGTTTGAAAACAACCGCCACCAGAAGAGATCCATAGGAGGCTGAAGCTTCAACTTTCTAATCCATTTCCAATGAACCTCTTCACCCAATAAGTCAACCATATTATCTGTAATAATTCGAGCAATCGTTTTTCTAGCCATCTTTGATTTTAGCTCCAATCGATCTTGGATCAAACCAGGTTTAATAGGGACTTTGCAAATTAAGTCAACTAAATGCTTACCTAAAAAAAACATTCAACTTTGAAATGTACCATTTTCCATTGCTGATAAAACATTCAACTTAATAACCAATTTCTTCTAAATCATCCACAAAGGTTGGCCTCATAAGCAAGTTCCTATCCATAATCCATACGTCATTAAGAGTTTTGATTGACTTACCATTAGCAACTTCCCATCTAACAATGGGATGCAAAGAGTTTGCTACATCCAAAATAATCTTCCATGTACTTGAAATACCTTGTTTAATTTGAGCTTCCCAAAGATCATTTCCATATTTAGCCTTCAAATTCCGATTAAGAAGTGATCATGGCTTATCAATACAATTCCATACAAATTTGGCATGAATAACAAATTTGGCATGAATAGGACCTACTGTAGAGACTAAATAATAAAGTCCTCGACCACCATAGCTCCTTGGTTTACATAGCACATCTCATGCCACAGGGAATACCAAATTTGCCATCATTCTTATACCAAATAAAACTTCTACAAGTTTTATCAATTTCATAAAGAACTCCTAATGAACAAGAGTATGGGAAGCTGAAAAAATTGGAATAGAAAGCAATACCGATTTAACAAGAACCATCCGTCCTTTTAATGAAATGAACTTATTATTAAACATTTAGATTGGATAACACCTATAGCAAGCTCTGAAAATCTGCCGCAACAAGCCTCCTCAAAGCTATTTTGACTCCTAAGTAATTCATCTCCTTAACAACTTTGAGATTCAAAATCCTGGAAATTGCCTTCTTCTTCTTCTTCTTCTTAATTTTGACAGCTTTGCCAAACAAAGCATCCGATTTTTGCACATTGATCACTTGCCCCATCCAATTGCATTGTAAAGAATAGATGTGATTTTCTTTACATATTTTACCTTAGCTTAAGAAAATATTAGAATATCATCTGCATAAGAAAATATTAGAATATCATCTGCATATAATAGGTGAGATATTCTAGGAGTAGATGGAGCAATTTTAATTCCAATATTTGTTCCTTATAGTTTGAAAGCTTTAGATAAGAGTTGAGAACAAATAATAAAGAGATATGGAGACAAGGGACCACCTTGTCGAAAATCACATTTAGCTTCAATCCAATTAGAATTGTTCCCATTAACTAAAACGGAATACTTGGGATCCACCACACATTCCAAAAGTAATTCTAAGAATTTTGGAGGAAAATTGAAGTACCTCAGAGCTTGCCTTAGCGAGGACCAACCCATATTGTCATAGACTTGCTCCATATCAATCTTGAAGCCACCAATCCTTTCTTTGCTTTTGAAAAATTGAATTTATTGAAAACCTCCTGAGCCAAAAGTACATGATTAGACAAGGATCGACCTTTGATGAAGTTGCTCCTCTGAAATGATCTTATGAATAACCTTCTCAAGTCGATACAACAACAATTTAGCCACCAATTTATAAATGGACAAGCAAAGGTTTATTGGCCGAAAGTTAGAGGGAGCCCAACGGGTTACTAACTTTAGGAATTAACATAATGAGTGTTTCTTTCCAAGAAGAAGAAGACATCTTGTCATAAGTAAAAAAATGAGAAATTGCCTTCCAAACATCCTCACAAATAATTTTCCAATAATATTTAATGAATGAATAAGAAATACCATTAATACCCGGAAAAAAATATTGTTTCCAAGGTGATCAATCACCCAATTGACTTCTTCTTTAGAGAATTCCTTATTTAACCACCACCAATCACCTTCATCAAGAGTGTGAACCAATTCAACCATCCTTGCAACAAAGAATTTTTTTCCTTTTCATTTATCATTAAAAAAATCAAAGAAGATTTTCTCTGTCAGATTTTGATCATCAACCAGCAAAATCTTCCATTGTTTAGTAATGTAATAAGTGCATGGATTAATGAGCATCTTTTGCTGGGATAATGCACACAATGTTGTAAGCTTGGGAATCAACGAAGAGAACTCGGCAATCAATATGAGTTTCATCTAAATTTTATTGGATTATATTTTATCCTCATATTTCGGTTCTAAAAAATATATTAAATATACTTTCCGTCGTGTACGCAAAATCAAAGTTTTTAAAATCAGATTTAGCATTGAACTAGAAGGAAATTTTTTTTTTTGTGGAAAAAATTGGGTTTAGCCCGTATATTAAAGATAAGAAAAAAGGTTACAAAGTAAAAACAAAACTGCCTCATACAAATAAAGAGGCATGCTCAAAATGAGCTAAAAAAAATCACTGCCAAAAAAACAAGATAATCAAAACATCAAAAAAAAAAATAAAAATAAAAATAAAAATAAAAAAAAAGAAAAAGAAGAAGAAAAACTAAGCTCCGTCGCCAGAAATGCTTGGACTTAGGGTAATTAAATAGAACATCACAGATAACTCAAATCCCTGGTTGCCCGAAGTCCGTCCAAATGGGAGCATTAAGGTGGAGCCTCATCATCGTCGCAGGCAAGGCAAAACCTGCAGAGAAAAACTCCAGCAAACCCAACAGTCAACAGCTCAAAGCACCAACTTCAGCCCCATAAATTCCCAACTGAAAATCATCTCCAGAAAAGCCAAACCATAACAAATGGGACATCTTAGAATCCAGTGGGGTACGAGAACAACAATATAGTCCCAAAACCAATAATTCAGAGCAACAACAATAGGTAAATTAGAAGCTCAAACTGTCACCTATAAGATATCCAAATATTTTGATGAGTTCCTCACATAATGACTTTCTCAAAAGCAACTTTTTTAATGCATAAAGATGTTGTGGTGCTGCTACTAATTTTATTCCCAAACCTCCTGGAGTTTCTTTCTCTCCAAATGTCGTAAATACAACAACAGGAAATGAGAAAGAATAAAATTTTTTCCCCTTGTTATAAACTATGCTCACCATCAATCCATTCAAACAACTGAAGAATAGAGGGTCTAAAAAGCATACCCGAGAAGCCAGAAATAAGTGCCAAGAGGATAGCAAACGAATAGGAACATTCAAAAAATAAGTTGTTCACACTTTCAGGATGAATATGACATAAACTGCTGGTAGCATGGACAAAAATATTCCTTTTATGCAATTCATCAACAGTTTTCAAGCCCCCAATAATTGCTAGCCAAGTGTAGCACGAATATCTCATAGCATTTTTGGGCCGCCAAACCAAGTTATACCATGACCAACTAGACTTATTTGAGTAAAACTCATTGATAAAATCAGCATGCTTGGTACTAGATTGATTTCCCCACAAAAGACAATTGGAAGAATCCTCCACAATACAAAGATTCTGGATAACATTAATGACAGAGGGTGGTATAGAATCAGGCAAAACCTAATTATTGCCAAAAATAAAGTCTCTTACTAAAGAGTCAAAATTAGTAGCATTCAGTAAATGATGCCCATGTATAAATTCCTCTAGCTTACCATTATTGTACCAATGATCCCAATGCATGGAAATGGGGGCCTTAGTAGTGATCTTAAAGGAAAAAAATTTCCTTTGCTACAACAGCTGTAGAGAAAATAGATTTCCAGAAGCTGGTAGCAAGAGGTGAAATCGGGAGCCAAGGTGAGATATATCTTCTAGATAACCAAGCAGATAAAGGAGAGTCAATATTATGCATTCTAAGAATAAACGAGCAATTAAATGCAAATTGGATAGCTTGCAAGGATGGCAAACCTAAACCGCCGAATTGCTTGGGTTTACAGACCGAATCCCAAGAGATCATGTGAATTATTTTTCTAGCAGAGGAATCCCCATAATAAAGGAATTTAGAGCAGACTTTCTTAAAGTGTTTAAAAACAGTTTTGGGCAAGATTGCACCACGAATCCAATAAGCAGTGGAGTTCAAGATAATGTATTTTAGAAATTGCAATCAGCCCGCAAAAGATAATAGAATAGCTTTCCACCCAGATAGCTTTTTAGTGATACCATTAGTGAGAGGGAGATAGTCTGCAACTTTTAATCTTTAAAAAGACAAAGGAATCCCAAGATAAGTGAACTTTTGGGAAATATTGTGAATAGAAAGCACTTGACAAAGTTCTTCCTGATTGTGCACATTCCTTGGAAACATGATAGAGCTTTTGTCAAGATTCATGTGAAGGCCAGTAGCGTTAGAGAAAGTTGCGAGAATGTTCATCAGATTATTACAGTTCTCCAAAGATGCTTCTCCAAAAATTAACACATCATCTGCATACAAAAGATGAGATAAACATTAGCCATTCATACTAATCTCTCTGAATCCACCATTATCCAACAAAGAAGAAAATGCATCCATAACCAAGAAAAAGAGATAAGAACTAAGAGGACATCCTTATCTTAAGGCAGCAATAGAGGTGAAGCAACCTTCAAGTGCACTATCAACCAAAATAGGGAAGTTCACATCAGAATTAGATGCTTTAATCCAACTCATAAAGGTGCTAGGAAAGCCTTTATGTATCATCCTAGAGATAAAAAAATTTCTAGCTACAATGTCAAAGGCTTTACGGATGTCTAGTTTTGCACAAAAATACTTAATAACTCCTCTTTTACGAGCCATGTCCAGAATTTCATTAGCAAGAAGAATATTATATGTGGAGATTCTTGACTTCACAAAATCCGATTGATTATGCTTGAAAATCAAGGACGTAATAGTCCTCATCCTATTAGAAATAATTTTTGCAATGATTTTATAAAGAGTATTACATAAAGCAATCGGTCTAAAATCCGGAAAAAGTTCAATTAGAATCTAGGAGGCGTTAAACAGGAAGTTTAAACAAATAAATTTTTTTTAAATATTATAATAATAATGTAAATATTTGACCAAAAAAAGAATTATATTATGAAATATAAAATGGATTTTTTTTAATTTAAGTGATTAATCTTTTATATTGATATTGTTATAATTTTTTAAATTTATTTAGTAAATTTGTATGTTTTCCAATTTTTTATAATTTTGTAATTTATTTTGCAAATTAATCTCTAAATTAATTTATATTGTGGTTTGGTTTAACCTTTTGGTAAAAAATAATAATAATAATAAATTGATCGCAAGTATATGGTGCTTTAAAGATTGGTTTAATAGTCAATTATATTGGATTATTAGTTGAAGCAATTTCAACTGTGGATCGAAGTAGTTGTGAAACAAATTAATGGTTGAATCAATTAAATTGCTTAATCTGGTTTGATTATTTAGCATACCTAGAACATACAAATTGGAGGGTCAGACTCAACTTGCAAGTGATAGGTTTAAGGATAGATCTACACGGTTCCTAAGTTGGTTGTCACCAAGCATGATAGCATGGATATGAGATATTGTACTGTATGGTTTAGACTCTGGAAGATGATATCTCTTCCAGAGCCCATGATTGTGGGCTTTCGCTTGTGGGGTTTGGGCTGGGTTCTTTATGCATTTGATGAACCAGAAACTTTGGAAGAAGTCTTCTCCAATAGTCCTTGGTATGTGAGGTAAAATATAATTTTGTTGGATAAATGGTCTCCATCATTTTGTCCTTTATCTTTGAAGGAGCTGAATTCGATTGGAAGACATCCTTCTTATGGATCTTTGCTTGTTGTCATCAATCAAACCTTATATCTTAAATGTTCTCTCCACCTGCTCTCCCTTTTAGATACATTTTTTCTTCTAAAGTTTACCTCCCCAGAAGATTGTGATATGGCCTGATCAGGCATCCCTTGGTTCTTACTAGGTAAGCCTTTAATTTTACAAATATGTCCCCCACAGTTTAGTCTCATACGTGAAGAGTTCTCATACATTATGTTATGGATTAAGATCATAGATCTCCTTCTTGTTTGTTGGAACCTAGAGTGGATTTCTAAGATGTCAGTTGCATTGGTGTTCCCCTTGCAGTGGACAAGCTCATGACTAAAAAAAAGGTGGTTAACCTTTGTTAGGGTTTTCGTTGAAGTCTCTAATGGTTCTACCCTTTGATGTTATTGAGATATCAATAGTGGAAAATCCAAATTTCTTAAATTGGTGAATGATTGGAAACCCTCAGTTTGTGATTTCTGTAAATCTTATGTTCACACTTCTAATATTTGCTCCAAAAACATAATAACGACCATTCTAAAGTTGATCACTGTCATTATAGAAGCTCTAACAATAACCCTAGCAGGAATGGTCTCCTACTAACCCTAAGTGTCCTCCCCCACCCCTTCCACCCCCACCTCCTCCTCCACTAGAGTAAGCTCATAATCAAGACACAATCCATCCTCTTCCCTCCGCCTCAGCCAACCACTTCTAAAAATTCATCCACATCAACCTCCCCCCTGATGGCACCCTTATCTCGAACTTAAATTCCTCAACAAAACTAGGCAGCTTCAATCACTCCATTCCTACCTCTCCTCGGACCCTTAAAATTAAAAACAAGTTTGATGCTCTTGTTAATTTAGACTCTTTGGGGGTTGGTGATGATCCTCCCCCTCCTCGTCTTCATTTTTCGTATCCAAGAATACTTGATCAAAATAAGTCAAGAAGGCTAACCGCCATTCCCAAAAGTCTTAATGGTTAACGCATCCATTGCGGTGTAGAATGTGCAAGGCTTTGGTGATGATCCTCCCCCTCTCAGTCTTCATTTTTTGTATCTAAGAATACTAGATCAAAATAGGCCAATAAGGCTATCTGTGATCCCCAAAAATCTTAATGACTAACTTATCCATTGTAGCGTGGAATGTGCGGGCTTCAACAATCATGAAAAAGTCTCTATGTGAAAAAATTTCTCAAAGCTTTAAAATCTGGGCATGTTGTGTATTTTAGAAGCTAAAGTAAGTCTTAATATGATCTTTGATAATTGGTTCTTTGCTACGCATGATGTATTTGATTATGAAGGAAGCTGTCACAACTTTTATGTCTCTTAACTTGGCAGCATATGGATAAAATAGAACTCTCATACCACCTCCTTTACCCCCTTACATTCTTCAAGCCAAATCATCCATGGTCACATTTCCTTCTATAAAGCTAAATCTTGCATTATTTCAGTTGTCTATGCCTCCAACAATAGTGTTGATAGAAAGGAGCTTTGGAACATAATTAGAGAGCTACATGTTGCTATACATGAACCTTAGATTATTATGGGAGATTTCAATAATTGTAGATTTTTTAATGAGAAGGTTGGTGGCTCAATTCTCCATAATACAACTTTTGGGCTCTCAATAGCTTTATCTTTGATTATGGTCTCACTGATCTTGCTTTTGTAGGTTATTTTCTATACATGGCATCGCCCCCGCCCCCCCCCCCCGCCCCACACACACACACACACACACACACAAAGCACCTAATTCTATTAAAAAACTATTGGTTTAAGCTCCCTACTTTTGGTTTACTTACTGTATTTTTCTCACATTGCTCAGGAATCCTATTTCCTCTTATATCACAGACTTGGCTTGCTAAAGATAAAGTTAACAACTAAGAAATGGGCCTCCTCTTCCTTCCTTTCATCCTCTATTGATGCTTTGAAAGCCAAGTAACTCAGATGTTTATATTTAGTATATTTTTATCCAACTAATCTTGCTTTAAATCTTGAGCTCAAAGATATAAATGTGAAACTTTCCTCTCTTTCTCTCTCTCTATTGTCTTAATGAGTCTCATGGATTATTCATTATGCAAAGGCCAAATGGTTTTCTAATAAAGTTGATGATCTAAAATTCTTATACGACAAGATAAGGATTGGGAAAAATTGTAACACTATTAAAGAGATTTCATCCCATCTTGGATCTTTTGTCAATCATGATGATATTAGCCTTGCTATTATTCAGCACTTCAAAGATCTTTTTTAACTCTTCTCCCTCATCCATACAAATCCTAACTTTGCTCCTCAAGGGAATACCATCTCCCCTCATTTTTTCCCTCTTTGGTTGCTCCTATTTTTGATGAAGAATTTAAGCATTTATTTTTTACAGTGCCAAAATCTTCTGCTCTAAGTCCTCTAATGGATATACATTTGAATTTTTTTTAAAAGCACTTGGCATATTATTGAACGTCATCTTTGCAAAAAGCTATTAGGAACTTCTTCTCAACATCATAACCTTCCCAAACAAGCTAAAGTCATTACTATCTTTCTTATTCCCCAAAACCCCCCCATCCAAACAACATGGCTAATTTTAGGCCCATTTCCCTCTGTAACTCCTTTTACAAGCTTATTGCAAAGATTCATGCTAATCATCTCAAAATGGTTATGCTTCACATCATATACCCTATTCAAGCACGATTTATACAAAATGGAATGGCTATTAACAATGTTATTTTTGGTGCTAAACTTTTGGCTCTCTGAAAGAAGCCTAACATTTCTAAGCTCTTTTGTTGCAAACTAGGCATCCAAAAATGTTGTGATAAAGTTGATAGAGGCTTTATTTTGAACAGGTTTTCCTAAAATTTTCATTTCATGGATATGGGCTTGTATTGAAGATGTGTTTTTCTTTGTTTGTATCAATGGCTCTCTGGAGGGCTTTTTTTCCTCTTCTTCTGACCCTAGACAGAGTTTCCCCCTATCCCCTACCTATTTTGTATTACAATCGACTCGCTTTCTTCAATGCTAGACAAACCCACATGTTCTCAACCTTTCTATGGAATTAAAATTAAAGGCACTCATTTTTCTCACCATATGTACGATGGAAACCTCTTCATATTTGGTAATGCTTCTACCCTTCTTCAACTTTGGCTAATATTTTTGATACTTTTGGTGTTGGCTCTGGTTTATTCATTAATAATAACAAAAGAAACATTGTGTTTTCCCCCAACTCGCCTAACTGCCAAGCTATTTGTAGCATCCTTAACATTAATGTTGGTGGATCTACTTCCACTTACCTTGGTATTCCTATCTCTACTAAAAGGCTTTTGATATCAGATTTTTATCCTTTTTAGAAGGTCACTTCTATGATTGATGGTTGGAAAGCTAAATTACTATTCTTTGACGAAAAAATTCAATACATTAATTTTTCATATGGAATTTTATTGTCTACTAGATAAGGGGTGCTATTCTATCTAAAACATGCAAGAAATATATTGATAAAGTTTGTGCTAGAATTCTTTTTTATAACAACATTCACCTCAGAAAGCTTCATCTGGTGGCTTGGTAAAATACTTGTGCTCCCAAAAGTAATGGTTGTTTGGGCTTTCGATCTATACAAGCCATTCAATATGGTTACAATCATGCTCTTATTTTGAGGATATTTGCTCAAGGGAATTTGCTTTCATTATGGATAAATCTTATTACATCTCCCCATAGAAACCTTTAAAGTGAAATGCCTCTATATTCAAGAAAATCTTATTACATCTCCCTATGGAGTTTGCTATTGATGTTGCATACAAAATTATGTCAAAAATTTCTTTTCCTTTATCTCAAAATAGCTTCACCACTTTCCTTTGAGATCCATGGTGTTCTGACAAAGCTATTCATGAATGGTTCCTTACTCTCTCACCATTCTAGTTCACTCTATTTCCTACTTTATCTCTAATAATCCTTGGACTTTACCTGCTCTTCTTTCTCTTTTTGTTGAGTATGTCATATTCTTCATTCTTATATCTGATAGGAATTTTTTGGGGTCTCCTAGAATGGTTCTGTTAAAACCCCACTTTCATTCCCTCATTAATAAATTTTATTTAGATAAGCCTTCTTTCTCTTTCTCTAAATAAGTCTGGAACAAGAAAATCTATACACTTCTCCTCCTTCACTAGGTTTTATCTTACTAGTTATCTTAAAACCTAATATCAACTTATATGCATTAATATTGTAGTACCTGATCTTTGCATTCTATGTAATACATGTTCTAAAAATGTTAATTCACCTTTTTTTTAAATGTGGGTTACAACTACTAGATCACATTAGTGAGATGACAAATCTATAACTAATAGGGAAAAACTTCCTTTATTTATCAATTCATTGCATTCTATACTATTTATGGACAGAAAGGAATGCCTGAAGATTTGACAATACCTTTCTTAGTTATGCCTCTATCTACTTTAAGAACAGAATTGCTATTTAAAAATTTGGAAACATATGGAAGATGTTCTGCCCCTCCTATGCTAATTAGCTGGTTCTGTGGCTAAATTTTCATAATCTGCAAAATTTTTTGTTCCTTATGGAATTTTTGTTTAGATTAGATATTCTTTTTCATATTTTGAAGGACTTACACTATTTAAGCTAACAATTTTTTTGGATATTGGAAATCTACATATGCTTCTTTTCTTTTGTACTAGTTTCCATTAATTTTTTTGCTTAATTACATGATAATGATGAATACTACTCTTAGGCCACTCTCTATGGTGGTAACTTTGGAAACTTTATTGGATGGTAATTCATGTTTAAGCCACTGGTTTATCTATTCTTCATGTTTTTTATGTTTGGAAACCATATCTTGATGTTATATGTTGCCACCCAGATAGATCTCCTTGTTCCGTGATCTCATCGAGTATACATTTGAAGCTGTTGTAGCCCCTGAGTTCAATTTCCAGCATTTGATTTTTTTTTTTTTTTTTTTGTAATTGCTTTGGGCATTGCAAGTTTTTGTAAGAATTCTTTCTCATTGTAGCTGCTTTTACTTTATTGTATTTATTCTCATAGTAATTTAATAGGTGCTACCCCAAAAAATTTCCACACAAAAAAGAAAAAGAAAAAGGTTACTCTATACAGTTTTGTGTCTATTGAGGCTATTTCATGCTCACCGAATGGGCTTGATGTGACATGCCTACTGTCACTTTATAGACTGCGGTGGTTGGTAGAAAAAATTTAGGCAGACATTACTTAAATAACTTTAGAGAGTAAAATTACAGAGACATGCAGTGAGAATGAGCGTAATAAATCAAATTATTCTTTTTTTATGTACAAGAATACAAATACCTATGGATGGGTTGCTCTCATTTTGATGTTAAAGAAGATAAAATAATGAATATTTTACATGTTATTTTGATTTACTTATAGGAGATGAAATATCAAGGGAAATTTGACTTTATATGCCACTTTTCAATAAAATATTCAGAAATATGTTAGTTTGCTTTGGATAACCACTTCAGTTCACGAATGTAGGTAGCAAAATAACTATATATATCTCATTTTGAGCATCTTAGTTGTATTCATTGTCAACTTGATTTTTATTTAACATATATAGTGAACAATGCATCTTGTACATAGAAAAATTTGAACATAAGTTATAATAACCAATAACAAGGTCTCATGTTTTAGCTAACATATATTTACATGAGAAACCCATAACATGAAAGTTTACACATGTGCATTCCCACTCCCAAAAATTAATGTCACCATTATGATCAATGTTCAAGTTAAAAGCATACAAAGATCTTTTGTAAGGCTTATTCAATTTCTTTGCAAAAATTATTTCTGTGTTCGTTGTTGTATTACATCTATTAAAGATCTATGTTTACATTGTCGTCCCGGACGAACACCTAGTCGTCTGTACCATTTTGTTATCATTTTATATGTGGATGAACATAACTTCTAGAGTGTTGAGTCTAGTAATTAGGTTGTTAAGCCTAAGTAAATGTCCCACGGCTACCAAGAGGGGGGTGAATTGGTAGTTTTAAAAATTTTAAACCCTCTTAATAATAAAGTTGAACCGAAATAAAATTTTCTTTTAAAGTTTGTAGAAAAATGTTTTTCAACCACAGAGTTGTTAAAACTGAAATTTAAAATGCGGAAACGTAAAAGCAATAAAGTAAATGACACCAGATTTATAGTGGTTCGGTCTATAACCAGACCTACATCCACTCCTCAGAGGCACCCTCTGAGTATTGCACTAATACCACAAAGTGACTCTCCTTTAGCACCCACAGCAAGGCGGAGAAGCCTGTACAAAACACTCTTTTCACCACTCCCCGGTGCGGCAGAGAACCGTCGTCCTTTTACACAATCCACAGTGCTGGCAGAGAACCGTCGTCCTTTCACACTCTCCTAGTGTGGGCAGAGAACCGTCGTCCTTTCACACTCTCCTAGTGTGGGCAGAGAACCCTACGGCTGTTCACACTCTCCAAGTGTAGGCAGAGAACCTTCTTCCTTTCACACTCTCCTAGTGTAGGCAGAGAACCCACGTCTGTTCACACTCTCCAAGTGTCGGCAGAGAACCGGACCTTCTTGAATGATCTTCTCACAAGAATCTAGAAGGAAGAAAGAAAAGAGTGAAGAAATCCAATTTCACAAGTAGAGATTCTTACCTTAGCAATCCAAGTGAAGCCTTCTCGCTCCAATGGTAGGAATCCTCCTTTGAATGCTCTCTTCCACTCTCTCCTTGGCTATTCTCTCAATAGGCACGAAGATCAAATGACAAAAAGATTGGGTGGCAGTCTAATTTGGACTATTTATACAAAAGACATGAAAAACCGCCCAAAAACTGCATATTTTCAATTCTGTACGCAGTGGATCGTCCCGTACGATCCTGGATCGTCCTGGACGATTTTACTTAAACGATCTGAAACGACCCAATTTGTATATGTGTACGAAATGACTTCGTACAGCTGATCGTCCTGTACGAACTAGGTTCGTCCAGTACGAACGGTTATTACAAGGTCGGTTCTAGAAACTGCTGAAAACTGTCCTAAGTCGGTTTATCGTTTGGACGAAAATATGTTCGTCTGGACGAAAATTTTCCAGAGAGCCGATCGTCCTGGACGATTATTTATTTCGTCTGGACGAAAATTTTCCAGAGGACCAATCGCCGGGGACGATAATTTGGTTTCGTCTGGACGAAAATTTTCCAGAGAGCTGATCGTCCGGTACGATAATTATTTTCGTCTGGACGAAATTTTTCCAGAGGCTGGTCGCCTCGTACGATGGTAAAATTCGTCTGGACGAAATTTTTACAGAGAACCCATCGTCCGGGACGATATTAAAATTCGTCCTGGACGAATAGGACTTAGAAAAATTTTTCAAAGCAAGTTCCTATTCGTTCCAAGTGCTCTATAGGAGATAACTGACAGATCGTCCAGTACGATAAATATCGTCCTGTACGATCAGTATAGAATTTCAAGATCTCCTTATTTGTGTGTGTAAGATTTTATTCACTCAATTACAATCACTCCCTTTCAAAATTAATTCAAAGAAAAGACAAACTTCAAATAAACAAAATTTCTCATGTTGAATTTGATTTGAAGTTTTCGTAGTCTGGAGTCTGATTTTCCTGAAATGTTAGTACACACAAGAGCAAGTGCAAATCTTCTGAAATTGTTAGGAGATAACTATACATTTGAACAATAATGTTTGGAATCATCAAAACTACATAAGTTGCACAAATATAAATCATTTAAATAGCAACTATTCAAACAATCTCCCCCTTTTTGATGATGGCAAAACAATTATTATTAGTATGGTTTCAAGTTAAAACAAATCTCTTATCTCCTAAACTCCCCCTGAATTTATGAGTACATTAAAATAAGGAGGCATTAAAGAACAATATTTTTGTTTTTCAAAAAATTTTTAACACAGAAAACACAAACCACAAAAAACACAAACACAAACATAATAATTTCTCCCCCTTTTTGACAGCAACAAAAAGTGAAGAAGAAAAAGACAAGAAATGTAAATAATAATATGAAATTCATTGTTAAAATTTAATCTAAATTGTGATTTGACATAGGGTATGCAATTTTAAACTAAAGATATTAGGTCAATCATAGAAATTCATAAAATTTATGAAATGATATAACATTGTAAGTAAGAAGAATTTATCAAAGACATGATTCAATTTAGACATTTTGATTATTGAAAATCATTACAAGTGAGATGTAAAAAAAAATTCTATATTTCAAAGTTCAATAGAATATAAATGAACATTAGATCAACTTGAATTAAGAGATTAAACGAATTTGGAAAGAAGAGAATTACCTCATGTGGTGCTTTGCACATCTTTTCAAAGTTTTGGAGCACATTTTTGTGCATTTTTCTTTGGTTGGGCTTATTTTGTGCCTCTTTTTCACTTTGCAAATTTTTGCGAATCCCTTTTGATTTTTGTACATTTGTACAATGTTCAAGAGTAATTTGACAAATTCTTTCCAAAAACTATAATCTAAGATTTCAAATATTTCTAGGTGCATAAATATCATTTGAGCATAGAAATACAAAATAAGAAAACATCAAAATTGCAATAACAATATTAACTTTTATGTAGTCTAAATGAATAGACATGAATTTAAAAATTCTAAATACAACAAGTTATAAACAAATTATAAATTTAGAAAGTCTAGATTTTCTAATATAGATAATCTCAATTACAATCGAATTTAAGCACAATGTAGATTAAAAACAATATTAATGAAATTCATAAAGATTAACCACATTTCAAAACAAATCTAAAACAAACAAACTTTCATTGATTAAAAAAAAATTACATAAAAAAAAACATTGAACTTAAACAAAAACATAACAACAATCACAATAACACATATAAAAAAAAAAAAACAAAACAAAAAAATACAACAGACACACATAAAAAAAAACTTCTACTGTTCTGGAGGAGGAGGAGGAGGAATGCCGCCAAAGAGGTTGAAGTAGGAGGCCATCAACATTACATTGGTATTTATTTCATGAACTTCATCTCTAATATTACCAATGTCATGTTGCTGCTGCGTAAGTTGAGCATCAAATTGATCAAACCTTTGATCAATGTGAGTCTCTAGTCTATCAAATCTCTCAATCAGATTCTGGTAATCTGATTGAGAAGCAGAAGCTTGCACTCCTTCTTCTTCTTCTGAAGCACTGCCATGTGCTTTTTCTTTTTCTTTTTCCTCCTTGAAGAGCAGTCTGAATGATGCATCGTTGTAGTAAACTGGCTCTTCATATTCCTCATCAGGATGCACTATGTTGTACTTCTTCTCCAAAATATAAGTAATCAAGTGCCCTAAAGAAATGTTCTTCTTCCTCTTCTGATCAGGATGTCCTATTTCTGAAAGCCCATAGATATGATCTAGGATGAGTTGGGCTTCATCAATAGGTTGTCTTTTCATGATTAAAAAAGTTAGACAAGAAAGGAGAGGAGTAATGTTAATCCTATCACCAGCTTTAGGAATAATTGAGGATCTAAGGATATGCTGGATGATTCGGGCATCTTGGGTCATACCGGCCACTCTAGCAACATGATTGTCAATTGCATTTTCTCTAATTACCCTATTGATTTCAAACCATTTGAAGGGTTTTCTGACATTAGGGTGTGGGCTCTATATCCTTCAGTTCTTAAGTTTAAAAATGCACCAAGGTCGTGCTTGGTGATCTCAACTTTTTTCTTAAAAACAAAAGAACTAATGATAGAGTGGTCAGAATTGAAACTCATGTTGGCTAGGAAGTAATGGTAGGTTTGCTTATTGTAGAAGTGGACAAGAGAAAGAATGAACTGAAATTGGGTTGAGGCGAAGAGGTGTAATACCCGAAATTTCAACTCTGTTTGGATAAGAATGCGAGACGGAGTGATTTTTGCAGATGCAAAACGAGGAAAAGATTCCTCATTTGCCTTGGAAAGAAAGTAGTCTGGAGCATTCCTGTTGGGTTTCTTCACCAAAACTTTTTGTCTTTTGCTAGAGGAGGCCATAGTTGATTTGATGTAGAAAGGGATTGAAAAAGATGTTTGAAAGTGTGATTGTCAAGTTTGAAAGCCTTCATATTTAAAGAAAAACGATACGTTCGTCCTGGACGAAAATATTCGTCCTGGACGAAAAATTATCGTTCGTCTGGACGAAGTAATTTCGTACAGACGATCCAATTCGTCCAAAATGTAACGGCTTTTCGTATTCAACACAACTTACGATGCGTCCCTTCGTACAGGCTTTTTGACTTGACCGATCGTACATACGAAAAAAATTTCGTACAGACGATCGAAAAGTGTTTCGTTTTAATGACTCTTGAAAACCGTCCCCTACAATGAACCGACACATGTTCGTACAGACGAAAAAAAATTTCGTACAGACGAAGTTCGTATTAAAAACTGTCTTATCCACTCAACCGCTGCATTCAATCGTCCCGACGTTTGAGAAAAAGAAAAAAAATTCGTACTGGACGATCACAGATCGTACAGACGATCCAATAAAAAACTGCTCTCAAAACGGTTTAAATTCGCGCAAACTGTTTCTTTACACATCGTCCCGTACGAAAATATTTCGTCCTGGACGATTTCCTCCAAAAAAAAATTTTTAATTTTGAAATTTTTAAATTAACAAAATCAACAAAAACAATCAAAAACACAGAAAACATAAAACAAAATCATAAATCCAAAAACAATTCATTAAAAACACACAAAATTCACAAAATTACAAAAACAAAACACAACAAGTATCAATGTTGCAAAGACATTTTGGTTAAGCATTCAAATCAATAACACCAAGCCTTGTTCTTAAAGTACTGAAGGTATCAAAGGCTAAAGGTTTTGTAAAAATGTCTGCAAGTTGATTTTCAGTTGAAACATGAATGAGTTCAATTTCTCCTTTGGATACATGATCCCTTATGAAATGATGCCTTATATCAATGTGTTTGGTTCTAGAATGTTGAATAGGATTTTTGGAAATGCAAATAGCACTAGTATTGTCACAATAAATTGGAATAGTGCCTATAGTTAATCCTAAGTCAATCAACTGTTGTTTTAACCAAAGTACTTGTGCCACACAACTTCCTAATGCAATGTATTCTGCTTCTGCAGTAGATAGTGCCACTGAATTTTGTTTTCTACTAGACCATGAAACTAATGAATTTCCAATGAATTGACATGTTCCAGAAGTGCTTTTCCTATCCACTCTACAGCCTGCAAAGTCAGAATCTGAGTAACCAATAATTTCAAATGAAGAGCTAAACTTAGGATACCAAATTCCTAAGTTTTGAGTTCCTAGTAGATATCTTAAAATCCTTTTCACTGCTGTCAAATGTGATTCTTTTGGATCTGATTGAAATCTAGCACATAAGCAAACACTAAACATAATATCTGGTCGGCTAGCAGTCAAGTAAAGTAAAGATCCAATTATCCCTCTAAATTTCTTTTGATCAACAGATTTTCCCTTAAGGTCTTTATCTAACTGAACTGAAGAACTCATTGGTGTACTAACAGGTTTAGCATTGTCCATTTCATATTTTTTGAGGATGTCCTTAATATATTTGGTTTGACTAAGAAAAGTACCTTCCTCAAGTTGCTTAATGCTAAATCCTAGAAAGTAATTTAAATCTCCCATTAGACTCATTTCAAATTCACTACTCATTGTTTTAGAAAAATCATCACAAAGATGTTTATTTGAAGATCCAAAGATGATGTCATCCACATAAATTTGAACAATAAGTATATCCTTTCCAATTTTCCTTAAAAAGAGAGTTGTATCCACACTTCCTTTTTCAAAAGATCTTTCAAGTAGGAAGGTGCTTAACCTCTCATACCAAGCCCTAGGTGCCTGTTTCAATCCATATAATGCCTTTTTTAATTTGAAAACATGATTTGGAAATTTAGAATTTTCAAAACCTGGAGGTTGTTCTACAAAAACATCTTCTTCAATTACTCCATTTAAAAAGGCACTTTTGACATCCATTTGAAACAATTTAAAACCTTTAAAACAGGCAAAGGCTAGTAAAACCCTAATTGCTTCAAGTCTAGCTACAGGGGCAAAAGTTTCCTCAAAATCAATTCCTTCAATTTGATTATACCCCTTAGCTACTAATCTAGCCTTATTTCTAATGACTACTCCTGAGTCATTCATTTTATTTTTGAACACCCACTTGGTTCCAACAACACTTTGATCTTTTGGCCTTGTAGTTAGTTCCCAAACTTTATTTCTTACAAATTGATTTAACTCTTCTTGCATGGCCAATATCCAAAATTCATCTGAAAGTGCTTGATCAATGTTAGTGGGTTCAATAGTTGAAATAAAGGCTGAATGATTGACTTCCTTGTTTAATCCACGCCTAGTTCTAACACCCTCACTTGGTTCACCTATGATTAATTCCTTTGGGTGGTTTTTAGAAAATCTCAAATCTCTAGGCAAAGGGTCTTCTCTTTCTAAATTTTCTTCCACATTTTCTTCCAAATTTAATCTATCAATCTTTTGGGAGTTTTCTTCAATTTCTTCTTCAACAACTTTTGGCTCTTCCATGTTTCCATTTTCATCAAAAACAACATGTGTGGTTTCTTCAATGACTAAAGTTCTTTTGTTGAATACTCTATAAGATTTTCCAACACTTGAATATCCAACAAAAATTCCTTCATCTGATTTTGGATCAAATTTTCCTAAGGCAGATTTTCCATTATTATGTATGAACACCTTGCAACCAAATACATGCAAATGAGACAAATTTGGTGTTCTTCCTTTTAGCAACTCATAGGGTGTTTTATTCAAATTTGATCTCACATTCACCCTATTCAGAACATAGCATGCAGTGCTAACCGCCTCAGCCCAAAAATATCTAGGAAGTGAGTATTCTGCTAACATTGCTCGGGCGGCTTCTATTAATGTTCTGTTCTTTCTTTCAACTACTCCATTTTGTTGAGGAGTTCTAGGTGCAGAAAAATTGTGATCAATCCCCTTTTCTTTACAGAAATCTTCAAATCTTTCATTTTCAAATTCTCCTCCATGATCACTTTGTATAGAAATTATTTCACATCCTAGTTTTCTTTGTATCCAAGTTGAAAAATTTCTGAATTCCTCAAATGATTCACTCTTATGAAAAAGAAATTTAACCCAGGTGAATCTTGAAAAATCATCTACTATAACAAATCCATATACCTTTCCTCCTAGACTAACAGTGCTTACTGGTCCAAAAAGATCCATGTGTAGAATTTCTAAAGGTTTACTGGTCCTAAGATCTTTAATGGACTTAAAAGAGGACTTCACTTGTTTTCCTAATTGACATGCATCACACAGATGGTCCTTAGTAAAGTCTAGTTTAGGTATTCCTCTCACCAAATTCTTTTGGGTAATTTTTCTAAGATTTTTCATACTAGAATGACAAAGTCTCCTATGCCAAAGCCATGATTCATCAGAAACAGTTTTCAAACAAAAAGCAGTAGGAGATTGAATACAATTTAAATCTAGCATGTAAACATTGTTCACCCTTTTTCCATTTAGGCTAATTATGCAGCTAGTAGGTAAAAATTTTACATTATAGCCCTTATCACATAGCTGACTTATGCTAAGCAAATTATGTTTTAAGCCTTCAACTAATAAAACATTATCTATGAAAAAGTTTTTTTTTAAATTTCCAATCATACCTGATCCAACCACTTTCTTTGTGGTATTATCTCCAAGTGTAACCTTGCCTCCACTCCTGGCTTCCAGCGTTATGAATTGAGCAGTATCTCCAGTCATGTGCTTAGAACATCCGCTGTCCAGGTACCATATACTCTCACGAGGTCTTGTGTGAGAGTATACCTGCAAAATTCTCAAATGTTAGACCTGGGAACCCAAACTAGTTTGGGTTCACCTTTATGAAATTTATAATCAGATGCATGTGTGATATGTCTAGGTTTATGCATCTTAGTTCTCCACACCAAATTAGGTTTCATCTTTAAAGTGCAGGTGTGAGATATATGTCCCAAAAATCCACAATTGTTACATTTAACATTAGGAAAAATATTCCTATGTTTTCTTTCATATGATTGTCTTCTAAGGGATTTCATGAATTTAGGATAATATTTAGGATTTGTAAAATCTTCAAGTTTAGGGGGGTTCCTATTATCCTCGAGAGCTCTTATAGTAAGTTTGTAAAATGAATTCATTTCCTCCAAGATTCGATTTGTATAATTGACTCTATATGTCTTGTGCTCAGATTCATCCTTAAATTTCTCAAATTCTTTTTCAAGTTCAGCATAGGATGATTTTAAATTCTCAAAATTTTTATTCAAGTCATCATATTCATCAAGTAGTTTCATGTGGTTGCTATCAATTAAAGCATGATCTTTCCTAAGGATTTCGTGTTCCTTATTAAGCTCTTCCAATTCTAAAACTAAACTAGCATGCATCTTTTTCATTTTCCTATATGCATCATGCATGTGTTCAGAAACTTCAAACAATTCATTATAAGTTAAATCACATACCTCTTCTTGATCTGATTGTTCAGCTTTATCTGCCATCAAGCAAAGGTTGGTGACTTCTTCTTCTTTTTCAGTCTCAGATGAGTCTGAAGCTGAGTCCGCCCAAAAAGCCTTTTGAAACTTCTTCTTGCCCTTCTTTACCATTGGTTTCTCCTCTACCTTCTCCTTGCTAGGAGTGGCTTTGAGTTTTGGACAATCAGTCTTTATATGACCTGGTTTCCTGCATTCATAACAAATCACTTCATTAGAAACCTTGCCATTTCTGTTATACTTACCTCTATTCCATTGCTGGCGTCTCTTCTGCTTCCTCTTTAAAAAGCTTTTGAATTGTCTAGTCATCAGTGCTATATCATCTTCATCCTCAGGTTGTGAGTGTTCACTTTCTGACTCTTCCACATTTAGTGCAATATTCTTGTCCTTTCTTGGTTCACCTGCATCAATCTTTCTTTGACTTACTCCTTGCTCGTAAGCAATGAGTGAACCAAGAAGATTGTCAATAGAATAAATGTTCAGATCTTTTGACTCTGTAATTGCAGTAATTTTAGCATCGTATGCAGTAGGTAAACAACGAAGAATCTTATTAACCATTTCAGCATTAGTTAATTCCCTACCAAGTGCATGCAAAGAGGTGACAATTTGAGTGAATCTTGTGTACATGTCAGATATAGATTCATTAGGTTTCATGCGAAATAATTCGTAGTCATGTAACAAGATATTGAGTCTTGATTGCTTAACCTCATTTGTCCCTTCATAAGTAATACAAAGTCTATCCCATATGTCTTTTCCGCTTTTACAAGTGGAAACTCGCATGTAGTCTTCAGATTTTAAAGCACAAAAGAAACTATTTAAACATTTCGCATTTAATTGTGCTAAGTCACGTTCTTCTATAGTCCAATCTGCATAGGGTGTATCTACCCTAATTCCATCAACTAATCTAGTTGGTTTTGTGTAACCTTCCTGGACTAACATCCACATGCGATAATCAAGTGACTGTAAGAAAGTAGACATGCGTGTTTTCCAAAAATCAAAAGGAATATTGTCAAACAGTGGAGGTCTAGTGATAGAGTAACCCTCAGGTGTGTTTCGGTTTCCAAATGTAGCCATCTACGTTAATCAAAAAGTAGTTCAAACTTATGATTTTGAAACAATGCTCTGATACCACTTGTTGAGTCTAGTAATTAGGTTGTTAAGCCTAAGTAAATGTCCCACGGCTACCAAGAGGGGGGTGAATTGGTAGTTTTAAAAATTTTAAACCCTCTTAATAATAAAGTTGAACCGAAATAAAATTTTCTTTTAAAGTTTGTAGAAAAATGTTTTTCAACCACAGAGTTGTTAAAACTGAAATTTAAAATGCGGAAACGTAAAAGCAATAAAGTAAATGACACCAGATTTATAGTGGTTCGGTCTATAACCAGACCTACATCCACTCCTCAGAGGCACCCTCTGAGTATTGCACTAATACCACAAAGTGACTCTCCTTTAGCACCCACAGCAAGGCGGAGAAGCCTGTACAAAACACTCTTTTCACCACTCCCCGGTGCGGCAGAGAACCGTCGTCCTTTTACACAATCCACAGTGCTGGCAGAGAACCGTCGTCCTTTCACACTCTCCTAGTGTGGGCAGAGAACCGTCGTCCTTTCACACTCTCCTAGTGTGGGCAGAGAACCCTACGGCTGTTCACACTCTCCAAGTGTAGGCAGAGAACCTTCTTCCTTTCACACTCTCCTAGTGTAGGCAGAGAACCCACGTCTGTTCACACTCTCCAAGTGTCGGCAGAGAACCGGACCTTCTTGAATGATCTTCTCACAAGAATCTAGAAGGAAGAAAGAAAAGAGTGAAGAAATCCAATTTCACAAGTAGAGATTCTTACCTTAGCAATCCAAGTGAAGCCTTCTCGCTCCAATGGTAGGAATCCTCCTTTGAATGCTCTCTTCCACTCTCTCCTTGGCTATTCTCTCAATAGGCACGAAGATCAAATGACAAAAAGATTGGGTGGCAGTCTAATTTGGACTATTTATACAAAAGACATGAAAAACCGCCCAAAAACTGCATATTTTCAATTCTGTACGCAGTGGATCGTCCCGTACGATCCTGGATCGTCCTGGACGATTTTACTTAAACGATCTGAAACGACCCAATTTGTATATATGTACGAAATGACTTCGTACAGCTGATCGTCCTGTACGAACTAGGTTCGTCCAGTACGAACGGTTATTACAAGGTCGGTTCTAGAAACTGCTGAAAACTGTCCTAAGTCGGTTTATCGTTTGGACGAAAATATGTTCGTCTGGACGAAAATTTTCCAGAGAGCCGATCGTCCTGGACGATTATTTATTTCGTCTGGACGAAAATTTTCCAGAGGACCAATCGCCGGGGACGATAATTTGGTTTCGTCTGGACGAAAATTTTCCAGAGAGCTGATCGTCCGGTACGATAATTATTTTCGTCTGGACGAAATTTTTCCAGAGAGCTGGTCGCCTCGTACGATGGTAAAATTCGTCTGGACGAAATTTTTACAGAGAACCCATCGTCCGGGACGATATTAAAATTCGTCCTGGACGAATAGGACTTAGAAAAATTTTTCAAAGCAAGTTCCTATTCGTTCCAAATGCTCTATAGGAGATAACTGACAGATCGTCCAGTACGATAAATATCGTCCTGTACGATCAGTATAGAATTTCAAGATCTCCTTATTTGTGTGTGTAAGATTTTATTCACTCAATTACAATCACTCCCTTTCAAAATTAATTCAGAGAAAAGACAAACTTCAAATAAACAAAATTTCTAATGTTGAAATTGATTTGAAGTTTTCGTAGTCTGGAGTCTGATTTTCCTGAAATGTTAGTACACACAAGAGCAAGTGCAAATCTTCTGAAATTGATAGGAGATAACTATACATTTGAACAATAATGTTTGGAATCATCAAAACTACATAAGTTGTACAAATATAAATCATTCAAATAACAACTTTTCAAACATAGAGTATGATCATTATTGTATGATAATTTCGGATGAACACTTATTCATATGTATGATCTTTTTGGTCAAAAAGTTGTATGAAATAGCACTTCGGAATGGCAGTTTACAAATGGTTGTTTCATTTTTGACAATTTTCATTTGAATGCATGAAAAATTTTATGCCATAAAACTTATAATCTTATGTACGAACCCTATTATGTACTATACGATCGTGTCATTTTCTTTAAATTGGAAGGTATTCAATGATTTTTTCTTTATAATGTCTGTCAATCTCAAACTTTCTTGTATTCAAACTCTCGAAATGGCAAGCAGTAGTAAGTGGGCTCAAACCTCCAGAGGATTTTCCTCTCATTCTAGTCAACTAGATGCAAACTTCCTTTTCAAAGAGAATGAAGAAGCATACCTGCATTTATTTGAGAAAAAAATGACTCCTTTTCGTCTCATTATCTAAAGAGACATTAACTTTTATGTAATGCCTCTTTTTTATTCTACCCATTTCTCTTTCATTCTCACTTTAATCTATGCTTTCTATCATGATACATTTCACTATTTCCTTGCCAATATGAGAATGAATGAAAACCATACTAAGATGTTATCTTATTTTTTTAAATAGAGAGTAGATATCACCAAGGAAGATTTAGGCACCTATTTATACATTAGAACTGAAGACATAAGGGCACACATAATGACTTCTAGGTCTTATTTTGACTGGTCTACCATTATTCAAACCCTTAGTGGTGTTGCTTCAGTCAATCACCTATCTCATGTGTACACCTTGAATTAAAATGCCAGGATCATACATTATGTATTAAGAACTTCCATTTTTGTTAAACCTGGTGATCATATTAACCTAACTCATTTGTTTTCTACAGTCACATATCTTATTATGACAAACACTCTAATAGATGAAACTCAATTGATTATGGACTACATCTATAAATTTACTGATATTGGACTTCCTAATATTAGAAGAAAGAAGAATGTGGCTTTAGGACACTTAGTTGCCTATATTCTTGAAAAGAAGTACAATTTGATTAATCCCGATCCACCTACTCAGTTTCCAATCTATTTTACTAATGCTTTTTTTCGTTCTCTTTTTAACCAGGACCATGGGGATGAGGGAGAAGATTTTGATGAAGAAGGAGGACCTGCACCAACACCTGCTCATGCACGTGCACCTGCTCCTGGACTTGAGAATCATTTCTATCAAGAGGTTGACCAACAATTTGATAGACTTGAATCTCATTTTGATCAATAGTTTGATCATATTAAGACTCACTTAAACTAGTATGATGCAAGATATAATGATGATATTGGTTGGGTCAGAAGATAGTTTGTCTCTCTGAACACTCAAGTAGCTACAATCAACAGCTTCTTTTCTATGTTCACTTCTCCTCAGCCACCTCCAGATCAAGATCCTCTGGCATACTAGTTTTCATTTACTATTATACTTGATGCATGTTTTGTTTCTATATGTACTCACGTGATGTTTTATTTTTCTATATTGATTGTATTTAGGTTATATGTTTAATGAAATGCATGTTTGTTTTTAATCCTCTTAAATTGTTCTTAAGTTTATATTATGCAACAACTAATATTAATTTATGAGAAAATTTTAAAATATTTTGCACTATAACAAAGTTTTCTAGCAAAATTATTTTCACTTCCCAAACTTTAAATCAATTTATAATTAGGTTTAGAAAATAAGATCATTTCAATGTTCTAATAGATATGTATCTTATAGTTATAATTGTTGCAAAATTAGTGACTTATGTTTCTTTTATTTTATCATTCAATATGTTGATTCTATACTTGGTAATAAGATTTTATTTTGTAGATTATTCTTCTTTATATGAGAAAAGTTTTTCTTTTATTTGGAAGATAATCACACAAGCTTATAATTTCTTAATTAGGTTGTGGAAAGAACAAAATGTCAAAAGATGTGCAATGTCGCCAAATTTGAAAAGTGGCACAAAATGAGCCCAAAATAAAAAGATGCGCAATATTCGCCTCTCAAATATTTCTTATTCATAAGGAGGCATAAAATGAGCCTACACTACATCTAGTTCTTTCATATACTTTAATTTTTTAGAAAAATTCTTGCAATAATAAAAATTTCGACTATTGAATTTCAAACAATAAAATTTTATTTAATTAAATTTGCAATGATTATTCTATTTGATATTTTTGCTTTCTAGAGTGAACATCGAACCAGTTCAACTTTTCTTATCTAAATTATTATTTGATTTAAAATTTGTGTCTTTCTTTTTCCAATAAGGACTTTAATGTTGTTTGAGCAAAATAGTTTAAAATTTTCTTCTTTATCATCTATTAGATTTATCTATAGCTCCTTATTTTTTTTCATGGGATTATTTTTTCTGATGACAAAATATGGGGAGGTTATTGTTTGTATTTTGGTTTGAGTTATTGTTTGTATTTTATTTTAAGTGATACCAGTTATTGTTTATATTTTGGTTTGAATTATTATTATTATTATTTTGTTTGAAGTGATACTAGTTGTTATTTGTATTTTGATTTTAGTTATTATTTGTGTTATGTTTGAAGTCTTTTGGTTTTGTTTTTTGGTTTATTTTTTACTTTTTTAAGTTTGTTTAGAATTCATGTTCTAAGGGGGAGGTTGTTTATGGATTTTGGTTTCCTTGTGTTTTGTTAGGTTTCCTTATGTTTTCTTGTATTTAAGGTACTTTGTTTTTATGTTTGTTTATAAAACCAAAATTTTAAAAGAATAGGATGAACTTTTTATGATCTTCATGTTGTTTATTTTTAACTTCATTGATGGAGATTTTAGGAGAAAATAATTTTATTTATAATTCAAACAATAATTATTTTTGCCATCATCAAAAAAGGGGGAGATTATTGCTTTATTAATTTTATCATTTCTCCTATCATATTAATTTTATCATTTCTCCTATCATTTATTTGACATTTTCTTTTTGTTATTTGTCTGTACTAACATATCAGAGAAATTATACTCCATACTACTAAAGACTTGAAGACAGAGTATATTAGGGTTTCATGTAATGAAGTCAAAAATTTTTTTATTTTTCTTGAGTCTGAAAGAGTGTGATTATAATTGGGTAACCGTGCATAAACACATGTAGGGAGTGAGTTAAAACTTAAAATTTTAAGGCTAATCATATGGTTGCTAACTCAGCTCTTCACTATACTAACTGTTCTTTTACGGCTCTCATCTCTTTAGTTTTATGGTCATACTTTTGCTTACACTCTCCATAAAGATATTTTACTTTTATAAAATTGTTGTTCCATTCATTCAAGTACTGAGTAAGATTGAACTCAATATTCATGTGTTGTGATAACTGAAATAATAAAGGATATGCATAAGAGGAAATCTTAATTTAGAAAAAGAAGAAAGAATAAAAAATAAATAGCTACTCACGAAGTCATTAGCTGGACGAAGGTCGACACACTGGTGGTTTAATACATCCTCTGGAACATACCACTTGGTAGGGGAGGAGATGGGGGAAATTTATTGGTGCTCACTGAAGTCCCCTCAAATTTCTTCTTTTTAGATACAATCTTGGATCATCGTCCCTCACATGTTGCTTTGTAAAAACCTTTGAAGCTAGGGCAGGAGGCTCTTAAACTCTGGTTGACTTCTTATACATTATTGCATTGGGCCTCCCAGCTTGAATGGACAACCCAACTTTAAACAAAAATTCTTCTTCTATATATTTGTCTAAGTAACAAGCCTCATATAAAAGATGTTCAACATCAGGAATATTGTAAATATTTATTATATCTTCTTCTTCAATGTGTAAAGGGATGGTCAGATCCTTCATCTTCCCCCATTTCTCTATAAGCTGCTAGTCATTTTTTATAAAAATGCACTGTCCTAGCTCTTCAACAGATCTTGGGTGTAAATTTACAAACATTTTGATCTAAATATTATATTTACCTATGCATCACAACTAATCAGCCCATCCGTCAAAAGCATTCAGGCATAATAATAGCCTTTTGATCTTTAGATAATGCAATTAGTCCCACTGTCACTAACATGACTCTATATAAAAACTGGATAGACTTACTCCATACCTTGTTAAAATGTGGATAAACTTACGAGAAGGTGGAAATCATAGCCACACTCATAAATTGATATCATAAATGGTCAAGTATCCTGGAGGAGGAAGGGAGACCAGATCAGATCTTTTAGGGGCCATCACAACAACATTGTTTCAAAATGGATCTTCTTATGAAGAATGATCAGAGAATCACCAGTAACAGTAGATACAATGTCATTAGCCTTTGTAGTCTTACAAGGCCTCCACTCACCTTCATTTTGTGCAATAAAGTATGGATTTCACTTGGTCATTAGATATCTCGAAGAGGGGTGATCACCCATCATGACCTTTATATAGGGAGGGACCCTATAGTTAGATATGGGGTACCACTTATCTAAAATAGGAGAAAACCTCCATATTGGAAAAGGTTTGAATGGGAAAGAGGTAGAAGGAAGGGGGATTCCTTATATGTAGAGAGGGGCTCTAGATCTGGATAGGGGGTGCCACCTCTATAAGAGTAGAGGAAGGCCTCAACTGGAAGAGAGGAGATGATGGGGAGGTGCAAAATTCATACCCTAGGGGGTGTATTTATTGGTTGGAGGAGTTAAAAAAATAATGGCTATTAGCCAATGGTTAGCTAGCAGTTAGACAAACTATCGGCTAATCGCAACCAACGTCTATAGTTGGCGTATGACCTGGAGCCACAATAGCAACAGTGCTGGACACATCAGCCATGCCTGGGCAGTGTGAGTGGGTGCGTATTAGTGCCTGGAAGTACGGACATGTGCACATCTGTGCTAGGCAGTGCAGGTAGGCACACATGCAGTCAGGTAGCACAAGAAGACCGGGAAGATGCATGGTCATACGCAGGAAAGCTGGGTAGGCAGCAGCGGTTGCTAGTTAATATTGGCTTATTTTTGAGCCAAATTTTTGGCCCGGACAAGCCAAATAAAAAATTTTTGGGGTCCTAAGATTGTTTTTTTTTTTATATTCTAGAGTTAATTTTGACACTTTTAAAGTTATTCGGGATCTCTACGCCCAGGATCAAATTTGTTTTTGAGTTTCAAATTGCATAAAAATTCCCCAAGAACTATAATATGTATTTTTAGACTTTTGGAGCTTCGACATCCAAAACTAGAGGGCCAACTGATATATCTTCAAAAATTAAGTTGATCAAGCACGAATCAAGAGAGTAAATCAAGTAGGAAACTTGAAAAATTAAATTTGGGACCATGTGAACTCCAATTAAATGGTCCATGATAAAGGGAATCAATATCATTCATCCATTCAAACCACTCCCAATTTACCCTTGATCTTCCTCATATTTACTAGCCATGCATGTCTCAAAATTTATAAATAAACTCCTCACTTCTTATGAAAGGAAGGCCCAAGGAAGAGAAGTAAGGGAAGGAATCATATATTTTCTCTTGCCACCAAACTCCTCCTTGACCACTGCCTGGACTTCCGTTGGGCCACAAACTTACACCAAATATTTACTGGACCATCGAGTGATGAAGAATTCTTGTCAGACCACTAACTAACTACTAGACTTCTGCCAGACTTCCGTTGGTCTATATGAATTTTCAATTACCTTCTTCCATTCTTACTAGAACTTTATTGCAACTGATGTTATAAAACCAAAATTATTCACGTTGATGTCTCTTATATAGACTAAATCCCATTTAAAGGTTTAGATAACTCAAATTTGAGCTTTCTTTGATTCAAAATTCTATAAGAGCTAAGAAATCCCTATGTATATTTGGATTGATTTGGCACAAATGCTTATCTCTATTTATTACCAATTTTGTCGGAAATTATTTAAAAATCATGTTTAGCTAGATGAAAAGATGTAGCAGTTAGGCCTTTCTGTTGCCTAAGTGTGTATGTTGTAACAATTCAAAATCATTTCAATATGGTTTTTAAATGGTGGTGAGAGGGGGTGTAAGTGAGTAAAGTTAGATCAAACTTAACTTGCTAACAAGCTCAAAAGTTGAGCTTATTAAGTGGTGAGTTCATGCTTAAATTTGAGTTCATATATTATACATGCTTGAGCTTAAGATTGCCTTAACTTGTCTGTTTTTTGAGATAGCTCAATCACCATCAATTGATTCATCATGATTTATATTGGCCTAATTAATTATTTCTTGTTCATATTCAAAAGAAAAATTTGATCTTCAAATTAAGTTATGTTCGAGCTTTCTTATCATGGATCAGCATTTGAGCTGAGTTCAAGCTTAATGATTTTCACTTGAGCTAAACTTGAGCTCAACAAATGAACTTAAGTTGAGCTCAAGCTTAAATTTGGGCTATAACTAGCTTGGTGTAATAGCTTGTATTTTGATTTTGCAAATTTTTTTGGAGTCATTATAACTCCAAATCATAATTCATCTTTACCATAGTATTTTGATCGTAGTATTTTACTTACATGAATTATTTTGTAATTTTTGGGCATCAGTGAAAATTCTTAAGGAATTGATACTTGTCAATACAAGTGACGATTTAGGGATTGTTAGGTGTATGTTTTCCAAACCGATTTCTCCTATATTTTTTTAATAATATGTTTTATTTTACGAATATTTTTCTATAATTTTTAAAGTCCTAAAATGATTTATTTGAAATTTTTATTAAAAGAAAATGATTAAATTATTAATAAAATATTCAATTATAATTTTATAAAAATATCTTAAAGCACTATGTTTTTTTAGATTTATATCCATTTGAGCCCTAGAATTTGTTTAAGAGAAAAGAAACTTGGTCTTTAGGAGAGAAAGTGAGGAGAGAGAAAAAGAAATTTGGGATTTGAAGGCGATAGAGCAATCTTTTGTTAATCCGGCCAATTCAGATATTCGCTCATCTTACTATAAAGAACCTTTACCCTATTTTTGATTTCAATGATTTTATATTTATTTTATTTTTCCAATCGAATTTATGTTTCTGTTATCCAAAAATAAGTATAACATTGTATTGGAAATATTTTGTAACCTTATATATATTATAGAGATTAAGATTATGATTATTTTGAGTGTTTATTTAAGATTTTTTACTAGTGATTTTGAAAATACAATAATTTTTGTCTATCCCAAAATTTATTTTGACCTCTAAAAATAATAATGTAGCATAATAAAATTCTTAAAACATTATTTTTATACAATTCCTGATATTTTAGTAATTTTATAAAAACATGCTATATTACTTAATAGGATTCATTATTGTCTACAGTATTGTTATTTAGCATCTTCTTAATTAAGCTCAATTATACATTATTTGGTGCAATGTATTAAAAATAGATGTAGATATGTGCTTGAGTAATAATTGATCACTATTATTATTATAGTATTGTGCTAATAATATGCGTGTGAGAAATAAATAAGTAATGATTGGTTGAAGACTGATTGACCTTTACAGAATGGTGGGCCGACAGAGTTTCCTTTAAAAATTGTGGTGGTGTTATATGTTGAAACTTGTTCAATATGAATTAAGTTGTTAGACCTAAGTTTATATCCCAGCGGCTAACCGAGAGGGGGGGGGGGGGGGGGTGAATTAGTAATTTAAAAATTATCCCTCTTTTGAAATTTAAATCGATAATAACTTTAATGATTTTTTGTAGAAAACGTTTTTCAACCACAAATTAAAGAATACAGTAAAGTAAAAAAGCAAAGCAACAAAAAATAAAAAGACATAAGATTTATAGTGGTTTAGTCAAACACGACCTACATCCACTCCCCGGAGGCACCCTCCGAGTATAGCACTAATACCACTAGTGACTCTCCTTTTGCACCCACAGCAAGGCGGAGAAGCCATTACCAAAACTCTCTTCCACCACTACCCGGTGCGGCAGAGAACCGTCGTCCTTTTACACTCTCCAAGTGTTGGCAGAGAACCGTCGTCCTTTTACACTCTCCAAGTGTTGGCAGAGAACCGTCCGTCCTTTCACACTCTCCAAGTGTGGGCATAGAACCCTTCATCCTTTCACACTCTCTAAGTGTAGGCAGAGAACCCTTCGGTTGTTCACACTCCACGAGTGTCGGCAGAGAACCGGATCTTTTTGATAGATCTTCTCAAGAGAAATCTTGAAGGATGAGAGAAAAGAGTGAAGTAATCACAAATCACAATTGGAGATTCTTACTTTTGAGTACCAAGTGAATTATTCACGCTCCAGTAGTAAGAATCATCCTTCAAACACTCTCTCACACTCTCTCCTTCACTCTCTCTTAAGTTTACATGAAGACTAGTAAGCAAAAATATTACAAGACAGTTTTTAGTGGACCTTATATAGGAAAGTCACGAAAATCCATCCAAAAACATATGAGTTTCAAGTTTGTACACAGTCAATCATCCCGGACAATCGTTAGATCGTCCTGTATATATAGTGTAAAAACAGTTGCATACGAACCTAATGTATATTAGTATGAACTAACTTCATACCCGATCATCGTCTCGTACGAATTAAGTTCATCCTTGGACGAACATTTATATAACGGGTTCGTTCAGACGAAATTGCAGGACGGTCCCAAATTTTTAAGGAATAGAGGACTTCATCCTGGGATGAATATGAGTGTTCGTCTAGACGAATAGTTCATGTCATGTGTCCAGATAACTTCATCCTGACACGAACAGGATGAATCATCTGGAATATAAACACAAAGTGAGAATTCAGAGCACATCATCCTAGGATGATTTATACACTTTGTATGGGCCATCAATACAAAGTGAGAAATCCAAAGCCCACCGTCCAGGAATAATTGGTACACTTCGGCTGGACAAATAGTTCAAAGTGAGAATCCAGAGCACATCTTCCCGGGACGAATAGGGAAATTCGTTTGGACTATTAGGATATAGAAAAAATTTTCTCACTTCCTGTTCATTTCTTTGCTCTTCCGAGAGGATAACTGACCTGATCGTCCCGTACGATTAGTATAAGAAAATTTGATTTTTAAAGATCTCCCCAAGTGTGTATGTGTTTGTGCTAAGTTACTCAATTACAATCACACTCTCTCAAACTCAATAAATTGAAATATACATACTTCAATTTACAAACTATCTTATGTTGGAATTGATTTGAAGTCTTCATTAGTCTGGAATTTGATTATCTTGAAATGTTAGTTTACACAAGAGCAAAAATAATTATTTCAAAAAGTGTTAGGAGAATATAATACTTAAAATAATAATATTTGGAATCAACAAAACTATACAAGTTACAAGAATGTAAAATATGCAAATAACAACTCTCTTAACAATCTCCCCATTTTTGATGATGGTAAAACAATTATTGTTTGTATAATTTTCAAATTTTAAAAATCTCCTAAACTCCTCCTGAATAGATAAACATGTGAAAATAAGGAGGCATTGCATGAAAATAATAGTTTTATCTCTTTGGTAAAAAAATACAAACATATACGATACGGAACAAAAATATGAACAAATATGGTACGGAACAAAAAATATGAACAAAATATGAACAAATAATGTTTTCTCCCCTTTTTTGACAACAACAAAAAGAGAAGAAGAAAAAGAATAAAAATAGAAATGTAAGAATTCATATGATAATCCCTTGATAATTTATCCTTAAAAGTGTTTGAGATAAATTTGCAAATAAAATTAAAAATCATCAGGCAAATAAAATGATTGATATGATTTAAGAAGAGATATAACATCGATAATAAAAATAATTATCAGAAACATGAGTCAATTTAGATATTGAGATAAAAAATATCATTGAAAAAAGGATGAATATAAAATTTATATACTTGAAATTTTCAATACAAAATAAAATCATACAGAAGATTAATTTAAATTAAAAGATTGAAAGATTAAGGAAAGAATTAACTATCATATGTGGCACTTTGCGCATCAGCTGTGGTACATTTTTGTGCATATTTTTACTTGTAGGCTTATTTTTTCCTCTTTTTTAAATTGTGAACCATTGCGCATTCTTTTTTTTTTTTTGTATATTTGTACATTTTTCAAGAGTAATCATGATATTTTGAAAATCAATAATCTAAAATTTCAAATTTCTCTAAGTACAATAATATTTATATTGATAATAGAAATATAAAATAAGAAAGTATCACAATTGCAATAAAAATATAAAAATTTAAATTAGTCTAACAAGAGACATAATATTGACATTCTTAATTACATCAAGTTATAAGCACAACTTAAATTTAGAAAAATTAGATTTTCTAATGAATTCAATTTTGTGTTGTAGTTCAAGGTATAACACTTGTAAGATAAAAAATTTTAGGGATTTTTATATAGGCTAACACACATTTCAAAACAAGATTAAAAGCAAGACAATATAACTTATATTGATATCATGATGAAGAATATTACAATAAGTAGAATTGATATCATTACGCTTTCAATCTGAACTCAAAACACAAAACATAAATGCTAACATATCAAATAATACTAACACATAACTAATACAAAATAGATCACATCATTATCACATCACATCAGCTAGAGAAGATAATAAGGAAGTACATAAATCACTCTGAGGAGCCTTGATCTGGACGAGGTGGAGCATTGAAGAAATTAAAATAACTGCTCATCATAAGCATATTTAAACTTATACCATTTATCTACTCACACATCCATCCCATGTCCTGATTGTACTGAGCATCCTGCTATTGTAAGTGAGTTTCAATTTGATCAAATCTTTGATCAAAATGAGTCTCTAAACGACCAAATATGTGAATCAAATCTTGATAATTTGGTTCACCAGAAGGTGCAGGTGGAGGTGCTGTTCATCTTTCCTCCTCAGAATAACTACTTATCACTTGTGTTTCTTTATTAAAGATTGCTCTAAAAGATCCATCATTGAAGTAGAGAGGTTCTTCAAAATCTTGAATTGGATGAACTAGATCATACTTCTTCTCCAAAATGAAAGTCACAAGATGTCCTAAGGCAATATTTTTCTTTCTATTGCGGGAGACATGGCCAATCTCAGAAAGTCCATAAAGGTTGTCAATGATTAATTGGGCTTCATCTATAGGTTGGCTAGTCAGAATCAAATAGGTCACTGTAGAAAGAAGAAGGATAATGTTTACTCAATCACCAGCTTTAGGTATAATAAAGGTACGAAGAACATGCTGAATGATACGAGCTTTTTGACTAAGAGTAGACACCTTGGATAAATGAGTTCCCGTACCAATTCCTCTAAGAACATTATTAATTTTAGACCAATAAAAATTAGAAGCAGTGGTCAAGGTATGGGCTCTAATCCCTTGAGTCCTTAGATTTAAAAATATTCCCAAATCCTCTTTAGAAATTTCTACTTTCTTCTTAAACACATAGGGCCTAATCATAGAATGATCAGAGTTAAAGGACATGTTCGCAAGAAAGTAGTGAAAGGTCTCCTTATTGTAAGTGGACAAGAGTGAGAATGAGGCCAAATTGGTGGAAGCAAACAAATTCATCACCTTAAAGTTGAGTTGTTCTTGAAGAAGAACTCTCGAGGGAGTTATTTTGGCTGAAGCAAACCTATGGAAGGACTCCTCATTGGCCTTGGACAGGAAGTTTTTACTAGAGTTTTTGGGTGGTCCCTTAGCCAGTACCTTTTGTCTTTTGCTAGGGCTAGCCATGAAGAAGATCTAGGGGAATAGGGGTTTAAAAGGGATGTTTGAAGTGATGACATTTGAGTTCAAAACCCTTCAATTTAATGAAAAAATTAGTTTTCATACAGACAAAATTAATTTCGTCCCATACAAATTTTGGTTTGTACGTACAAAAAATATTTCGTACAAACGAAATAATGAGTCCAAAAATGAAACGGCTTTTCGTAATTACACAAGATACGATGCATCCTTTCGTATAGACTTTTGATCAAATGATCATACAGATGAACAGGTGTTGGTCTCAAATGATCCGACATTTAAGATCATTTTTATGGCAGTTTAAATCGTCCCCCATATCGAATCGCCAAGCGTTCATATGTACGAACCATAAGTTCGTACATACGATCATGCATAATGAAACTGACCTTATCCATTTAACTATATACATTCATACATATGATTGAATAGATTGTCTGGATGATCGTGACGATCGTACAGACGAATAGTAAAATAAAAAATGAAAAGCTGTATGCAAATCATTCAAATCCGACAGTAAATACACTACATAATTCGTCCTGTACGAAATGACTTTCGTCCCGGATGATTTTCACTCAACTTTCAAGCATGCTTTAAAAAATCTATATGTGATAATTTTTAAAAATAAAACACAAACACAATAAAAAAAATGATAGAAAACACAAAAAATCACAAAATCAAAAATACACATAGAAATACTAACTAGAAAAACACACATCAATGTTGTAGAATCACTTTAATCAAGAATTCAAATTGATCACACCAAGCCTTATTATTAATGTACTAAAAATATCAAAGGCTAGTGGTCTTGTAAAAATGTTTGCAAGTTGATTTTCTGTAGAAACATGAATGGGTTCAATTTCTCCTTTGGATACATGATCCCTTATGAAATTATGCCTAATGTCTATATGTTTGATTCTTGAATGTTGAATAGGATTTTTAGAAATGCAAATAGCACTAGTATTATCATAATAAATGGGAATAGTGCCTATAATTAATTCTAAATCAATAAACTGTTGTTTCAACCAAAGTACTTGTGCAACACAACTTCCTAATGCTATGTATTCAGCTTCAGCAGTAGATAGGGCTACTGAATTTTGTTTTCTACTGGACCAAGAGACTAAAGAATTTCCAATATATTGACATGTTCCAGAAGTGCTCTTTCTATCAACCCTACAACCTGCAAAGTCAGAATCTAAATAACCGATTATTTCAAATGTAGAGCTAAACTTAGGATACAAAATTCCTAAGTTTTGAGTTCCTAATAGATATCTTAAAATCCTTTTCACAGTTGTGAAATGTGATTCTTTTGGATCTAATTAAAATCTAGCATACAAATAAACATTAAATATGATATTATGCTGGCTAGCTGTCATGTAAAGTAAAGATCCAATAATCCCTCTAAATTTTTTTGATCAAAAGATTTTCCCTTAGGGTCCTTATCCAACTTAACTGAGGAACTCATAGGTGTACTAAAAAGTTTAGCATTGTCCATTTCATACTTTTTGAGGATGTTCTTAACATATTTCAACTAACTAAGAAATGTACCCTCCTTAATTTGCTTAATGCTAAAGCCTAAAAAGTAACTTAAATCTCCCATAAGACTCATCACAAATTCACTACTCCTTATTTTAGAAAAATTATCATAAAGATTTTTATTTAAAGATCCAAAGATGATGTCATCAACATAAATTTGTATAATGACTATATTCTTTCCAATTTTCTTCAAAAAGAGGATTGTATCGACACTCTCTTTTTTAAAAGATCTCTCAAGTAGGAATGTGCTCAACCTCTCAAACCAAGCCCTAGATGCCTGTTTCAATCCATATAATGCCTTTTTTCAGTTTGAAAACATGATTTGGGTATTTAGAATTTTAAAGCCTAGAGGTTATTCTACAAAAACATCATCTTGTATTATCACATTTAAAAATGCACTTTTAACATCCATTTGGTACAATTTAAATCCTCTAAAATAGGCAAAGGCTAACAAACCCCTAATTGCTTCAAGTCTAGCTACAAGGGCAAATGTCTCCTCAAAATTAATTCCTTCAATTTGATTATACCCCTTAGCCATCAATCTAGTCATATTTCTAATGACTACTCCTGAGTCATTCATTTTGTTCTTGATTACCCACTTAGTTTCATCTACACTTTGATCATTTATCATTGCAGTTAATTCTCAAACTTTATTTCTTACAAACTGATTTAACTCTTTTTACATAGCCAAAATACAAAATTCATCCAAAAGTGTTTGATCAATATTTGTGGGTTTTATGGTTGAAATAAAGGTTGAATGATTGACTTCTTTGTTTAGTCCACGCCTAATCCTTACACTCTCACTAGGTTCACCTATAATTATCTCCTTTGGGTGGTTCTTAGAAAATCTCAAATCTCTAGGCAAAGGGTTTTCTATCTCCAAATTTTCTTCCAAATTTATTTTATCAATCTTTTGGGAGTTAAATCTCTATCTCATCTTCTTCAACATTTGGCTCTTCCAAATTTCTAGATTCATCAAATACAACTTGTGTGGTTTTCTCAATTACCAAATTTCTTTTATTGAATACTCTAAAAGTTTTTCTAATACCTGAGTATCCTATAAAAATACCTTCATCTGATTTTGGATTAAATTTTCGTAAGACAGATTTTCCATTGTTAAGAATAAACACCTTACATCCAAAAAATATATAAATATGAAAAATTAGGTGTTCTTCCTTTTAGCAACTCATAGGGTGTTTTATTTAATTTTGATCTTATATTCACCCTATTCAGAACATAACATGCAGTGCTAACCGCCTCAGCCCAAAAATATTTAGGAAGTGAGTATTCTGTCAACATGGTTCAGGCTGCTGCAATAAATATTTTGTTTTTCCTTTCAAATATCCCATTCTGTTGAGGGGTTCTAGGTGTAGAAAAATTGTGATCAATTCCATTCTTCTTACAAAAATCCTTAAATTTTTTATTCTTAAATTCTCCTCCATGATCACTTTGAATAGTCATAATTTCACATCCTAGCTTTCTTTGAATCTAAGTCAAAAAGTTTCTAAATTCTTCAAATGATTCACTCTTATGAAATAGAAATCTAACCCATGTGAATCTAGAGTAATCATTCACAATCACAAATCCGTATACCTTCCTTCCTAGCCTTACAGTTCCAACTGGTCCAAAAAGATTCATATACAAAATCTCCAATGGTTTACTAGTTCTAAGATCCTTATTGGACTGAAAAGAGGACTTCACCTATTTTTCCAATTGACATGCATCAAAAAGGTGGTCCTTAGTAAAGTATAGTTTTTGTATACCTCTCACTAGGTTCTTTTGGGTAATCCTCCTAAGGTTTTTCATGCTAGAGTGATAAAGTCTCTAATGCCAAAGCCTTGACTCATCAGAAATAGTTTTTAAACAAAAAGTAGTAGGAGTTTTAATGCATTTCAAGTCTAGTATATACACGTTGTTTACCCTTATACCATTCAAAACATCATTTCCATTTAGGTTTAATATGCAGATAGTATGAAAAAGTTTTATACAGTATCCTTTATCACATAGTTGGGTAATACTTAACAAATTATGCTTTAAGCCTTCTACCAATATCATATTTTCAATGAAAAAGTTCTTAAGATTTCTAATCATACCTGACCCAACCACCTTTCTTGTGGTGTTATCTCCAAGTGTAACATTGCCTTTACTTTTTTCTTCTAGTGATATAAATTGTGCAGTGTTTCCAAACATATGCTTTGAGCAATAGCTGTCCAGGTACCATATGCTCTCACGAGGTCTTGTGTAAGAGCGACCCTCTTCTTGATCTGACTGATCAAAGATTATCGTCCATTAAGCTTAGATTAGTGACTTCCTCTTCCTTTTCCGTCTCTAACGAGTCTGAAGCTGAGTTCGCCCAGAAAGCTCTTTAGAATTTTCTCTTGCCCTTCTTCACAATTGGTTTCTCATCTACCTTCTCCTTGCTAGGAGTGGTTTTTAGTTTTGGGTAGTCTATCTTAATGCCTAGGTTTCCTGCACTCATAGCAAATAACTTCATTTGAAACCTTAACATTTCTATTAAATTTACCTCAATTCCAGTATTGGCGTCTCTTTTGTTTCCTCTTCAGAAAGCTTTTGAATTGTCTAGTCATCAGTGCGATGTCGTCTTCATCCTCAGGTTGTGAGTGTTCACTCTCTGACTCTTCCACTTTTAGTGTTATGTTCTTCTCCCTTAGTGGTTCACCTATATCAATCTTTCTTTGGCTAACTCCTTGCTCGTAAGTAATTAGCGATCCAAGAAGATTGTCAATAGAGTAAATGTTTAGATCTTTAGACTCTATAATTTCAAAAAATTTAGCATCATAAGTAGTAGGCAAACAATGAAGTATCTTATTAAGGTTTTCAAAAATTGTTAGTTCCCTACCCAATGCATGTAAAGAGGTGACTATTTGTGTGAATCTTGTGTACATATCAGAAATGAATTCATTTGATTTCATGCAAAATAATTCATAATCATGCAATAAGATATTAAGTATGGATTGCTTAACTTTATTAGTCCCCTCATAAGTTATACAAAGTCTATCCCATATATCCTTTCCACTCATGCAAGTAGAAATCCTAATGTAATCTTCTAATTTAAGAGCACAAAAGAAACTATTCAAGTATTTGGTGTTTAGTTGTGCTAAGCAACATTCTTCTACTGCCCAGTCCACAAAAGGTGTTTCAATGCTAACTCCGTCAACTAGTCTAGTTGATTTTGTATACCCTTCCTGAACTAAGATCCACATACGATAATCAAGTGACTGTAAAAATATAGATATGCGTGTTTTCCAAAAAAACAAAAGGAATATTGTTAAACAATGTAGGTCTAGTTATAGAGTAACCCTCATGTGTATTTTGGTTTCCAAATATAGCCATCTACGTTAATAAAAAAGTAGTCTAAACTTATGATTTTGAAATAAAGCTCTGATACCACTTGTTGAAACTTGTTCAATATGAATTAGGTTGTTAGACATAAGCTTATATCCCAGCGGCTAACCAGGGGAGGCATGAATTGGTAATTTCAAAATTATCCCTCTTTTGAAATTTAAACTGATAATAACTTTAATAAATTTTTGTAGAAAAAATTTTTAAACCACAAATTAAACAATACAGTAAAGTAAAAAGCAAAAGCAGCGAAAAATAAAAAGGCAAAAGATTTATAGTGGTTCGATTAAACACGACCTACATCCACTCCTCGGAGGAACCCTCCGAGTATTGCACTAATACCACTAGTGACTCTCCTTTTGCATCCACAGCAAGGAGGAGAACCTTTTGCAAAAATCTCTCTTCCACCACCACCTGGTGCGGCAGAAAACAGTCATCATTTTACACTCTTCAAGTGTTGGCAGAGAATCGTCATCCTTTTACACTCTCCAAGTGTTGGCAGAGAACCGTCTGTCCTTTCATTCTTTTTAAGTGTGGGTAGAGAACCCTTCATCCTTTCACACTCTCTAAGTGTAGGCAGAGAACCCTTCGGCTGTTCACACTCCATGAGTGTCGGCAGAGAACCATATTTTCTTGACAGATCTTCTCACGAGAAATCTAGAAGGATGAGAGAAAAAGTGAAGTAATCACAAATCACAATTGGAGATTCTTACCTTTGAGTACCAAGTGAATTCTTTATGCTCCAGTAGTAAGAATCCTCCTTCAAACACTCTCTCACTAAAGTAGAGAGAGAACGTCTGAGGAATTTTTGGATTTCAATGGAATTTTCAAATTCCATTCTCCACGGGAATTTGGGAGAATGAATGAAGGTAGATGTTTGTCAGATTCCAATGGTCGGAGGGAAACTAGATGATCGTCATCCATCTTCAAGGGCTTCAATATCATCTGCTAGATTCTTTCCGTCTTCACCACCGGCTTTCGGTGACGGGAAATCTAGCTTGAACAACATCAGTAAATCCAAAGGCAGAGACACATGTTTGGTCATCAATGAAGGAGGTTATCAGGAGAAGAAGGAACCTGAAGTATTAGGCAAAGGAAAGTGTGATTCTGGATAATGATTTCAAAAAGATTAAATCTGTATCTGTAACAATGTTTGGCAACGGTGATGAAGCTTCCCCTTCCAAATTACTTCCGATTGAGAAGATAGTTTCTGATAATGGAAATTCTGTTTTGAATCTTGTGGACAAGGCGAATTCTATCAGCAAAGAGGACATTATCATTTCTAGAGATAATGAAACAATAATTCCGAAAGATGACATGGTGGATGAGGTTGGAAATGTGGCTCCCGAGAAGGGAGACAAAGCTCTATTCTGTGACTTACTTAAGGTAAGAGAAGTGGAATCAGCAGTTATGGGTGGAGGAAATGAAGAAAATTGTTGAATGAATTTCTGATGCTGTTCATACGAATGCTTGGAAGAGAAGAGAAAACATCCCTGTTGAAGATCTGCAGCTTGGCGACTTCTTGTCTGAAGATGGGATGACTGTTAAATTGCATGAGAAGAATGAGGAAGAAATTTCCAAGAGACTTGCTAATTCTTTGGTCATTAAAATCATTGGAGGGGAGGCTCCAATTTCAATTATTAGCATGGAACTGAGAAGACAGTGGGCACATTATGGTAAATTTCATCTTACCATGCTCAGTATGGGCTGGGTTTTGTGTTCGTTCCAGGAAAATCAGAGCATGGAGTCGGTCCTATCTAATGGGCCTTGGTTTGTGAATGGGAAGTTTATTGGTATGGACAAGTGGTCCCAAAACTTTGATTCTAACTCTCTTAAAAGATTTACATCACCAATTTGGACTAGGATTCCATGCCTTCCTTTGCATTGTTAGGACAACTTAAATATTTGCTACTATGAAACACAGTAAATAATGATTATAATTATAATTAAAAATATTATGGACTAATGATACTGAATGAGCCTATGTTTTCCCAAGCATATTCATTTATAATAGTTATGAATTAGAGCATATATAACCTTAGATCTCTGTCGAGCGTGTAAGGATGTAAAGAAAGGTTTATGGACTTTCTATAATGACTCTTTCCCATAGACCCCTCTAATCCTAATCATCCTATATCTAGTCATAAGCATATTATATCTCAATCCTCCTAATTATTCAAACATTCCTCCATCAAGGTAATATATCACACTAGATTATAAATTGATGTATGGCCATTGCATAAATTAAATTAAGCTTAAGAGTAATTGAGAATAATCATTCATATTTACATGTAAGAGTTGTTATAAGGAGAAATAAAGAATATACCTATCATCAGCCCAAAACATAAAAGTTAGCAGGTCATAGAATTAATTTGGAGCAATATAAATTTCATTACTTATTTTATAAAAGATACAAAGAAAGATGAAAAAAGTATCTCCCGAAGATGAGAATCCCTAAAAGATCTTACAGATAGACTCTTTTGGAGTGATTCTCCTTACACCTTCACTCTCCGCACTCTTTTCCACTCATAAGCAGTGTTTTGCTCATTACAAGGATGACCAACCACTCCACTAAACATAAATTCAGTATCCCTAGTCTTTCTTAAAAGAAAAGCAAAAAAAAAAATGTAATTATAATTCTTTACTAAACTTAAAAGAAAAGGCACCATGATGCTTGATAGAGTGCCACTGTAATGTTACAATGATGAAATAATTGTGTTTCTTATAGGCCTTACTATGGCATTGGGCTGACTGGATGTGATGGATGGTTAACTCAGTGTGACACTTCCTTTCCTAACTACTTTGTCATGGTGCTACAGAAGAACTTGCACTATGGTGCTTGAACATAACTTTTAGTTTTGTAACGCTTCATATGATGGTGCTTTAGCATTGAATTAATTGCAATTTGATAAAGCGCCACAATATTCTTTTTGTGGCTCTAAGGAACTTATAGCACTCTAGTATTGCTTGATATTCCATCGAGGCTCTACCTTAAATGGAAAATTAATTAAAACTACAGTGCTGTGATGTTCTATTTTTATGTCAGGTCATTGAAAATGCTACAGTGTAGATGCTTGAGATTCTATGGTGCTGATTCTAACTTTACAAATTTAAGATTTTTTTCTTGAGATATTCTTACACAATATTAACTTAAACACATTTCTATTGAAATTTAACACACTAAAAACAAACATAAATTTCACTTAACAAATTCCCTAGCCTTAAGCTATTGCTTGTCCTCCAATATTGTTTTTGTACCTTTGTTTAATTTATTGTTCCAACTAGAAAGTTAGTAAACTAAAATGAATTAAAAATAAGAGAATACTTCACTATTTTGATGATAATTACAATGATCAAAGTGTGGTAATTTTAATTTATGCAATCATGAACAAAGAACACGAATAAATCATCTTTATTAATATCCAAATTAAGCTCATATACTACAAGTGTAACTGCAATGTCAACTATTGATTTAGATTGAATGATTTATCATTTATGAACTATTTGTACTTTGTTAATTTGAAATTCATTTGTAAACCTCTATAGGTACTAGCTTACATTACGCTTTTCTTTTTAAATTATGTAATATAGTCCTTTAGGAATTCAACATCATCAGATTCCAATTTTTAACATTCTAGTACTCGTTTTTTTTTTCTACTTTTCCTTTTTTCTTTTGATCTTCTTATTTTTTGTTGCGGATCTATGGTTTATGTTTTTGATGATAGCAAACATTCCTTATTTCTCTACGATTGCCTTATGTGCTAACATTTCATGTCCACACGATCAGACTACAATCTGGAACCAGATCAAAATTGGGTAGACTAGGTCTGTGTCAGTTTGTAATCTTTTTTCTTTCTTGAGTCTGTTGTATTTTTTTGTGGCTATAACTTGGTAGAAATTCTCTTGCTCCCTATATGATTTCTGTTTTTGTTAACATCGTCTGGGATGATATTAATATCGGCCTGGACGATCTGTCCAAAATCAGAAACCTTAATTAGGGCATCCTCATTAAGGCAGCCGTGAACAGATCGGCCTGGACGATACTTGTATCGGCCAGGACGATAATCTCAATTCAGAAAGATTCAGCCGCCATAATCAGTTTAGGAATTCTTTGTTTTAGGAAATCGGCCAGGACGATATTATTATTGTCCAGGACGATCTAACTCAATCATGCCTAAATTGATCTTGTATCTTTGGAAAGCATTAATGGTTGATTGATACGATCACATCGTCCGGGATGATCACATGATCGGCCAGGACGATGACCTGGATGATCTACATCGGACAGCTTGTATTCAGGGCGATGATCAGGACGATTGAAATCGGTTTTAAACTAATCGGCCTGGACGATCGTGAGATCGGCCAGGACGATGTAACAAATTTTCTTCTGATCGTCCCAAATCGTCCCAGGTCGTTGAGCTGAATTTGAACTAATCGGCCAGGACGATATGCCTATCGTCCTGGACGATAATGTCGGCAACTTGCATTAATGAGCTCGTTTTGAGAGCTTCTATTTAAGCTTTGGCATGACACTTTGTAAGTGTCTTTGGCAGTCATTGTAGCTTCGTTCTTATGGGGGAAACTTGAAGAGAGAGCTTGAAAGGGAGAGAGGAAAGGGTGGATTTTGAGAGTGGGAGAAGATCCTGTGAGGGGGGACTCAAGGGAGTGTGGAGGGGGTTCCACACGGTTGCTCCGGCAAACTCGCACCTTAGTACCATCGGATTCAAGGCTTGTCTCGAGGTAAGTTCACCAAAGAAGAAGTCTCTTTGGTGTCAAAGGACCCGGCAACTCCGCCGCACCGGGAGAGGTGGAAGTGATTGTGTAAGGGCTTCTCCGCCTAGCTGTGGGGGCTAAAGGAGAGACACTTGTGTTAGTGCAATACTTGGAGGGTACCTCCAAGGAGTGGACGTAGGTTAAGGTTTGACCGAACCACTATAAATCCGGTGTGTTCTTTTCTTATTATCGCTTCCGCATTTATTTTTCTTCCGCACTTTTTTTGTGGTGTGATTTGGTTTATGTGATTTTATTTCTTTGTTTAAAAAGAAGTTTTTAGAATACCAATTCACCCCCCCTCTTGGTTAGCTTTGGGAATAAGTTCATAAGGGCTTAACATCCCCATCGAACTTTCAAGTGGTATCAGAGTGGTTTTCATAAAATAAGTTTTTAAAAAACTTTTGAATTTCGATCCATGGCTAATATTTCTAATCGTATTTTTGCGGAAGGATATTCAATCACTAGACTACCATTGTTTGAAAATATTACATTTGATTTTTGGAAAATTCGCATGTCTACCTTTTTGCAATCAATTGATTTTCGCATGTGGCATATGATTTTAACTGGTTATTCATCACCATCACGTATTGTTAATGGAATTAAAACTGATATTCCTTTTAATCAATGGAATAGGGATGAACGAATGGATGCTCAATTAAATGCAAAATCTTTAAATTGTTTTTTCTGTGCTTTAAATTCTGATGATTTTTTGTTAATTTCCACATGCACTACCGGTAAGGAAGTTTGGGATAAATTGCACACCATATACGAAGGCACTAGTTAAATCAAGCAATCCAAGTTGAATTTTTTAATGCATGATTTTGAAATGTTTTCTATGAAACCTTTTGAAACAATTTTAGACATGTATACAAGATTTATTCAAATTATTACATCATTGCATGCCTTAGGAAAAGATTTTTCAAATTTTGAAAAAGTTAACAAAATTCTTCGTTGTTTACTTGAAAAATTCGATGCTAAAGTTGTTGCTATTTGTGAATCAAAAGATTTGAATGATTATTCTATTGATAATTTGATTGGCTCACTCATTGCCTACGAGCAAGGGTTGAGTCAAAGACTTTTGGATACAGGTGAGACGATCGTTCTAAAAACCGAAGATACGGAAAGAGGAAGCTTAGTTGGTGACGATAGCAATGAATTGTCAAGCAAATCACAAAGCTCACCAATGCATAAGCAAAAGAGGAAGAAAGGTAAAAGTGGTATGGATGTCCATATTTCCTCTGACATTGTTTGCTTTCGATGTAGGAAACCTGGACATATGAAGAATGAGTGCCCTAATTTAAGAATTCTCCCTGCAAAAGAAAAGGGTAAGGCGAAGTTAAATTTAAACTGGGGAAATAATGAAAAGCAAAAAATCTCATGGGCAGATCTGGTCTCTGAAGCATCGGACCAGGAGAGAGATAATGGTTAAGAGCCTTTCATATTTTTTGTGTTGTGTTTTTTTTTTCTTTTTTATTTGTGTTTTTTGTTTTTATGTTTTTCGTTTTGTGTTTTTTTTTTTATTCCTTTTTGTCTCTGTGAAATTTTTCTCTCATCAACACACACACTCACTTTTCTAAAAATGAAAAATTTACTTCCTAATTTTTCTTGAAATCTTTAGTAAAAGTTGTGATTGACTTATCTAAAAACAATCAAAGGAAGGAAATTCATGTTTTTGACTTTCAAACTATGTTTTCTAAAATAGGTTTTTCTACTTTTGATTTAAACTCTTTTTCATCTTTTAAATTGGTTTTTGAAACTAAAATTTTTTATCTCCCTATATTTTATTTATCGCATAGGGATCTTTTGCAAGTTGTTGAATTTAATTCAAAATTTTCTTAATCAAGAAATTCACTTTATCAATAGTATGGGTTTACTTTTGGTATTTAAGGTTTCAGAAAGGTAGCATAATCAAAAAAAAAATTGGCCAATGATGCCAAAAATAAAAGAAGCGCAAAGCGCCAAAATTGAAAAATATAGAATACACAAAGTGTATCAAAAGATGCGCAGTGCGCCAACCAATTGTCAAGAGGCATAAAATGAGCCCACTAAATTTTAATGCTTACCATTCTTATACTTCTTAAAGCTTAAGAAAACCCTTGATTTTTCGATGCTTGAGTTTGAAAATCTTGATTCATGATTCAACAAATCGTACATTAATCTTCTATTAGATATATTTTATGAAAGGAGATTTGAAAAATTACTGTTTCTTTCTCTAATTTATTCCTTGATTTAGATATTGAATTAAAAGTTTTTGAGCCTTTTTAAAGAACTTGAGTTTGGATTATCAATTATTGATTTTCTAACCTTTACTGGGCTATGTGTTGTCCATCCAATTCTACTAAGTTTTTTGATTAAAACTCAGAGGAAACTTTCTCATTTTAAGAACATTTGTTTTTTTTCACTTGATCAGGGAATGTTTTTTGTTCATTTTGTTTTTTTTGTTTGTGCCTCCTCTCTTTTTGATAATGTCAAAGGGGGAGAACGTTGTATCTTTTTTCTTTTCAAAAATTTTAAAACAACAAAAATATTTTCATCTCCCCTATTTTTTTTAAAAGTGTTATTTTAGTGAGGGGGAGATTAGGAGAAAATTGCTCTTTATGAAAATTCAAATTGAAATGTTTTGCCATCATCAAAAAGGGGGAGATTGTTGCAGATCTATGGTTTATGTTTTTGATGATAGCAAACATTCCTTATTTCTCTACGATTGCCTTATGTGCTAACATTTCAGGTCCACACGATCAGACTACAATCTGGAACCAGCTCAAAATTGGGTAGACTAGGTCTGTGTCAGTTTGTAATCTTTTTTCTTTCTTGAGTCTGTTGTATTTTTGTGTGGCTATAACTTGGTAGAAATTCTCTTGCTCCCTATATGATTTCTGTTTTTGTTAACATCGTCCGGGACGATATTAATATCGGCCTGGACGATCTGTCCAAAATAAGAAACCTTAATTAGGGCATCCTCATTAAGGCAGCCGTCAACAGATCGGCCTGGACGATAATCTCAATTCAGAAAGATTCAGCCGCCATAATCAGTTTAGGAATTCTTTGTTTTAGGAAATTGGCCAGGACGATATTATTATCGTCCAGGACGATCTAACTCAATCATGCCTAAATTGATCTGGTATCTTTGGAAAGCATTAATGGTTGATTGATACGATCACATCGTCCGGGACGATCACATGATCGGCCAGGACGATGACCTGGACGATCTACATCGGACAGCTTGTATTCAGGGCGATGATCAGGACGATTGAAATCGGTTTTAAACTAATCGGCCTGGAAGATCGTGAGATCGGCCAGGACGATGTAACCAATTTTCTTCTGATCGTCCCAAATCGTCCCAGGTCGTTGAGCTGAATTTGAACTAATCGGCCAGGACGATATGCCTATCGTCCTGGACGATAATGTCGGCAACTTGCATTAATGAGCTCATTTTGAGAGCTTCTATTTAAGCTTTGGCATGACACTTTGTAAGTGTCTTTGGCAGCCATTGTAGCTTCGTTCTTGTGGGGGAAACTTGAAGAGAGAGCTTGAAAGGGAGAGAGGAAAGGGTGGAGTTTGAGAGAGGGAGAAGATCCTGTGAGGGGGGACTCAAGGGAGTGTGGAGGGGGTTCCACACGGTTGCTCCTGCGAACTCGCACCTTAGTACCATCAGATTCAAGGCTTGTCTCGAGGTAAGTTCACCAAAGAAGAAAACTCTTTGGTGTCAAAGGACCCGGCAACTCCGCCGCACCGGGAGAGGTGGAAGTGATTGTGTAAGGGCTTCTCCGCCTAACTGTGGGGGCTAAAGGAGAGACACTTGTGTTAGTGCAATACTTGGAGGGTGCCTCCAAGGAGTGGACGTAGGTCAAGGTTTGACCGAACCACTATAAATCTGGTGTGTTCTTTTCTTATTATCGCTTCCACATTTATTTTTCTTTCGCACTTTTTTTGTGGTGTGATTTGGTTTATGTGATTTTATTTCTTTGTTTAAAAAGAAGTTTTTAAAATACCAATTCACCCCCCCTCTTGGTTAGCTTTGGGAATAAGTTCATAAGGGCTTAACATCCCCATCGAACTTTCATTTTTCATTTATTTCTTTTAACTTTCATGAGTAGTTAAGTAATGATTTTGAATATCTGATTGCCTTATTCCTTTAATTAATCCAAAATTGGAATCATGTAAGGATTATTATAAGTTCACTCATTACATATTTAAGTTTATATAGAATTTTATAAATTTATTTAAGTACTTCCTTTTATATATTTAGTTATTCAATCTTATAATGAATAATCGATGCTTTAATGTTATAGCATTTAAATTCAATGTGAAGAATTAACTTGGATGATAATTGTTAAATAAAGAATTATTATTCTTTGCTCATCCAATTAACCACCTATAGTTTTTGTATTATTCTAAATTTTAACCCATTTTTAATTACAATTTTTTTTTGGTCAAGTGAGTATCAAAGTGCAATTATAAAAGGAACATACAACAGTCAAGCATGTAGGAATTTTTAATCTAATTAAAAATTTTCGGAAATAACATCAAAACAAAATAGTAAAGTGTACATGTAACTAATCAATTTCAATTGGCAACTTATTAGAAAGGCTAATAAAATACACAATAACACAATAAATTTGGGTTGCCTCCCATTAGTGCTAAGCTTTTTGTAGTCTTCAACTAGACTTGCCAAGATCTATCATTTTAGCTTTGTCATATCACTAGTATTCCTCACTTGATTTGAACTATTATCTTTTCGTTATTCCATAGGATTAATTTCAGCGGTACTAGATAATATGTCGTGGGGCCTACTACTAAAGGAAATTGCTAACTTCCCTGATTGATTCTCCAAAGTTTGAGTGGTAGCAGCGTATGTTTGAAATTTGTGTCCCATCTTAAGCACTAAATCCTTCAAAAGGTGTTTTCCTATGTTTTAATTAGTTATTCTGATTAAAACATGGGTGATAAGAAGGTCTAAGGTTTACTTCTGCTGAAGATTATTCCAAGATCCTACAAGGTTAGATTATTTTGCATTCCACTGATTTTATCATTATTATTAGCTTAATTTAAATTTGGGTGGTTCCTCAAACTTAGTTTATATGTATTTGAATAGAAATTATTTGATCTTCCAATAATTTTTTCATTTCCATTCCTTTGAGCACTAAACTCAAGAGCATAATTTAAGTTATTCTCATCTAAATGCATAGGTGATCCCGATACTATACCTATTTGAGGATTGTCTAACTTCTTAGAAATGCCTACAAACTGAGCAGTCAAAATAGATAAAGTATCATACTCATAGATTTTGAGTGCTCTCTTAAACTTTACCCTATTAGAAGGCCACCATAAGTTATTTGTTGCCATTTTCTCAATCAAGGCATAAGCCTCATCAAAAGTTTTGACACCAAATATCCTCTGACTGTCATATCAGTTATAGACCAAAGATATCCCACAACCTAATTATAAAATGTCTGAATCACCAACAAATTAGGCAAAGCATGATGTAGTAGCTTTATGAACATTTCCTTAAATCTTTTCCAATTCTCATAAATTAACTATGTCATATTGGGAAAATTATGTTATATCATTCATATGAAAGTTCAATTTTGGTTTTTAGATCAACTTGAACTACAAATACACTCCGAGAGGGTTAAGGAGGAGAGGGAGGGGTGAATTGGTATTTAGAAATTCCCTTAAGAAAATTATCCTTTTAAAATGATTTTTCTTTAACGAATAAATTGACAATATCATTCTAAATAAAACTTTATTTTGACCTTAAGCAATACTTGCAATGAAGATTTTTTTTTTAGGTTTATACTTTCTATTTTTTTTTCTTTTTTAGCAAAAAAATAAAATATTCAACATTTTCAAAACAAAGAACTCGCATATAACAAATATGCAATAAGTAAGACGCCAGAAATAAAAATTTTGAAAAGTAAAGAAAATGTCAAGAATAAATACACCAAAATTTTATAGTGGTTCGGTCAACCATGACCTATGTTCACTCCTCATAGTCCTCCACTCCATGTATTGAACTAACACTAGTGACTCTCCTTTTGTCTCCATATCAAGGTAGCCCTTACAAATCACTTCTAAGTCCTCGGTGTGATGGAGTAGTCGAATCCCTTTCACCTTCCTGATACGATGGAAAATCCCACTCACTTTCACCTTCCTGATGTGTCAGAGAAATTGTATCCTTTCCACAAAGAGACACTTCACAGAGTTTCCCTCAAGCAAAGATGCTAACCTTGGAGGAAGGTGGAAGATCATCGAGCAACCTTGTATATAAACCCCTCTCACACACCTCTTGTCCCACAAGAATCTTCTCTTCCAAGACCTCACCTCCCTCTTTCTCCAAAATTATTCTCTCTCTTTAAAACCTTATCAAAAAATCTCTCCCTCAAAAAAATGGTAAGGGAACCTCTTAATCATAATAAAATATGTTTAAATATAAAGGATTCCAAAAAACCTAACTTTTAAGTTAGCCAATCATCCAGTACAATCAACATCATACACTACAATCTATAACATTAATAAAACGTTGATTTAATTTACTAATCATGGGATTAGTTTAGGTAGTATTTTAAATATCGTATAGTACAAAAAGTTTGTGCGCTACAATAAAAATTAAAATACTTGCCTAACTTTGATTGATGTATAGGGTTTCTATTTTAAACTAATCATCCTAGATAAAAAATATTAATTTGTCAATTATCCATTTTAATTAATTTTTAATTAATTAACCAAACAATACAAATTGAATTGTATAGTACAAACCTTACAAAATCTTAAATTCATTTTCTCACTGCCCCATGTGTATGTGCATAGTCGCCAAGTTAGTGTACACTCTTATATAACTTTGACTCAAGAAATATAAAATTAAAGAAATGAAAATTACAAACTCTTACAAACATCATCCTATTATACCCAATATTGTGCCCTGAATCTTCATTACATGGTGTATGATGTACCTAAAATGTTAGTACACACAAAAGAAGATATATAATATATGTACTAGGAGAAATAAAAAGATAATTAATAATATTTGTTATAATCAAAATCATAAACTTGGGATTCTGGATTGCAACATCTTATTCTTAGCAATTTTGGAAGGTGAAAAGTACTTTGTTAGGAACTGTATATCAACTCATTCTAAGTGATTATGGAGATAGAGGAAAGAAATTCAATATGATTTTTTCTTTGTCCCTTAAAGAAAATGGAAATAAATGAAGTCTAACAATATCATCACTAACTCCACATCATTAAGGTGAAACAATAAGAGTCCTTACTGAATCTACTATGCATACATCAAAATAGTGAATAAAATGCAATCAAATAAATTGAAAATTAACAATTGTTAAACAATCACAAGCTCACATCTTCATAAATGACAATAACAATAATAAATAATAATATAAATAAGTAATAAATAAATAATTAAAAATAGGATTAAGTATATAGCTTTTTGGATAATATAATAATAATTACAAAAGCACATGTTATATTCCCTAGCAATGGCGCTAAAAACTTAATGGGAACTTTACATTTTCTTACAATAGAGCTTGCTTGATATTATTAATGCATGTGCTATATGCTCCCAACTACGTAATTGTACATTCCAATCAAGTAATAAAGAATATGAGAAGTGAGTCAATCTCATGAGGAAATAAGTGTGCTACAATTAACTCAAGCACTGTCTACTATAGACACATAATTTATCCTTCACAATAAAATAAGGTGAGGTGCTTTCATTACAGAGAAATATTGTAAATATTGAAGTTAACCAGAATTAAAGATATTCAAGACTAATGATAGTAAATGAACCTATATTTCCCTAGGAATACTCATCTACAATAGTTATAAATTAGAGCATTTATACCTTTAGATCTCTATCAAGCTTATAAGGGTGTAAAGGATGGTTTATGGTCTTTCTATAATGATTCTATCTACTTAGACTCTGGAATACTAATTAGCCTATGTCTAGGCATGAAAGTATTCTATCTCTATCTTTATAATTATTCTAACATTTGTCCATCGAGGAAATGTATCACACTAGATTTTAAGTTCATACCTGTCCACTATATAAATTAAATTATGTTTGATTAAGGGTTATAAAATTTATACACCCATGCCTTCCCCAAGTGGAGGGTAGCATGGTGCATGAACCTTTATTTTGGTTATTTAAGATTTATTGAATCCCTTAATCAAATATGAAGTGTCATCCAAAAATAAGTCAAGCACCACATAAAGGGACCGTGGGTGATTTGGAATGCATTAAAGGCTTTGAAATGTAATACTAAGTTCACTCCAAAAGAAAGTAAACACCAGGCATAAAAGTCTTATTATTTAATTGAGATTAATTACCAAAATTATTTGATTAAAAGTAAATTTTAATTTAATTTGATTTTTTTGCTGAATGTTTTTATTTTAATTGAATTATCTCGTAGTTTTAAATTTTAAATTAATTAATAATTAATTATTAATGAATTAGTATTAACATTCATTCAAAAAATTTATTTAAATTCAAATTATTAATTTATGGATTTATTTTATAATTTTACTTAATTTTTTATATACTTTTTAATTTTATTTATTATATTTAATTAATTATATTAAGAAAATTAATTATTTAGTGAATTAAATATAAATTTTAGTTTAAAATAATTTGAATTAATTATCTCTAATTTTATTTCATTTTTTATTTATTATTTTTTTAATGAATTTATTTAATTTAAATTTAATTAAAGGTAATAAATTATTAATTAAATTTAAATGAAATTTAATTTTGGATTTTAATTTCAATGATTGTATGATTGATTTAGAGTTGATGAATGGTGGTTGGGTATGTTTATGAAATTTATTTGAATTATTGTTAATTTTGGACTATCAACCCTTAAGGAATAGTTAATTGCCATTAATTATTGTTTGATAATCACTTAATGTCAAATGGGAGTGTATTAATCTTTAATATTTAATGTCAAAAAATTTAGTATGTATGAATCCTAAAATTGTCTAAGTTGGCTATATGTTGTCCTTAATTGTTATCCTTAATTGTCACTAAGTTTGAATGGTTTTATAATCAATATTTCTATCACATACAAAAAATCACATTAATCATGGTGTAATAAATATAAGAGATATGAATTGATGGAATACTAAAATATTAGAGTTAAGTTATAACCTAATTATTTTGAAATTTAAATAATAAACAATCATATGTTGAAATTAGTCCAATGACATTGATAGATGAGGGATATGACATAATATCATTTCACCTTCTTTGAAACCAATCCATTAGATATTTTGAGAACAATTTAAAAAAGTTGGAAAATTATTATCAATATAATTGTTCTATAAGTGTCTAACAAACATCTTTAAAATTATTTTTAACAATTAAGCATTATTTAATATTTTCATAGAGTGGTCATATACATGCAATTGATGAATGGATGGTTTATTATGAATTTTTAAATGAAATAAATAAAAATAGTCTTATTAACTTAAAAATTTTATCTACCATTAAAAATATGCTTAAATAAATCTTGAGAATTTACTGAAAATAGTATATAGTAGGAAATTAATTGTGATAAAATTTGAGCCAAATTTGTCAAGTATTTAAGGAATTATTTAAATAATTAAGAAATCCATATAAATGAAATAATTCATTAAGTACTTTGAATTTTGGATTGGTTTTATTTTTAATTGAGAGAGGGTTTTAAACTGAAGTAAATGATATATTATATGTAACTTTTAGTTAAGTATTTAATTTATTATTATTTTTGACAAATATGTGATGAAAATGTATTTTAATTAATTTGTAATAAATAGCCTAGTGGCACATTTATTTGCAATAATTGTGCCACCGGAAATCATTGACAATTTGATCGAAACAATGTGATAATGCTGTGTTACTTTAAACACCAATCATTAGATGACAGCAACATAGTGTTTTACATGTGGTTTAAACTAAACCATGTTAGCATTGTCGTAGAGCCACTTGATCATCCGTGGTTTAGAATGGATGGTTGAGATGCCGACGTATGAAAATCCAAATGATCAGAAGAGAATGCTGTTAGAATATGTGGTGAAGTAAAAATATATGTGCTGTTGATCATGAGATCAACGGTCCATATTTTCCATAGTTTAAAAATCTTTTATCTAAACCATAAATGATGAAGAAAGTCCCATTTGAAATAACGATTGAACCAATGTTTACCAAATTATAAAAAGAGATTTAGGTGTCTAGATTAATCCTCAAGAAGACGCCCCAACTTGAGAATCTCTATATCAACAGATATTCGAGTTGGATAGACTATAAGCAACGTTAGCTAAAAGTTTACCGCTGGTGATAAGCGATTGAAAGTATTTCATTTGAGGATGTAGAGGAAGTCCTTGGGAGCTAAAATGAAATCAAAACTAGCACAGGGAGGCTATGGGTTAGTATGAGAATGCTAAGAGCTTGATTTTGTCATTTTGCACACTTAGGTCAAGTCAAACCCTAAGAGCCAAATGGAGGGCAGAGATCTATTTGGAAGCATTTTAGGATGTGTAGCACTTGTCCCCAGGTGGTTAGGAGGTAAGTAAAAGGACAAAGCAAGGATAATAATGTGTAAAGAAAACTTTGTCTTCTCATGAGATAAGGGGACCATTGGATAGCTTGGGCTAAATCGGTGACTAAGCTAAGCTTAGAAGCTATTTAGGATGTTTTTAAAATTAAATTAGAGATTTTAAAGTAGCTTTTATTTTATGGAAATGATTTTTTAATGGAGTGCTGACCATTAGAGATCATTTGAGCTTTTATTGAACATTTGACCAGTCAACCTAGTCAAGGACTTTTGAGCTGGCATGTCGGGAATTTCTTAAGTGATGGTTAGGTGTTTTAAAAAGAGTTTGAAGAAAAGACATTTGAGTTTGAATAAGGGAGTTTGACCATTTGAGGGATTCTGATAATTTTGGCTAATTTAATAAATCAAACCTAACCAAGAAGAGTAGAGTTTTCCATGGGAGGTGTTTTGAGTTTAATGGAATGGTTTTGAGTTTTTTAAATGCTTGATTGGATTACATAAAGTAATTGGGCCTAATTAAGCTTAATTTGACAAGATTTAGGTTTTCTTGACCAAGTAAATTATTGATTGAGCCAGGGTGACTTTTTGAGTCCATTTCATTAGGAGTGGTACTTGTAGAAGTCTAGTAAAGATTAGAAGTTGTATGGAGTTCAATTGTAGGTGATTAGTTTGTAGGTCATTTAGGCAAACCTGAGCTATCAACAATGGGTTAATTTAGTCAATTAATTAATGAGGGGTCTTTTGACAGATGGTTTATCATATGAAGTTCCTAGAATGGGTTTGAACCTTGACTTACGTCAAGGAGTCAGTGTACTAAGCTACCTGATTGCAATGTAGGGCTAGAATTTCATGTGAATGTAGATTGATTGATTTATTATACAATCAACTAAAGTATTGATTTTCCGGATGATTGATTGATTTGTTGTAAACTTATTTATTGATTAAATGGTTGATGATTATAAGATGGTTAATTAATTTATTATAGTCTTATTGATTAATTGATTGTAGACTTGTTGATTGTAGGTTTGGATGATTACAAATGATAGATTTATGGTTATCATGGATGATTACAATAAAATTGAAGCAATGATTAAATATATGTTTGATTAACTGTTTGTAGTGTTGGATAATTGTTTTATTGCTAGATAATTGATAATTAGGTGATTGTCAATAACTAGATCGATATTTAGGAATAAAGATAGTTTAGGATAATGAGCAATACAAATATAAGGTCAATAATATATTTTAAAATAAAATGTTGAATTTTTTATATGATTTGGAGAGTACACCAATGAGTTCCTTAATGCTGTTAGACAAGGACTCTAAGGGCAAATATGTTGATCAAAAGAAATTTAGAGGAAATATTAGATCATTATTTTACGTAACTACTAGTAGACCGGATATCATGTTTAGTGTTTATCTTTGTGTTGAATTTTAAGATGATTGAAAAGAATCTCATTTGACTACTATTAAAAGAATTAAGAGATATCTTTTTTGAAATCAAAACTAAGGGATATGGTATCCAAGGCACAACTCATCTTTTGAAATCATTGGATGTTCTGATTCAGACTTTGTAGGATGTAGGGTTGATCAAAAAAGTACAACTAGAACTTATTAATTCATTGGAAACTCTTTAGTTTATTGGTCTAGTAAAAAATAGAATTCAGTAGCTCTTTCTACTGTTGAAGTTGAATATATTACCTTAGGTAGTGGTTTGACACATGTTCTTTAGTTAAAATAACAACTTATAGATTTAGGATTTCTATTATCACAATTCCAATCTTCTATGATAATATAAGAGACATATACATTTTAAAGAATCATATTCAACATTCTATAATTAATTATATAGATATAAGACATCACTTCGTTATAGATCATGCAACTAAAGGGGAAATTGAGCTACATCCTACTAAAAATCAACGTGCAGACATTTTTACATAAACACTTGCTTTTGAAACATTTAGCACCTTAAGAACTAGATTTGGTTTAGTTAATATTCATGCTTGAGAATTGTTATTTTACAAATTCCATATATGATGAGCTCATTGTTGATGTTTATGTTTTATTTATTATTTGAGATTTGTTTTTGTTTGACTTTTTATTTTTCTCTATTTTTGATTTGATTTATCTTTTATATTATTTTCCTTTTTGTTTTTGTCTCATTGATCCTTTTTGACTTATTTTTGGATAAGAGTCATGATTATCATGTGCAAATCTAAAATTGTCTTTTTCCATCGTATTCTATGAACCACTTTCTTACTATATGATATCACTAGATTCTGCTTGATAATTTTTCTAAGTTTGTAAGAAAAAAATGTTTTTTTTAAATAGATCATATTATATGAACATGTCATCGTACCATATAAATACTTCATTTTTTGTCTATACGAATAGGGAGAAAATTCGAGTGCAGTTATTTTTGAAGGTTATCCCGGACGAACACCTAGTCGTCTGTACCATTTTGTTATCATTTTATATGTGGATGAACTTAACTTCTAGAGTATGATCATTATTGTCTGATAATTTCGGATGAACACTTATTCATCTGTATGATCTTTTTGGTCAAAAAGTTGTATGAAATAGCACTTCTGAATGGCAGTTTACAAATGGCTGTTTCATTTTTGACAATTTTCATTTGAATGCATGAAAAATTTTGTGCCATAAAACTTATAATCTTATGTACGAACCCTATTATGTACTATACGATCGTGTTATTTTCTTTAAATTGGAAGGTATTCGTTGATTTTTTATTTATAATGTCTGTCAATCTCAAACTATCTTGTATTCAAACTCTCGAAATGGCAAGCAGTAGTAAGTGGGCTCAAACCTCCAGAGGATTTTCCTCTCATTCTAGTCAACTAGATGCAAACTTCCTTTTCAAAGAGAATGAAGAAGCATACCTGCATTTATTTGAGAAAAAAATGACTCCTTTTCGTCTCATTATCTAAAGAGACATTAACTTTTATGTAATGCCTCTTTTTTATTCTACCCATTTCTCTTTCATTCTCACCTTAATCTATGCTTTCTATCATGATACATTTCACTATTTCTTTGCCAATCTGAGAATGAATGAAAACCTTACTAAGATGTTATCTTATTTTTTTAAAAAGAGAGTAGATATCACCAAGGAAGATTTAGGCACCTATTTATACATTAGAACTGAAGACATAAGAGCACACATAATGACTTCTAGGTCTTATTTTGACTGGTCTACCATTATTCAAACCCTTAGAGGTGTTGCTTCAGTCAATCACCTATCTCATGTGTACACCTTGAATTAAAATGCCAGGATCATACAATATGTATTAAGAACTTCCATTTTTGTTAAACCTGGTGATCATATTAACCTAACTCATTTGTTTTCTACAGTCACATATCTTATTATGATAAACACTCTAATAGATGAAACCCAATTGATTCTGGACTACATCTATAAATTTACTAATATTGGACTTCCTAATATTAGAAGAAAGAAGAATGTGGCTTTAGGACACTTAGTTGCCTATATTCTTGAAAAGAAGTACAATTTGATTAATCCCGATCCACCTACTCAGTTTCCAATCTATTTTACTAATGCTTTGTTTTGTTCTCTTTTTAACCAAGACCATGGGGATGAGGGAGAAGATTTTGATGAAGAAGGAGGACCTGCACCAACACCTGCTCATGCACGTGCACCTGCTCTTGGACTTGAGAATCATTTCTATCAAGAAGTGGACCAACAATTAGATAGACTTGAATCTCATTTTGATCAATAGTTTGATCATATTGAGACTCACTTAAACAAGTATGATGCAAGATATAATGAAGATATTGGTTGGGTCAGAAGATAGTTTGTCTCTCTGAACACTCAAGTAGCTAAAATCAACAGCTTCTTTTCTATGTTCACTTCTCCTAAGCCACCTCCAGATCAAGATCCTCTGGCATAATAGTTTTCATTTACTATTATACTTGATGCATGTTTTGTTTCTTTATGTACTCATGTGATGTTTTATTTTCCTATATTGATTGTATTTAGGTTATATGTTTAATGAAATGCATGTTTGTTTTTAATCCTCTTAAATTGTTCTTAAGTTTATATTATGCAACAACTAATATTAATTTATGAGAAAAATTTAAAATATTTTACACTATAACAAAGTTTTCTAGCAAAATTATTTTCACTTCCCAAACTTTAAATCAATTTATAATTAGGTTTAGAAAATAAGATCATTTCAATGTTCTAATAGATATGTATCTTGTAGTTATAATTGTTGCAAAATTAGTGACTTATGTTTCTTTTATTTTATCATTCAATATGTTGATTCTATACTTGGTAATAAGATTTTATTTTGTAGATTATTCTTCTTTATATGAGAAAAGTTTTTCTTTTATTTGGAAGATAATCACACAAGCTTATAATTTCTTAATTAGGTTGTGGAAAGAACAAAATGTCAAAAGATGTGCAATGTCGCCAAATTTGAAAAGTGACACAAAATGAGCTCAAAATAAAAAGATGCGCAATATTCGCCACTCAAATATTTCTTATTCATAAGGAGGCATAAAATGAGCCTACACTACATCTAGTTCTTTCATATACTTTAATTTTTTAGAAAATTTTTTGCATTAATAAAAATTTCGACTATTGAATTTCAAATAATAAGATTTTATTTAATTAAATTTGCAATGATTATTCTATTTGATATTTTTGCTTTCTAGAGAGAACATTGAACCAGTTCAACTTTTCTTATCTAAATTATTCTTTGATTTAAAATTTGTGTCATTCTTTTTCCAATAAGGACTTTAATGTTGTTTGAGCAAAATAGTTTAAAATTTTCTTCTTTATCATCTATTAGATTTATCTATAGCTCCTTATTTTTTTTCATGGGATTATTTTTTCTTATGAAAAAATATGGGGTGGTTATTGTTTGTATTTTGGTTTGAGTTATTGTTTGTGTTCTATTTTAAGTGATACCAGTTATTGTTTATATTTTGGTTTGAATTATTATTTTTTGTTTTGTTTGAAGTGATACTAGTTGTTATTTGTATTTTGATTTGAGTTATTGTTTGTGTTATGTTTGAAGTCTTTTGGTTTATTTTTTACTTTTTTAAGTTTGTTTAGAATTCATGTTCTCAGGGGGAGGTTGTTTATGGATTTTGGTTTCCTTGTGTTTTGTTAGGTTTCCTTATGTTTTCTTGTATTTAAGGTACTTTGTTTTTATGTTTGTTTATAAAACCAAAAATTTAAAAGAATAGGATGAACTTTTTATGATCTTCATGTTGTTTATTTTTAACTTCATTGATGGGGAGTTTAGGAGAAAATAATTTTATTTATAATTCAAACAATAATTATTTTTGCCATCATCAAAAAAGGGGGAGATTATTTCTTTATTAATTTTATCATTTCTCCTATCATATTAATTTTATCATTTCTCCTATCATATATTTGACATTTTCTTTTTGTTATTTTTTTGTACTAACATATCAGAGAAATTATACTCCATACTGCTAAAGACTTCAAGACAGATTATATTAGGCTTTCATGTAATGAAGTCAATAATTTTTTTATTTTTCTTGAGTCTGAAAGAGTGTGATTATAATTGGGTAACCGTGCATAAACACGTGTAGGGAGTGAGTTAAAACTTAAAATTTTAAGGCTAATCATATGGTTGCTAACTCAGCTCTTCACTATACTAACTGTTCTTTTACTGCTCTCATCTCTTTAGTTTTATGGTCATACTTTTGCTTACACTCTCCATAAAGATATTTTACTTTTATAAATTTGTTGTTCCATTCATTCAAGTACTGAGTAAGATGGAACTCAATATTCATGTGTTGTGATAACTGAAATAATAAAGGATATGCATAAGAGGAAATCTTAATTTAAAAAAAGAAGAAAGAATAAAAAAATAAATAGCTACTCACGAAGTCATCAGCTGGACGAACGTCGACACACTGGTGGTTCAATACATCCTCTGGAATATACCACTTGGTAGGGGAGGAGATGGGGGAAATTTACTGGTGCTCACTGAAGTCCCCTCAAATTTCTTCTTTTTAGATACAATCTAGGATCATCGTCCCTCACATGTCGCTTAGTAAAAACCTTTGAAGCTAGGGCAGGAGGCTCTTAAACTCTGGTTGACTTCTTATACATTATTGCATTGGGCTTCCCAGCTTGAATGGACAACCAAACTTTAAACAAAAATTCTTCTTCTATATATTTGTCTAAGTAACAAGCCTCATATAAAAGATGTTCGACATCAGGAATATTGTAAATATTATTATATCTTCTTCTTCAATGTGTAAAGGGATGGGCAGATCCTTCATCTTCCCCCATTTCTCTATAAGCTGCTAGTCATTTTTTATAAAAATGCACTGACCTAGCTCTTCAACAGATCTTGGGTATAAATTTCCAACCATTTTGATCTAAATATTATATTTACCTATGCATCACAACTAATCAGCCCATCCGTCAAAAGTATTCAGGCATAATAATAGCCTTTTGATCTTTAGATAATGCAATTAGTCCCACTGTCACTAACATGACTCTATATAAAAATTGGATAGACTTACTCCATACCTTGTTAAAATGTGGATAAACTTATGAGAAGGTGGAAAACATAGCCACACTCATAAATTGATATCATAAATGGTCAAGTATCCTGGAGGAGGAAGGGATACCAAATCAGATCTTTTAGGGGCCATCACAACAACATTGTTGCAAAATGGATCTTCTTATGAAGAATGGTCAGAGAATCACCAGTAACAGTAGATACAATGTCATTGGCCTTTGTAGTCTTATAGGGCCTCCACTCACCTTCATTTTGTGCAATAAAGTATGGATTTCACTTGGTCATTAGAGATCTCGAAGAGGGGTGATCACCCATCATGACCTTTATATAGGGAGGGACCCTATAGTTAGATATGGGGTACCACTTATCTAAAATAAGAGAAAACCTCCATATTAGAAGAGGTTTGAATGGGAAAGAGGTAGAAGGAAGGGGGATTCCTTATATGTAGAGAGGGGCTCTAGAACTGGATAGGGGGTGCCACCTCTATAAGAGTAGAGGAAGGCCTCAACTGGAAGAGAGGAGATGATGGGGAGGTGCAAAATTAATACCCTAGGAGGCGTATTTATTGGTTGGAGGAGTTAAAAAAATAATGGCTATTAGCCAATGGTTAGCTGGCAGTTAGACAAACTATCGGCTAATCGCAACCAACGTCTATAGTTGGCGTATGACCTGGAGCCACAATAGCAACAGTGCTGGCCTCACCAGCCATGCCTGGGCAGTGTGAGTGGGTGCGTATAGTGCCTGGAAGTACGGACATGTGTGCATCTGTGCTAGGCAGTGCAGGTAGGCACATAGGCAGTCAGGTAGCACAAGAAGACCGGGAAGATGCATGGTAATACGCAGGAAAGCTGGGTAGGCAGCAGTGGTTGCTAGTTAATATTGGCTTATTTTTGGGCCAAATTTTTGGCCCGGACAAGCCAAATAAAAAATTTTTGGGGTCCAAAGAATGTTTTTTTTTTTATATTCTAGAGTTAATTTTGACACTTTTAAAGTTATTCGGGATCTCTACGCCCAGGATCAAATTTTTTTTTGAGTTTAAAATTGCATAAAAATTCCCCAGGAACTATAATATGTATTTTTAGACTTTTGGAGCTTCGACATCCAATAATAGAGGGACAACTGATATATCTTCAAAAATTAAGTTGATCAAGCACGAATCAAGAGGGTAAATCAAGTAGGAAACTTAAAAAATTAAATTTGGGACCATGTGAACTCCAATTCCAGCAAACTTATAGTCAAATTGAACTTCTTATTAATATGAACCTAATGACACCAGATTCGACTTAATCCGAGCCTAAATGAGTCCAATTCAAATAACCAAAGCATATTTAGAAGGTTAAAGCCATAATTTTGGTTACTAAATGATTTACAAACATAACATGCTTATATTCAAATCGAGCGACTAGATAACATGAATCTAATGAGCCTAAGATTGATAAATTTTAATATCATTAAGGAATTCAAATGTCCAGTAAATGGACCATGATAAAGGGAATCAATATCATTCGTCCATTCAAACCACTCCCAATTTACCCTTGATCTTCCTCATATTTACTAGCCATGCATGTCTCAAAATTTATAAATAAACTCCTCACTTCTTATGAAAGGAAGGCCGAAGGAAGAGAAGTAAGGGAAGGAATCATATATTTTCTCTTGCCACAAAAATCCTCCTTGACCACTGCCTGGACTTCCGTTGGGCCACCAACTTACCCCAAATATTTACTGGACCATCAAGTGATGAAGAATTCTTGTCAGACCACTAACTAACTACTAGACTTCTGCCAGACCACCAACTGACACCAAATTAATATTGGACTACTAATTGACACTAGATTTTTGCCAAACGAGCAACTAATGCTCGAACTTCCTTTGGACCATGAATTAACGCTAGATTTCTTCCATACCACGGATTGACTCCAAATTTCTGCTAAACCACCAACTTTTGACCATTCTTTTGTTGGACCATCGTTTGAAATCAAAGTTCTTCCAGTCTGCCAACTTTCTTCAGAATTAATCTCGACCACCAACTAACACTTGACGTTCATTAGGCATCCAATTACCGATGGACTTCCACCAAATAATGATCTTTCTTACCACTGTCACCCTCTGACTATGGTCTTTTCGTCCTTAATTTATGTACAACAGTCTTTTACAACCTTTCTCAACCACTGACTATAATCACTCCGCTCTCCATCACCTAACAGTGATCTTTCTGACCTCTGTCGCCCACTAATTATGGTCCTTTTGACCACCCTCACCTGACTACAATTTTTCTAACCTTTATAGCCCGCTGACTACAGTCTTCAGGACCTTAGTCATATGACAATGATCATTCCAAACTCTATCACCCATTTATTATGGTCCTTCCGACCACCCTCACCTGACTACAATATTTTTGGCCTTTATCGCCCTCTGACTACGGTCCTTCTGACCTTCGTTGTTAGAAAAAAGTCCTTACAACCCCTGTCACCTACCGAATATGGTCCTTCCAACCTCTGTCGCCTTACCACAATCTTTTTGACATTCATCTCCCACCAACTATGGTCCTCCCAACTACCATCACCAAATATGGTTTTTTAGACCTCCATCACTTGCAGACTATTGTCCTCTCAACCAAACAAATACATCAATTCTAATTCTTCCAATCTCCACCATATAATGCACTCTATATGATGTATATTTGTTACATCATGCTAAGGCTTTTCCCCCAATGAAGGGTCTCATTTGTAATAAACTGCATATACTAGTGGATTTAATCAAACTTTGTTAAGCCTTGTATTTTCTCCCATTTTATGGGCCTTCCAGGTAAAAATTTCTTGTGTCTTTTATAAATGCTGCACTCTCTCTCTTATATTTGATTGTGTGTTGTATCTTCGTACAGAGCTAAGACGTAAACTTTATATTTATCTACTACCGTGAATATTCCAGGATGCAACAGATACATAGGATATATTTTTTAAAAGGGGGTTTTAGATACATACCTTTTTATTTCTTGCTATTTACATATATAACACCCAAAATATTAATATTATATGACTATCACCCATAAAACAAATTTGGGTGCATGGAATGAAATATTAAAGTTTATAGGATGGTATGAATGGTATAAATGAATTATAGGAGTGATATATTTGATATTAAAGTTGTATATGCATGGTAGCCATGTAATATTAATGTTTTGTTTTTTAGATATGTAAATAGTATGAAATAAAGTGGTATGTATGTAAATTTCCCTAAAAATAAATACACCATATGTTTCAATTCATTAACTCATTGCATATATATATATATATATATATATATATATATATAATTCAAGCATAGTATGATGCATCAATTAAATAAAAAAGTTAAATCATTTAGAATAAGGCAAGTTCATCATAATGTAAAAATAATTGATTTAAGAATAAGCAATTTAACTAAAAGCATTTAGGTAAAGAGTTAGGGTTGTGCATGCAATTGATTTAAATTGCTTGAATTGCATATTAACTAAATGAAATGATTTCAGTTCTAAATTTCAAAAAGTTAGATAGATCAAATTATTTTTAAAATTGAATTGGTCAGTTCGGTTCCATTTTGGCTGAGCACAAATGTAATTAATTTTAATAATAGATTTATGCTTCATTTGATATGGCTTTTTTATTGCTTCTTAAAGCAATTTGTTATTACAAAATTAATTTTTTATATTAGAAGGTGCTTTAAGAAGCAAAAAAAAAGTTGTCCCATATGAAGCCTAAAGCTATTTTGTGGAATGTGAGATAGAGTATTGGTACATTTTCAAGTAATAAAATTAATTATTCTTTAGGAATTCATAAAGCCAAGAGCTCTTTGGGAAAATTTAGTTTCCTTTTCTAAGCAGGTTGAACTTTCTTAGATGCTAACATGTGACATCATTTGCATATTCGACTATGGAAAGTGAGGGTGGAAAAATTCCTAACATAGGCTTCAGTTCGGATGACTTTTTTACTATTTTCTAAAACAACTAGTATAAAAGTTTCTAGTTCAAGAAATATTAGTATTAAATAATTATTTTAGAAAGCAGAACAAAAATTTTCTCGAACGAAGACTTATATACCATGGAGGAATTTCCTGTAGCTATTGAATGTGGCTTCATTGATGCTGGTTTTCTAGGTAGTCCTTTTACCTGAGATTCTATTCTATGTTATCACTTAATTCTGTATATCCTTATTTCTGGTTCATTCAACCTTCTTTATATGAAAAACTTATTTTCCATTTTATGTAAATTATTTCTAACACCCTAATCCTTACCCAAAATTGTGTTTCTTTAAATAGTGAAATGCCAATATTGACATCACACTATTCATAGGGGAGAAAAAAATGTAAAATGCGTTTACATTTGGTGTTCGAGTGGTCACTCATGATAGCTATAAATAGGTATTTATAAACATTAAATATTGAGATAGAAAAACTAGATTTAATCATTCATTAATGAAGGTAAAGTGGAGTAAAAATTGAAATTGCAAAAAGAATGCTAATGCAATTGGTTCATTATTCTAATTAAAATTCAGAGTTTTTCATGTAATTATTTTAAAAACTTTCTTTATGGTAAATTTTTAGTAAATATATTGGAGAATCTATATTCTATAGGTATTTTAGAAGAAGAGAATATGATGTTAACTTTCATACCTGATGCTAAGGAAGTGAAGAATATTACCTTTTTTTTTTATATAGATTACTACAGGTCTATATGAATTTTCAATTACCTTCTTCCATTCTTACTAGAACTTTATTGCAACTGATGTTATAAAACCAAAATTATTCACGTTGATGTCTCTTATATAGACTAAATCCCATTTAAAGGTTTAGATAACTCAAATTTGAGCTTTCTTTGATTCAAAATTCTATAAGAGCTAAGAAATCCCTATGTATATTTGGATTGATTTGGCACAAATGCTCATCTCTATTTATTACCAATTTTGTCAGAAATTATTTAAAAATCATGTTTAGCTAGATGAAAAGATGTAGCAGTTAGGCCTTTCTGTTGCCTAAGTGTGTATGTTGTAACAATTCAAAATCATTTCAATATGGTTTTTAAATGGTGGTGAGAGGGGGTGTAAGTGAGTAAAGTTAGATCAAACTTAACTTGCTAACAAGCTCAAAAGTTGAGCTTATTAAGTGGTGAGTTCATGCTTAAATTTGAGTTCATATATTATAAATGCTTGAGCTTAAGATTACCTTAACTTGTCTGTTTTTTGAGATAGCTCAATCACCATCAATTGATTCATCATGATTTATATTGGCCTAATTAATTATTTCTTGTTCATATTCAAAAGAAAAATTTGATCTTCAAATTAAGTTATGTTCGAGCTTTCTTATCTTGGATCAGCATTTGAGCTGAGTTCAAGCTTAATGATTTTCACTTGAGCTAAACTTGAGCTCAACAAATGAACTTAAGTTGAGCTCAAGCTTAAATTTGGGCTATAACTAGCTTGGTGTAATAGCTTGTATTTTGATTTTGCAAATTTTTTTGGAGTCATTATAACTCCAAATCATAATTCATCTTTACCATAGTATTTTGATCGTAGTATTTTACTTACATGAATTATTTTGTAATTTTTGGGCATCAGTGAAAATTCTTAAGGAATTAATACTTGTCGATACAAGTGACGATTTAGGGATTGTTAGGTGTATGTTTTCTAAACCGATTTCTCCTATATTTTTTTAATAATATGTTTTATTTTACGAATATTTTTCTATAATTTTTAAAGTCCTAAAATGATTTATTTGAAATTTTTATTAAAAGAAAATGATTAAATTATTAATAAAATATTCAATTATAATTTTATAAAAATATCTTAAAGCACTATGTTTTTTTAGATTTATATCCATTTGAGCCCTAGAATTTGTTTAAGAGAAAAGAAACTTGGTCTTTAGGAGAGAAAGTGAGGAGAGAGAAAAAGAAATTTAGGATTTGAAGGCGATAGAGCAATCTTTTGTTAATCCGGCCAATTCAGATATTCGCTCATCTTACTATAAAGAACCTTTACCCTATTTTTGATTTCAATGATTTTATATTTATGGTATTTTTCCAATCAAATTTATGTTTCTATTATTCAAAAATGAGAATAACATTGTATTGGAAATATTTTGTAACCTTTTATATATTATAGAGATTAAGATTATGATTATTTAGAGTGTTTATTTAAGATTTTTTACTAGTGATTTTGAGAATACAATAATTTTTGTCTATCACAAAATTTATTTTGACCTCTAAAAATAATAATGTAGCATAGTAAAATTCTTAAAACATTATTTTTATACAATTCCTGATATTTTAGTAATTTTATAAAAACATGCTATGTTACTTAATAGGATTCATTATTGTCTACAGTATTGTTATTTAGCATCTTCTTAATTAAGCTCAATTATACATTATTTGGTGCAATGTATTAAAAATAGATGTAGATATGTGCTTGAGTAATAATTGATCACTATTATTATTATAGTATTGTGCTAATAATATGCGTGTGAGAAAAAATAAATAATGATTGGTTGAAGACTGATTGACCTTTACAGAATGGTGGGCCGACAGAGTTTCCTTTAAAAATTATGGTGGTGTTATATGTTTAAACTTGTTCAATATGAATTAAGTTGTTAGACCTAAGTTTATATCCCAACGGCTAACCGAGAGGGGGGGGGGGGGGGGGGTGGTGAATTAGTAATTTAAAAATTATCCCTCTTTTGAAATTTAAATCGATAATAACTTTAATGAATTTTTGTAGAAAACATTTTTCAACCACAAATTAAAGAATACAGTAAAGTAAAAAAGCAAAGCAGCGAAAAATAAAAAGACACAAGATTTATAGTGGTTCAATCAAACACGACCTACATCCACTCCCCGGAGGCACCCTCCGAGTATTGCACTAATACCACTAGTGACTCTCCTTTTGCACCCACAGCAAGGCGGAGAAGCCATTACAAAAACTCTCTTTCACCACTACCCGGTGCGACGGTTCTGTGTTGGTAGAGAACCGTCCGTCCTTTCACACTCTCCAAGTGTGGGCAGAGAACCCTTCATCCTTTCACACTCTCCAAGTGTAGGCAGAGAACCCTTCGGCTGTTCACACTCCATGAGTGTCGGCAGAGAACCGGATCTCCTTGATAGATCTTCTCAAGAGAAATCTTGAAGGATGAGAGAAAAGAGTGAAGTAATCACAAATCACAATTGGAGATTCTTACTTTTGAGTACCAAGTGAATTATTCATGCTCCAGTAGTAAGAATCATCCTTCAAACACTCTCTCATACTCTCTCCTTCACTCTCTCTTAAGTTTACATGAAAACTAGTAAGCAAAAATATTACAAGACAGTTTTCAGTGGACCTTATATAGGAAAGTCACAAAAATCCATCCAAAAACTTATGAGTTTCAAGTTTGTACACAGTAGAACGTCCCAGACAATTGTTAGATCGTCCTTTATATATAGTGTAAAAATAGTTGCATACGAACCTAATGTATATTAGTATGAACTAACTTCATACCCGATCATCGTCTCGTACGAACTAAGTTCATCCTTGGACGAACATTTATATAACGGGTTCGTTCAGACGAAATTGCAGGACAATCCCAAATTTTTAAGGAATAGAGGACTTCGTTCTGGGATGAATATGAGTGTTCTTCTAGATGAATAGTTCATGTCATGTGTCCAGATAACTTCATCCTGACACGAACAGGATGAATCATCTGGACTATCAGCACAAAGTGAGAATTTAGAGCACATCATCCTAGGATGATTTATACACTTCGTCTTGGCCATCAATACAATGTGAGAAATCCAAAGCCCACCGTCCAGGAACAATTGGTACACTTCGGCTAGACAAACAGTTCAAAGTGAGAATCTAGAGCACATCTTCCTGGGATGAATAGGGAAATTCATTTGGACGATTAGGACATAGAAAATATTTTCTCACTTCCTATTCATTCCTTTGCTCTTCCGAGGGGATAACTGACCTGATCGTCCCGTACGATCAGTATAAGAAAATTTGATTTTTAAAGATCTCCCCAAGTGTGTGTGTGTTTGTGCTAAGTTACTCAATTACAATCACACTCTCTCAAACTCAATAAATTGAAAAATACAGACTTCAATTTACAAACTATCTTATGCTGGAATTGATTTGAAGTCTTCATTAGTCTGGAGTTTGATTATCTTGAAATATTAGTTTACACAAGAGCAAAAATAATTATTTCAAAAAGTGTTAGGAGAATATAATACATAAAACAATAATATTTGGAATCATCAAAACTATACAAGTTACAAGAATGTAAAACATGCAAATAACAACTCTCTTAACAATCTCCCCCTTTTTGATGATGGCAAAACAATTATTGTTTGTATAATTTTCAAATTCTAAAAATCTTCTAAACTCCTCCTGAATAGATAAACATGTGAGAATAAGGAGGCATTGCATGTCAATAATAGTTTTATCTCTTTGTTAAAAAAAATACAAACATATACGATACGGAACAAAAATATGAACAAATATGGTACGAAACAAAAAATATGAACAAAATATGAACAAACAATGTTTTTTCCCCCTTTTTTGACAATAACAAAAAGAGAAGAAGAAAAAGAATAAAAATAGAAATGTAAGAAGTCATATGATAATCCCTTGATAATTTATCCTTAAAAGTGTTTGAGATAAATTTGCAAATAAAATTAAAAATCATCAGGCAAATAAAATCATTGATATGATTTAAGAAGAGATATAACATCGATAATAAAAAGAATTATCAGAAACATGAGTCAATTTAGATATTGAGATAAAAAATATCATTGCAAAAAGGATGAATATAAAATTTATATACTTCAAAATTTCAATTCCAAATAAAATCATACAGAAGATTAATTTAAATTAAAAGATTGAAAGATTAAGGAAAGAATTAACTATCATATGTGGCACTTTGCGCATCAGCTGTGGTACATTTTTGTGCATCTTTTTACTTGTAGGCTTATTTTTGCCTCTTTTTTAAATTGTGAACCATTGCGCATTCTTTTTTTATTTGTATATTTGTACATTTTTCAAGAGTAATCATGATATTTTGAAAATAAATAATCTAAAATTTCAAATTTCTCTAAGTACAATAATATTTATATTGATAATAGAAATATAAAATAAGAAAGTATCACAATTGTAATAATAATATAAAAATTTAAATTAGTCTAACAAGAGACATAATATTGACATTCTTAATTACATAAAGTTATAAGCACAACTTAAATTTAGAAAAATTAGATTTTCTAATGAATTCAATTTTGTGTTGTAGTTCAAGGTATAACACTTGTAAGATCAAAAATTTTAGGGATTTTTATATAGCCTAACACACATTTCAAAACAAGATTAAAAGCAAGACAATATAACTTATATTGATATCATGATGAAGAATATTACAATCAGTAGAATTGATATCATTACGGTTTCAATCTGAACTCAAAACACAAAACATAAATGCTAACATATCAAATGATACTAACACATAACTAATACAAAATAGATCACATCATAATCACATCACATCAGCTAGAGAAGATCATAAGGAAGTACATAAATTACTCTGAGGAGCCCTGATCTAGAGGAGGTGGAGCATTAAAGAAATTAAAATAACTGCTCATCATAAGCATATTTGAACTTATACCATTTATCTACTCACACATCCATCCCATGTCCTGATTGTACTGAGCATCCTTCTATTGTAAGCGAGTTTCAATTTGATCAAATCTTTGATCAAAATGAGTCTCTAAACGACCAAATATGTGAATCAAATCTTGATAATTTGGTTCACCAGAAGGTGCAGGTGGAGGTGTTGTTCATCTTTCCTCCGTAGAATCACTACTTACCACTTGTGTTTCTTTATTGAAGATTACTCTAAAAGATCCATCATTGTAGTAGAGAGGTTCTTCAAAATCTTGAATTGGATGAACTAGATCAAACTTCTTCACCAAAATGAAAGTCACAAGATGTCCTAAGGATAAATTTTTCTTTCTATTGCGGGAGACATGACCAATCTCAGAAAGTCCATAAAGGTTGTCAATGATTAATTGGGCTTCATCTATAGGTTGGCTAGTCAGAATCAAATAGGTCACTGTAGAAAGAAGAAGGGTAATGTTTACTCGATCACCAGCTTTAGGTATAATAGAGGTACGAAGAACATGCTTAATGATACGAGCTTTTTGACTAAGAGTAGACACCTTGGATAAATGAGTTCCCGTACCAATTCCTCTAAGAACATTATTAATTTTAGACCAATAAAAATCAGAAGCAGTGGTCAAGGTATGGGCTATAATCCCTTGAATCCTTAGATTTAAAAATATTCCCAAATCCTCTTTAGAAATTTCTACTTTCTTCTTAAACACATAGGGCCTAATCATAGAATGATAAGAGTTAAAGGACATGTTCGCAAGAAAGTAGTGAAAGGTCTCCTTATTATAAGTGGACAAGAGTGAGAATGAAGCCAAATTGGTGGAAGCTAACAGATTCATCACCTTAAACTTGAGTTGTTCTTGAAGACAAACTCTCGAGGGAGTGATTTTGGCTGAAGCAAACCTATGGAAGGACTCCTCATTGGCCTTGGATAGGAAGTTTTTACTAGAGTTTTTGGGTGGTCCCTTAGCCAGTACCTTTTGTCTTTTGCTAGAGCTAGCCATGAAGAAGATCTAGGGGAATAGGGGTTTAAAAGGAATGTTTGAAGTGATGACATTTGAGTTCAAAACCCTTCAATTTAATGAAAAAATTAGTTTTCATATAGACAAAATTAATTTCGTCCCATACAAATTTTGGTTTGTACGTACGAAAAATATTTCGTACAAACGAAATAATGAGTCCAAAAATGAAACGGCTTTTCGTAATTACACAAGTTACGATGCATCCTTTCGTACAGACTTTTGATCAAATGATCATACAGATGAACAGGTGTTGGTCTCAAACGATCAGACATTTAAGATCATTTTTATGGTAGTTTAAATCGTCCCACATATCGAATTGCCAAGCGTTCATATGTACGAACCATAAGTTCGTACATACGATCATGCATAATGAAACTTACCTTATCCATTTAACTATCTACATTCATACATATGATTGAATAGATTTTCTGGATGATCGTGACGATCGTACAGACGAATAGTAAAATAAAAAATGAAAAGCTGTATGCAAATCATTCAAATCTGATAGTAAATACACTACATAATTCGTCCCGTATGAAATGACTTTTGTCTCGGATGATTTTCACTCAACTTTCAAGCATGCATTCAAAAATCTAGATGTGAGAAGTTTTAAAAATAAAACACAAACACAATAAAAAAAATGATAGAAAACACAGAAAATCACAAAATCAAAAATACACACAAAAATACTAACTAGAAAAACACACATCAATGTTGTAGAATCCTTTAATCAAGAATTCAAATCGATCACATCAAGCCTTGTTCTTAATGTACTAAAAATATCAAAGGCTAGTGGTCTTGTAAAAATGTTTGCAAGTTGATTTTCTGTAGAAACATGAATGGGTTCAATTTCTCCTTTGGATACATGATCCCTTATGAAATGATGCCTAATGTCTATATATTTGGTTCTTGAATGTTGAATAGGATTTTTAGAAATGCAAGTAGCACTAGTATTATTATAATAAATGGGAATAGTGCCTATAATTAATTCTAAATCAATAAATTGTCATTTCAACCAAAGTACTTGTGCAACACAACTTTCTAATGCTATGTATTCAGCTTCAGCAGTAGATAGGGCTACTGAATTTTGTTTTCTACTGGACCAAGAGACTAAAGAATTTCCAATAAATTGACATGTTCTAGAAGTGCTCTTTCTATCAACCCTACAACCTGCAAAGTCAGAATCTAAATAACCGATTATTTCAAATAAAGAGCTAAACTTAGGATACAAAATTCCTAAGTTTTGAGTTCCTAATAGATATCTTAAAATCCTTTTCACAGCTGTGAAATGTGATTCTTTTGGATCTAATTAAAATCTAGCATACAAATAAACATTAAATATGATATCGTGCTGGCTAGCTGTTATGTAAAGTAAAGATCCAATAATCCCTCTAAATTTCTTTTGATCAAAAGATTTTCCCTTAGGGTCCTTATCCAACTTAACTGAGGAACTCATAGGTGTACTAAAAGGTTTAGCATTGTCCATTTCATACTTTTTGAGGATGTCCTTAACATATTTCAACTAACTAAGAAATGTACCCTCCTCAATTTGCTTAATGCTAAAGCCTAAAAAGTAACTTAAATCTCCTATAAGACTCATCCCAAATTCAGTACTCCTTGTTTTAGAAAAATCATCATAAAGATTTTTATTTAAAGATCCAAAGATGATGTTATCAACATAAATTTGTACAATGACTATATCCTTTCCAATTTTCTTCAAAAAGAGGGTTGTATCCACACTCTCTTTTTTAAAAGATCTCTCATGTAGGAATGTGCTCAACCTCTCTCAACTACACTTTGATCATTTGTCATTGCAGTTAATTCTCAAACTTTATTTCTTACAAATTGATTTAACTCTTTTTACATAGCCAAAATACAAAATTCATCCAAAAGTGTTTGATCAATATTTGTGGGTTTTATGGTTGAAATAAAGGTTGAATGATTGACTAGTCCACGCCTAGTCCTTACACTTTCACTAGGTTCACCTATAATTATCTCCTTTGGGTGGTTCTTAGAAAATCTCAAATCTCTAGGCAAAGGGTTTTCTATCTCCAAATTTTCTTCTAAATTTATTTTATCAATCTTTTGGGAGTTAAATCTCTATCTCATCTTCTTCAACATTTGGCTCTTCCAAATTTCTAGATTCATCAAATACAACATGTGTGGTTTTCTCAATTACCAAATTTCTTTTATTGAATACTCTAAAATTTTTTCTAATACCTGAGTATCCTATAAAAATACCTTCATCTGATTTTGGATCAAATTTTCATAAGGCAGATTTTCCATTGTTAAAAATAAACACCTTACATCCAAAAATATATAAATATGAAAAATTAGGTGTTCTTCCTTTTAGCAACTCATAGGGTGTTTTATTTAATTTTGATCTTATATTCACCCTATTCAGAACATAACATGCAGTGTTAACCGCCTCAGCCCAAAAATATTTAGGAAGTGAGTATTCTGCCAACATGGCTCGGGCGGCTTCAATTAATATTCTATTTTTCCTTTCAACTATCCCATTCTGTTGAGGGGTTCTAGGTGTAGAAAAATTGTGATCAATTCTATTCTCCTTACAAAAATCCTCAAATTTTTTATTCTTAAATTCTCCTCCATGATCACTTTGAATAGTCATAATTTCACATCCTAGCTTTCTTTGAATTTAAGTCAAAAAGTTTCTAAATTTTTAAATGATTCATTCTTATGAAATAGAAATCTAACCAATGTGAATCTAGAGTAATCATTCACAATCACAAATCCGTATACCTTCCTTCCTAGCCTTACAGTTCCAACTGGTCCAAAAAGATTCATATGCAAAATCTCCAATGGTTTACTAGTTCTAAGATCCTTATTGGACTGAAAAGAGGACTTCACCTATTTTTCCAACTGACATGCATCACAAAGGTGGTCCTTAGTAAAGTCTAGTTTTTGTATACCTCTCACTAGGTTCTTTTGGGTAATCCTCCTAAGATTTTTCATGTAGAGTGACAAAGTCTCTAATGCTAAAGCCTTGACTCATCAGAAATAGTTTTTAAACAAAAAGTAGTAGGAGTTTTAATGCATTTCAAGTCTAGTATATACACGTTGTTTACCCTTATACCATTCAAAACAATATTTCCATTTAGGTTTAATATGCAGATAGTATGAAAAAATTTTATACAGTATCCTTTATCACATAGTTGGGTAATACTTAACAAATTATGCTTTAAGCCTTCTACCAATAACATATTTTCAATGAAAAAGTTCTTAAGATTTCTAATCATACCTGACCCAACCACCTTTCTTGTGGTGTTATCTCCAAGTGTAACCTTGCCTTTACTTTTTGCTTCTAGCGATATGAATTGTGCAGTATTTCCAGTCATATGCTTTGAGCAATAGCTGTCCAGGTACCATATGCTCTCATGAGGTCTTGTGTAAGAGTGACACTCTTCTTGATCTGACTGATCAAATATTATCGTCCATTAAGCTTAGATTAGTGACTTCCTCTTCCTTTTCCGTCTCTAACGAGTCTGAAGCTGAGTTCCCCAGAGCTCTTCAGAATTTTCTCTTGCCCTTCTTCATAATTGGTTTCTCATCTACCTTCTCCTTGCTAGGAGTGGTTTTGAGTTTTGGCAGTCGTCTTAATGTCTAGTTTCCC
>CM028344.1:18661679-18712122 GCA_016618105.1 Dendrobium huoshanense
AAAGGAGAATTGAGTGATTCTTCAAATCATTTATTTGAAAGATATTAATGTCAAAAAGAATTGAAAAATTGTTATTAGATGTGAGATGCTTAATAGAGAGAAGATTGTGTACGAGTTTAGGAACAAAGTATACTGGATGAAGTAATAGCCTATGCGAGGGAGCAGGTAAAATTCCTTGTTTAATGGCAGCAATGGGCAAGGTCTGTCTGTTTCCAATAGTAATCTGATTTGGGCCATTATATGGTTAAGCTAAATTAAGTTAAGTTGCATTAGTAGTTTGGTAAGATGAAGCTCTTGTGTCTAGATACCAATCATAATTTGTTCAATTTATCATACATCCTACAGTTGAAAGTTTAAGTTAGCTTTATACCAATAGGTGGCTGCATAGTGAACTCGACAGAGATAAATCTAATATTTAGTGGATCTGTTGGGTGTGTGGAATCGTCAGTTAAGATATTTACTCAATGAGTGTAAGGTTGAGAGCGTACTGAAGAAGATCATATATGAATACATCCCCATGTGGTGTAGAGAGCTATTAGGGTTCAGAGGTATCAACATAATGAGTTTCACACAACACCTCAATTGTCAAATTGATTTTGTTACTACACAATAAGGAGTATAGATCATGTAAACTAATAGGTTGCAACTTTGTGTGAATAAATGTCTAAAAAACATCATAGATAGTGGGAAGATCATTAAGTGTATATAATATAATATATGTTGTATCTATACTACTATCAGCAACATTGATAGCATCGACCATGGATTTGATGAGTGAAAGATACTGAGTCATCATCATGTCTTCATCATTAGATGATCTAGTTCAATCTTGAGCTGAAGTATATAAGAATAACTTGTAGATTGTGGTCATTTCTCGATGATTAACCATACACTATGAGTGGTTTCTAGGTTGAGGACATAGGGAAGAAGAGAAGGGGAGATGACTGAATATAATTTCACGATGAAGTTTTAATTAATGAGCTATCATAATGTATACTCAGGGTTCAGTGTATGGGTTGGATAAGAACTTAAGGTGTATTTTTGAGGATGTAAAGCAGTGCCATCGAGAAAGCCATGAAACCCATTTACTGGAAAAAACTTTAATGACTTGAGCATTCCATATAGGATATTTGTAAGAGGACAAATGAGAATCAACAAAATTTTTGATATTGATCATTCAAAAATTTAGGGAGGATGTGATTTGAGTTTTTGTAAGATGAGTACAACTAGCACCAATAGTCGGGGAGGTTGAAGACATGACTGGGGAAGACATTATAGATACAGTAACTTGAGTTGCTTACTTGCTAACTAAAAAATATAAGAAAATATAAAGAAAATTCCTAAGGAAATAACTGTGATACTATATTAAATTCCTGTATAAAAAAAGATCAAATACTTAGATATAACATAATAGAGTAGAGATGTTTCTATATTTTAGATTCATTAATGTCTCTCATTAACTTCTGTAGCTGCTTTGAACCTTTGAAAGGACACTGCCACTATAGAGTGTAGACGGTATATGACCGTACCACCCCGAGGGATAGAAATAATCACAGGCCTCTGCACTCCTCACAAGCGAGCCAACAGGAGGAAGATTATATCCCACATATGATCAACCATTGAGGATAGTGGCTCTCGCCAGCGCACCCCGATTGATTATAATATGTACGGACTGATCAGTGTCATGGGGTTTCCCCGACTCGATTTATCAGCTCGAGTGGTGTTTAATTATTATGGAATTATATTTCCCATTGGCGTAAGCCCCCATAGTTAATTATATCTCAAGCTTGGGGCTTGAGAAATCTTTCGATTAAGGATCCAACATTATTCTTTTCGAAAAAGGGATTGGCATAAAATAAAGACTAGGAAATCCAACTTGAGGCAAAAGAATGGATTTAAATGGCTTAGTCAACATGCATGGTTCATCTCAGCATCTAAAGGGACTAAGGTAGTAAGAAGAGGAAAAAAGATCACACACTCAAAGCATTCAGAGGGGAAGGATGGAGGTGGCATCACCCATGTGACACACATAGGTATGATTTATAGTCCCTGAAGAAAATAAACTTATCCACCAATGAGGCATACTACGAGACATCGAATGTAGTAGACTTGAACCCTAAATCCAATGTGGGTTTTGTGTTCTACACAACACTAACACCTGTGTCATAACTAATGCATCTAGGCTTATATTCTACCTGGAAAGGATAGCCAGCTAACCACCTAAGCATTTAAAATTTATGCTGTCCAATCTTTATGAAAGATGGGTAGGTAGATTAGTTTTTTAGGAGTAAGGCCAACATCAAGAGTGTTTCCTAATTATCCTTGGACTTATCTAGGGTGAATGCTCCTCGAGCTAATATAATTAAAATTTTAATTTAATTAGTTTCTAATGCAATACAAGCTAGTTAAAAAGGCTTCTAAATTAAGTATGATCAGAAATTTAAAAATAGGCTTATATAAATAATTTTTAGAAAAGACTGGCTTCTCGAGGTCTGGCATCTCATCCTCATAGACCAGATTATTTATACTCTACCCACAGATGGGTAAGTGTCTTATTAGAAGAAGAGAGAAGAATGCAATAATAAGCATCAGACCCCATATAATTTTGGCTATTCCCTAGGTCGTTAAGTTTCTATGTTATTTAATTCTTAAAATTTTGATTATTGATTACGAATAGAAAACGTTTTTTATCCTACAGAGCCTAGCAAAAATTAGGCTATACACATGCAAGAAATGAACATAGAAAAACATACAATTTCTAATGCGTACACAAAATAAATACATCTATATAAATAACCAACATAGTAAAGTAAAGTCCAAAGTCTACGGCAAGTGCTGTATAAATACACCAAACATTTGTAGAAAAGTAATGGTGGCAAGGCCCCATCAACAATAACATGGATTCTAATCCTACATGAATGACCCAGTCTTAAAAGCCAGACATTTCATCTTCAAGTCTTTGTCTTCAAGTGGATCGTCCTTCTCCAGATTGTCTTCCTTCGGATCATCTCCTTCGGGCTATCCTCCATAAGAGTACCCAAATGACTAAAAAATTCCCTATAAAGGGTTTTTCTTTTTCTCTTTGGGTACTTGGTGTTTGAAATGCCTTACTTTTGAAGACTTTCATAACTAAATACTTTATAAATTACATTATATTTGAAAATAGAAAATCTAAACTCTCCTATATGGTTATACTAATAAAATATTCCAAGCAATTTTTATACCACATTCAAAGTGGTTAATGTTTGCAAGAAAGGAAAACACATTTGGCCATGCTCTTTTAATTTTAAGATGGCTAAGCAGTCTATGGAGCATCTATAGAAGACATTATTAGTATTAAAGCCTTAATTATTTTTCCCCTTTTATTTTAGCGCTGCATGAGCGTGGCCACATGCATAAGATATCATTAGTATCAAAGCATCTCTAGCCCATGGTTAATTTATTGCAGCAATCACATCACATGGAGAGAGTGCAATAATAAAATAAATATCACAAAAACCATAGCAAATTAAACTAGAGCAAATCAATTAATCACCCATGCCACATACAAAAGCATCACATTATAGAAGAAGAAAAAAGTAAAATATTAACCCTAATCCTAGAGCTAGACATGGTTCACTAACACAAATATTGGTGTGTAGTAGGCTTGTATGGCTTTTGGATAGTTCCTATGTCGGTTAGTTAATTCAAGTTGCTTTGTGTTCAAGTTTGTTGAAGGCTTAAAGGGGAATATTTGATTAAAGTTTAAATATTAATGAATTGAGGTCCATTTTTAATTTGTTTATTTTTTGGATCACTTTTAATACTTAGGTTAATGATCTTTGAAGTTCAAATTACATTAGCTAATTTTAGAAGGTCCGGGGTCCTCCTATAGGCTAGGTTAAGGGGGTCCAAAATATTACTATAAGAAATAAGTTAGGTTTGAGGGTTCTAGCATTTTAATTAAATAATAGGCCTTAAGGAGAGTAGTTAGGCTTTGAGTTTGCTGGATTTGGAGTTTTCTATGTTAAGTTAATAATTTTAGAAGTTTTTGGTAATTTTTTTTTTTTGAAGAAATGCAAATTGCATTAAAAGAAAAAAAACCTAATACAATCTAGAGATCAAAAGAAAACCCTTTAAAACTGCCGTAATGGGTATGCGATCCTCTAAATTCCATTTTAAATCCATTGGGATGATGGAGATACCAAATATTGAAACAACCTAAAAGGTTAGTATCCCAGCTTTCCCAAGAGATGTAAAATGAAACCTAGTAAAAATCCCATATTTCATCATAATGGTTTTAAAAAGGTATAAGAAGTCTATAAGCAAAACAAGTAAAAGATAACTAGTATTAAGAAAAATAAAAACAACTACTAAACCATCTTTCCAAACTTCAACCAGACCCCCAACGATCTTGGAGTCCAACAAGCTCCGAACAAAAGTAGAATTCGCTGATGTTGCATCAAGACAACCGACAACAGCCATCAAGAACGAACCAATCAACCACGACAAACCAATAACACCAAATGTCTCCTCAATAGTCCAAGAGTCGGCCTCATTACAAGCAAAGTCATACGAACTGAAAATCACCACCACAACCATCATACTGGTAAGAACAACACCAATAATATTCCAATGTAAAACCATAAAACCGACAACCACCTCAAGAAGCCAATAACCAGCCTCATCATTGTCAAAAAACACTGAACTGATAATCATCTCCATTCTCATCGCATTGACAAGAGAAAGACCAAAAACCTTCAAAACCTTCAAATCTTTAACCAATAAAACTTGATCTTCAAAGAACAACTGAAAAATAAGTGACCAAACAACCACCTCATCATTACAAACATCAACCAACAACCTCCTCAACAAATTCGATCCATGGGCTTGCCCTTTAGATGATCCAAACAAAGATGACGTATCAATAACAACAGCTCCAACAACAGTCGGCCAAGAGATGACCTCAAACAAAACTTGGTCCTCCAAGATTAGCATTACCAAAAACCTCCAAATAGCTGCAAAACCAAAAACCTCCTTCCAAATAGTTGCATTACCATTGCCAACCAAACCAGAATTGTGTATTTCCATAACCAACGTCATCAAAATTATCAACAGGGCTATAATGACTCCCAGAACCTTCAATAAACCAAATATGACTGAATCGTTAAAGTAGTAAGAACCATCTATATTATTCAAACACCCATCACCGTCCATCCCATAAATAATAAATGATTCCCCATCAAGAACACTTTCAATCCAATTATAGAATAAAGAAAATCTAAATGCCAAAGTAATTCCAAAATCTAGTTAATGAACATAAGAAAGAAATTTTCCCCAACAGAAAATTCGATCCCAAGAAAGTTGAAGGTAACAAAGAACCAACACAAAATCTCCTCCAAAAGCATCTTCAAATTTGAAATCTCACAAATAGCATTCAAGAATCTATTAATAAAAGGATAATTGCATCCCACACAGACGAAAGCCAAGCCAAGCCAACGGAGTATCGTTGACAAGCTGAAATCAGTGAAAAATGAATTTAATTTAGAAGAAACACTAAAATCATCAGTCCAAAAGAGAACCTCAAACGGAAAAAACTTCATCATAATCGCATCTCTGAACCAATTGGAGATGGCAGAGTTGAACCATGGTGCTCTGTCGGCCTCATTAGGCCGACGGAGAACCACCTAATGCCAAGGATCCTCCAAACTTGCCAAGAATCGATTCTCCGTCAAGATTGTTTTCTCCGCTTATTCGCTTCGCCTTCTCCGCTTCCAAGTGTTTTATTAAAAAGTTTTAGGTAATTAAAGAATTATTAAAATTGCTTAATTAGGGGCATTTTATGGATTTTGATTCCAATCAACTCCAAACCTATTGGAATCACCCACAAAGGTTTGAAATAACCTAAGAAGATATTAGCAAATGTTTGGAGAAAATCTAGAATGTTTAATAATTTTTACTTATTTAATTATGGTGAAAAGGTAATTTTTAATTAAAGTTAAATTAAGGCTCAAATTGAAGTCCAATTAAGGGGCCCTAATTATATGAGATTAAACATTAAATTATGGAGAGTTGAATATATTATGGGTAATTATTTAAGTTGAAATGGATTTGTCAAAATTTTTCAAAGTTATCGAGGTCTAATTAACTGTTTAAATTAGGGTTTATTAATTAAAGGGTCAAAAGGGTCCTAAAAAATCCTAGAAAATTCTGAGAGATTTAGGATGTCACTAAGTTTAAATGTTAAAAGTTTCATATAAATTGGAGATCTATCCTAGATCCTAGAATTTCTTTAAGTTTGTTAGACAGGTCCTTAATTATTGTTCATAGGGTGTCACTACGTTGAATGGGTTTAAAGCAAGTTTTAGACTAACCCTGGGGTGATTGGAAAGGAAATGCATAAAAATAGTAAACTCACCAATCGTAAGATCTAAGAAGGTTTAGACTAAGTGCTCGTGCGTCATACATATGCAAGAGATGATAAAATAAAAAAAAATAAAGCTCATTTATCGATGCAATTTGTAGATGATTGGAATTCAACCACCCCTAATCTACCTCCCCATGAATGTTATTCATAAGTATGAACCTATGTTCAAAATTTCATAAGAAGATCTCTCCAAATTAAGGTATTTAATAATATGTATGATTTTAAAATAATTTAAAATACACATTATTAAATATATAAATTGAAAAATAAAGTAATCACAAAATATTTCAATGTAAATACATACATAAATGCAGGAGAGATCTACTGGCCACCAAAGAGAGGATTTCAAAAATAATTTTTAATTTTAAAATAATTAGTATATTAAGTATTTAAATAAACTTTAAATAATCAAGTAATCAAATAACAAGAAAATAATCTATAAATAGTAAGCCTTGATAACTGGAAATATTTTTAAATGTATTTTTTGGAAAAATATGAGGTATTGTATGTGAAAATCTAATTTAAAATGAAATAGTTATTAATTTTTAAATTTTAAAGTGTTTAAAAAAGAAATTTAAAATAATTTAAAATAATTAATATTTAAAAATATTTATTAAATAAAATTAAATTAAGTATTAAAGTTTCTGGAATTTAAAGTAATTTAATAAAAATACTTTTCATAAGTTTTAAAACTAAATGAGTTTTAAAACTAAATGAGTTTTGAATTAATTAATTATTAATTAAATAATCTAAGTATTTAATTAATTATAAAAATTTAAAATGAGAAAAATATTTATTATTTTAAAATTAAATAAAAAAATAATTTTCAAATTTTGAAAATAATTTAATAAAAATATTTTTTTAGGAATTTGGAAAATAATTAAAATGTAAATTAATTAAATATTAATTAAGTAATTTAAGTAATTAATAATTAAGAAAAGTAATTAAAATAGGAAATATTTATTAAATTTTTTTAAATAGTAAATAAATAATAAATTAAAATTCTAATTTTGAAAATAAGTTAATAAAATTTATTTTTATGAATTTAGAAAATATTTAAATTTTAAATTAATTAATTATTAATTATGTAATTTAAGTAATTAATAATTAATGAAAGTATTTAAAATAGGAAATATTTATTAAATTTAAATTTAGATAGTAATAAAAAAAATCTTTGATATGTTAACATAATGATGAAAAATAAATTTTTATAAATTTAGAAAATAATTAGGTTTTAAATTAATTAGTTATTAATTAAGCAATTTAAATAATTAATTAATTGAAATAATTCAAAATAGTAATGTATTTATTAATTTAAAATTAAATACTTAAAATAAATTATTTGTTATTTTAAAATAATTTAATAAAAATATTTTTTATAAATTTGGAAAGTAGTTAAATTTTAAATTGAGAGTATCGATAGAAGATGAGGAACATGATAAGTAGATTCAGAATCTGGCCTTTGAAGTAGGATCTCCATGGTTAGTTGTGATATTATTAGTCGCTTTCTTCTACAGGTGGTATAAACGTCTTCCCTAGCTGTCATGTATAGGGTGCAGTGAAATGGAGAGCTACATATCATCGTTAGTGGTTCCATTAGAGTTATATGCACTAAAAGCATTAAAGATGATAGATATTCCTTCCTTTAAAAAATTAAATTTAAATTTTTTAAAATATTATCAAAATTAGCAAAGATATATAATTTTAAAATAATTTATTATTTATTAATTTTATATTAAAATAATTAGAAGAGTCCATGCTATAAAAATTAGATCATATATTAAATTGTTTGAATAGTTATGACTTGATCCTTTTAATATTTTAGATTTTAAACAAAGAAATATATATATAATTTTTTGCTAAAAGATTAAAAATAATGATTTTGAGGTAAGATTATTTTACAATGAATTTTCTTTTATTGCTTTGGAGCTTTTGAAGAACGTTTTCCTCTCATTGCAAGTTAAAATGTCCAAAATTGAAGAATATTGGATTAGATATCTATGGATGCTATATAGTGAAGGAATAAAGATCACAAATAAAAAAAATGAATTTTTCATAAATTTTAAAAAAGCTATGAAAACACTTAATTTCGTACACTAATTCTTTTTCCTTAAATTTTTTACCGTTTATCTAAGCTCATGTTCAACTAATTCCATAAATAAATAATTCCAACACAAACAAATTTTTTGAGCTTGAAATTTAATTTAGTCAAACACAAAAAAAGCTATATTCAATTGCATTAATCTCATATAAACTCAAAATTATTATTTAATAATAAATAAATATATTTAAATTATTACTTATTAAATTTTGAGCTTAATTGATTATTATATTTATAAAATTCTGAAAATAAAATTTAAAATTTTCATATAGCCCTTTTTGATTTTCTATAAGTCGTTCAAGAAAAAAAATAAAGTTTTATATTATTTAAATAATTTTAAGCTAAATTTAAACCGCATTACGAACAAGCAAATTCAAAACAAATCAAACACTAAAATCTTATTCACAAATAATTTCTTAAATGAACCAAATTCAAATGATTAAATTTTTTAATGAGATGTGCACAAGTTTATAATAAGCTTATCTAAGCTCCTTGTTTGAAGCCCTAATGTGGTACAAGCTCATCCCTTGACTGAACTTAAAAAAAAAAAATTTGTGAATAATGGATTGGAACTAGGGGTGAATGTGAGTAGAGCCTGCTCATTAACGAGCTCGAGCTTGACTTGTTAACAAGCTTGTGAGATGATATTATTAAGTTTTGAGCTTGAGCTCAAGTAGAATTTCAAGCTCGGTGGCTTATCGAGCTTGAGTTTCAATCTAAGTAATGATTGGATTAATTAAACCCAAATAGACTAGAATGAGAAATCGTAGGGGCAAAATGGAGGAATCACATGGTGGGAACATGAAATTGCCTCTGGTCTCAGACGTGGGTGGAATGGGAGCTTGGACACTGACATGCATAAATGTGGGCATGGAGCTCAATTGCGGGATGGAAGCGGAAGAAAAATCAAGCTTGAATTGTGGAATTGGGCTACTGGATTAGCTCGTGTTAGTGGCATGAGCCGAGTTTGCTTTCTGAGCTCGACCTGAGTTTGAACTCTAGTTCTAACTGAGTATTTGTTTTAAAATTTGAGCTGGAGTTAGATTTGACTCAAGCTCGACTCATCTATACCCCTAATTGGAACTAAATATAAATGGTTTAGCACATACTAACACAAGTTGGAAGTAGATATGGCCATAAATGATCAAAGTCACGACTTTGCGAAGCTAAGTCGTGAATTTAAAATTTAGGAGTACACAACTAAGACAATTCCCAATGAATTGAATTGGGTTAACCTTTAAAATTTTTTTTTGCTTTCTCCCAAAAAAGCTTGAATCTTCATTTTTTTTGTTGCTTGTCAATTAAGAGCCTTGAGCTTCTTCATGGAGCTATTTTATTTCAAGTTTGTTATTTTTCGCCTTATATTTCCATTTTTTGTGCTTTTCATGATCAAGTATGATGCTTCTGACTGATGCCATGAAGCAGATAATTCATCACTTCTCTAGATAAAGAAAGGTTTTATCATAAGAAAATTAGAGTCATGGCTTCCAGGAATGGACTACTACAGCTTGGAGGGCATGACTTGCGATGAATCTATAAGAATTACTAGACTCTACCTAAGGCTTCAATTCATCACCGGTACAATTGATTATAGCCTCTTCAATGTATAATCTTTAGACACTTTCAATCTTGCCTACAATAACTTTGAAGGAATTCCTATTTCAAACTCTGGGTGGGACATGCTTGTAAATCTTTCAAGCCTTGATGTTTTAAATGCTTGATTTGTTGGGAAGGTTCCTGCTAATATCTCTTGCTTGACAAAATTGAATTTCCTTGATCTCTCTTATAATTTTATGCATTTTCTATATATTAATTTTATGTTTTTGTAAAAAATGAACAGCCTGAAGGAGCTTGTTCTTTCTAATATAAATGTCTCATCATATCGGGATGAATGGTGTTGTGTTCTGGTCAATTCCACCTTTGAACATGAGCTATTGAGCTTGTATAGCTATTCCCTTATTGTTGCATTTTGTATCTCTCTGTCCATGCTCCCTTTTTCATCTATTATCTGATATGGAGATAATACTTTAGACTTTAGCAACTCATTTGCCAATTTTTCTTCCATGTCTAAGCTTATACTTTGAAGTAACAAATTCAAATGTTTTTTTCCCAATCAAATCATTCAAATATGAAATATGAAATATATTGTCATATTATAGAATCCGATTCTTTCTGATTTTGTTCTTAATTTTTTAGATTATAATAATTTATAAACTTTGTGGGTTTGCAACACATTTCTCAAAAAATTTACCTGATTCAATAGGAAACTTTAAGATTTTGACAGATTGAGATCTCTTAAGTTGTGAATTCTATGGTATATTCCCATCTTCCATTGGGAATCTATTAGAGCTCGTGCACTTGGATCTATCATATAACAATTTCAATGGGGTTGTGGGGATGGAGTTCATCAAGGGTCTAAAGAATCTCTTGACAATGGACATCTCAAATAGTAAATTTTTTTAAACTTAGCATGATGCAAATATTGGATTTTCCTCATATTCATTTCTAAAGTTGTCAATTTTAAAACTAGTTGGTTGCAGTCTAACTAAGATCCCTAAATTCCTAAAATATCAAGATTAGATGACCAACAATAACCTCTCAAATAAAAGAATTATTCATAAAATACCAAGTTTGTTATGAAGAATAGTTGATCTAAAACAAATCACATCTTTAATCCCCTCCAACACCACTTCACAATCTAATTTATCTTTCCTTTTCTCTTACAAATAATAACCGAACTAGAGAAATCTAACCATTCATCTGCAACTTAACCAAACTCATGATTCTTAATTTATTTAATAACAAGCTAACTAGTACTCTTCCATCATGTTTGCTCGAAGATGGAATCAATCTCCTTATGTTAAATCTAAGAGAAAATGAACTTCATGGAGCCATACCTCATGCAATTAGTCTAAATTATGTGTTGTGAATCATAATTCTTGAGTGGAAGATTTTGAGACATGAAGAGAGAGAAAGTCTAATTTTTCCGTTGCTTGGCGATTTTGAATTCCCATCTTCCTGGGTTTTCAACAAATCCAGTCATGGCGTCGGAGATTCGCCGGCCTCCTCTGGCCGGTGGCACTACCAATGTTAGACCATCCCTAACATCTTCCAGGTTGATTTCACATTTCAATTCTGATTCATCACCACCTGCTTTTGGAGAAAATAGAAATGAAAAAGATAGCAAACTCTAGTTCTCAAAAGAATGTCCATTGATAATTCATGAAGGAGGATTGATTGTTAAGAAGAAAATTAATTGTGTCGGCAAAGGTAAAAACATCTTGATTGAGAATGATGTTAGTATCCAACCTACAGAAGTTTGTGCTTCGAATTTGTTATCCCAGATAGTCAATTCGGCTAGATCAGTAATGTGCATATCATCTTCTTGTGATAATATGGCAGAAACTGAGGAGATGGAACTTAAAGGAATTCCGAGCTCAAATGAGAAAATCCGGATTACTGATGATCTGGATATAGAAGATTCAAATGCGGCTTTTTTAGAACAGAACATGACATATTCTAGCAAATCCAAATCTGATCTATTCACTGTCAGAGAATGTAACACTAGAGAATTGGGAAATTGCAATTCCAACAAGACTGCAAGAATATCCAATATTGGAAATTCAAATACCAGGACCAATGTCTAGAAGAAGAAAACAAATATTAAAGAGTCAGATTTGGACTTTGGCACTAACTTTGTTAAAGAAGATGGTCTTGTCAAATTGAATTCTGAAAAGGAGATGGATAATTCCAGTAAACTGAAAAAGTCCCTTGTGATTAAAGTATTTGGCAATAATGTTCCATTCCATATCATCAGCTTAGAGCTAAGAAGGCAATGGGGAATTTTTGGAAAATTCCAGTTAACTCAACTAGGCTTAGGATGGGTTCTTTGTGCTTTTGAAGACTAGGAAGCCTTGGAGGAAATTATTTCATCAGGTCCTTGGTATGTTAATGGCAATATCGTGGGCATGGATAGATGGATAGCAGCTTTCTCCCCATCTTCATTGAAAGGTCTTATAGCTCCTATCTTGATTCATATGCCCAATCTCGCTCTACATTGTTGGGATGAGGTGAACATTTGTAGAATCGCTGCCATGGTGGGCATTCCATACCTGATTGATGATAATATGTTCCAATGGAGTAGAAGAGAATTCGCAAGGGTGTGTGTGCGAATCAATCTTGATGAAAAACTGCCTTTCGGTGTTTGGGTAGAAGGCAAATTGGGTAAATTCTATCAAAGCATAGAGTATGAAAGATTAACCACTTTTTGTTTCAACTATGGAAAGCTTGGTCATTTGAAGGAAGAATGTTCTAAGAAGGGTTCAGTCAACAAACAAAACATACCAAGTTTGGAAAATAATTTCAGCAAGAGCAAATTGGTGGAAGGCATAAAGGAATCTCATCCAGTTATGGAAGCTCAGGCATTTAATGAAGACATAGAGAAAGGTTATGGTCCTTGGATTCATGTTGATTATAAGAAGAAAAAATTCTCTAAAGCTATATCCAATAGAGGATATAAAGTTCCAGCGGCCAATGAAGATGGTAGAAATCTAAAAGATAATCTTGACAGAGTTGCAGAGAAAGGTTTTATTCAAAGAAACCCAGAAAATATGGAGAACAAGGAAGGAAAAACTCAAGTGATGGATGCATTTTTGGGTCCATAAACTTCAGGAATTGGCATTGGAGATAAGGAGAATACACATTCTTCAAAAGAGCATAGCTATAACACTGGAATGGAACTAGTAATAATCTGGAGGAATTACATGAAACAAATTCTACAGTTTGTAGAATTAATGATATTAACAACAAATTTGATTTGCTGAAGGAAATTAATGACGAAGGAGGAATCATAAAAGAGGTCTAACCCCATGATCAGGAAGTAGCAATACTCAACTATTATAAAAATTCAGCATAACAAACAATTTTAGAAAAAGATTCATCTACAGTAAAGAAGAAAGGCAGTAAGCAATTGAAAGGTCTTGGGCCACGGAAGATGATGAGTAGAAATAGAAGATCAGATGGAGAAGATAAGGAGAAAGGGGGGAGGCTATCCCCACTGATCCAAAAATGATTTCTATTATTTTTTGGAATTTTAGAGGAGCTAGGAAGAACAAGGCTTCTCTATATCTCAAGGAAGTGGTTAAAGACCATAATGTGTTTTTTGTTGGGTTATTAGAGACAAAATTATCTTCCATAGATTGCAAAGAAATACAATCTTTGATTGGTATAGGTTGGGATTTCTACTTTGTTCCTTCGATTGGGCTCTCAGAAGGGATACTTGTTATGTGGAAGAGCAAATTGGCAAACATCAGTATTATTGATTATTATCCTCAATTCATCATAGGAGATTTGGATATACCCCTAAGGGGTAAATGGAGGTTAGCAACTATATACGGCAGCAAAGATGTTCATAAAAGAAGTGATCTTTGGAATGGTCTTTCATGACTTCAAATGATATACATGAGCTAGGATTTGTTGGTCCTATGTTCACTTGGAGCAACAATAAAAAGGTATGGACCGAATTATGGAATGGCTTGATAGAATGATTGTCAACTCTAATGCTATTAACATCAATCAAAATTTGGTTATGAAACATCTTCCTAGGATTGCATCGGACCATTGTCCTATTCTTCTCAACTTGTTTGAATCAGCTCCTAAAATTAAAAGCCAAATTAAATTTGAGGATATTTGGGTGTCATACCCGACATCCTTTGCATTGGTAGAGAAAGCATTGAAGAAGAATGATACCGGCTCAACGGCTAATATTCTCAATCATAAACTGAAAAGAACACTGAAATCCCTATTTTATTTTTAGCAAGGCCAAAATTAAAAACTTTAACGAACTGAAGGACACTCTCAAAATAGAAACTTTACAGCTCCAAACTAAAGAAGCCGAGGATGGTATGTTATATGTAGAAGATATTTGTTTACTTAAATACAAAATTGAAGAGTTAAATTCTACTTTGGCTCGCTTAAGTACCTAGTGGAGACAACGTGCAAAAATCAAGTGGATTACGGAAGGAGATCAAAATACAAAATTTTTTCACTCAGCAGCCAGCGTCAGAAAAAATTCTAATCTCATTTCTTGTATCAAAGATGAAAATGGGAATGAGGTGGAGGATCAAAAGCAGATAGAAGAAGTGTTTATCCAATTCTTTAAGCAAAAATGTGGTGAAAGAAGCTGCTTACTAGATGGATGGCCATTGAACCAGCATACTTTGGGGACTGATGATAGAAATCTGCTTTGTAAGGATTTCTCTATTGAAGAGGTAGAGATGGCAATTAAAGAATCCACTGGTTTCACTGCTCCAGGAGAGGATGGAATCACCTATTCCTTTCTTAAAAATTATTGGCCGATTATCAAAGTCAAAGTTTAGACAGCTATTCAAGAGTTTTTCTCTACAGCCAGTATGAATGAGAAATGAAAAAAAAACTATGTTTGTGCTAATTCCAAAAATTAGCAATCCTAAATTTGCCCATAACTACAGACCGATCAGTCTATGTAACATGATTTACAAAGTCATTGCTAAAGTTCTTCTCAACAGGCTATATGAGATAATTCCAAAGCTGATATCCCATGAACAAGATGCCTTCATCAAAGGTAGATCAATTCAAGATCATATTCTAATTTCTCAAGAACTTTTCCATAAGTTCAAACAATCTAAAGCTGTCAAAGGATTGGTCTCTATCAAATTGGACATGGAACAAGCATATGACTCTATGGGGTGGCCTTCATTAAAAAAAGTCATGGAATACTTTGGGTTTCCTAGCTTATTCTCAAAACTCATAATGGAGTGTGTTCAAAATCCCACTTTTTCTATTTTGATTAGTGGAAAACCTTTGGATTAATGCTAAATGTGGCTTTAGACAAGGTTGTCCCTTGTCACCTTATCTATTCATCCTTTGTTCTTAGCTTCTTTGAAATGCTATTATTGGTAAGGAATCATTTGGTGTTCGGGTGAGCCATAGTAGTCCAAGGATTACTCACTTGCTTTATGCGGATGATGTAATCTTCTTTGTTGAAGCCAAAATCAGCAATGTGAAGATAATCAAATCCATTATCAAAAGGTATTGTAGTTGGACTGGGCAAACAATTAATTTAAGCAAATATGGAATTCTCTTTGGATAAGCTACCAGCCGAAGGATAAAGAGGAAGATTAAAGGAATTATGGGATATAATGAAGTCAAGGAATTGAATTATCTTGGTGCAAAGATGACTTTAAGGAAATTCTCTAAAATGGATTTTCAATTCATTTTAGACAAAATCTTATTGAAGCTGAACAGATGGGGAACGAAATTCTTATCTTTGTCTGGTAAGATTACCTTGGTGAGATCGGTAATCCTCTCCATCTCAACTTTTCATTCCAATATATCTCTTATTCCTAAAGTTATACTTGAAGAAATTGAAAAGTTATGTCGGTCTTTTATTTGGAATAAGATGAATAATGCACATGGGCTACACTTTGTTTGTTGGGATAAATTGTGTGAACCAACTCTTAATGGAGGTAGAGGGCTTCATTCGTGTTCCAAAAAAGTGAGTCCTTTAAGAGCCAAAATAGCTTGGATATACATGAAGGATGAAGGATCATTATTACATAAAATCATTTTCCCGAAATTTGGCTCATGTTGGAAGTCTGGAAACAGAACCAATTCTGGTTCAGTGACATGGAAGATAATAAAAAATGGTGGCCAACATCTTAAACCAATAGTGATATGGGACTTAGCTAATGGAAAATCATTGGATGTTCTTGAAGATATCTGGATTCTGGACAAAGGCATCATCAATTGGCCGACTTTGGTAAATACTCAAGATGATTTGTTGGAGTCAATGACAGTTGACAGTTTCATTTCGGGAAGCCAATGGAAAGTTTCTAAACTTGAAATTTTTTTTGGAATTGATCTCATCAACCTTATTTGCAGAATTCAAATCCATTCTGATCTTGATGATGACCGAATAGAGTTGATTTACAAGGAATCTGGGCATACTATAACTGCAATGGCTGCTGGGAGTAAAATTCAACATTCTACTGAATGTTCAATTTGGAAATGGCTAAAAAAATTAAAACTTAATGCTCGTGTGGATAATTTCTATTGGAGGGCTCTTAGCAATGCATTGCCTAGTAATTCATTCTTATCTTATAGAAGACTTCAGAGGTAAGATCTATGCCCAAGAGGTTGTAATGAGGAGGCCCAAGAGGTTGTAATGAGGAGGAAAATATAGAACATTTGGTTTGTAAATGTTCTAAGATCAAAGAAGTATTTCAGCATCTAAATAACTGGGGATTTTGTACCTGCTTTGGATTCTACGGAAGACACTTATAAATGGCTGGAATCTAATAATGTTCTCTTAAACAACTTATTCTGTAATGCAGTTTACTTTTCCTGGAAAGATAGAAAAGAACTAGTTCATGGGAATAAGGCAAGGAGCTTGGTGTACATTGCAGCTGAGGCTATAAGCTATATAGGAACTTCTTACTTTCCTAATTATAATTTGACGGACCGGTTGAGTACTAATCAGCTAACGCTATTGGAAAATTATTGGTACTCTCCACCACCAGATTGGATTAAGGGAAATATTGATGCAACATTATTACCTAATTACAAAGGAGGCATTGGAGGGGTTGTTAGAGATCACAAAGGAAGATTGATAGTAGCATTTGGCAAACCATTGATCTATTGGGACATCTCTTATCTTGAGTTTCTAGCTTTTATATCTATTAAAGATGTCATCAAGGATTGGAATCATGAGCTCAATGGAATCATTATCAAAAGTGATAATGCAAACATCATCAAATTCATTCATAAAGCTCTAAAGAAAGCAGGTAAAGGTATAAAAAGTATTTCTTTTATTGATGATTTCAAGTTTGTTATCTTTAATTGCATTAAGAGAGATTGTAATAAGTTAGCGGACTTAGGCGCTAACTTTGGGGTTTTTTTTTTCGATTTCTTTTAGGATGATCTTTTGCTTGATAAGATTCCTTCTTCTTTTGTTGATTTATTGAAGAAGGAATCTTTGGCTTGTTCCTTGTAGGCTTTTGACTTTTGCTTCTTTTCTAGTTCATAAAGCTTATTGCTTTCTTCAAAAAAAAAAAAAGAATCATAATTCTCAAAGATAACCAATTAGAGGGATTGATTCCTAGGTCTTTATCTAATTGCGAATCACTTAAAATATTGGACTTGGGGAACAATAACTTGAAGGACACATTTCCTTATTTGTTATGAAATATGTCTCTTCTAAGAATCATTGATCTAAGATCTAATAAGTTCTATGGGTTAATTGGGCCTCTACATTGAAGACATGAAACAAATTATGTGTTTCCTATGATGCATGTATTTGACATCTCATACAACCACTTTATTGGAAATTTATCTGTAAAGTGCTTTAGCATTTTTAAGTCATTGATGACAAATGAATTAGGGGGAGTTTTCTATGAATTCTTTATTTTAAACAATGGGATATATTTATATGTTGTCACCAACAAGAACAAGGGGCAAATAAAGTTTTTGCAAAATTGTAATGATATATTTGTAATGTTAATGAATTTTTCAAACAATCATTCTGAAGGAGAGATCACTTTAATTATTGGGAAATACATGCATCTCCAAGTACTAAACAAGTCACAAACCTAACAGATGAAATACCTCCTAAATTAGGAAATTTGGTAAAGCGAGACATTAGATTGTTCAAGGAATAAAATTTATGGTAAAATTCCTCAGGAATTTGTTACACTACAATTTTTGTCAAATTTAAAACTCTCCCACAATAAGTTGGTTGGAACAATTCCACAAGGAGGTCAATTATGTACTTTCACAAACATTTCAATTGAAGGAAATGTGTGAATATATTGGTTTTCTTGTTGCAACACATTAGTTCTAGCATCGAATAATACAATCACATCACCTCCAATTTTGGGGGCCACATCTCCAAATAATATTACATTATTGTATTAGGAATATTATTTGTTGTGGGATTTGGTGGGTCAATGGCAGCTGTTCTGACACTCGATGTCATGGATAACATGAAACTCTAAGTAAGTGTTATCTTTTTTTTTTTTTCTTTTTTTTGCTTCTTTTATGTTATCATACTTGCAAATGTACTCAAATGTGATAATTAATTTATGTTTTATTTTAAATTTTTCCATTAATAATCTTATTGTATTTGTAGAGTCTATACCCACTAAATTTGTTCTTCCAACACTACAGTTTTTAGAGGTGTGTGTTGGCCTTTATTGTTGGCTCGGTGAGCTTTTGCTTGAATATTATATAATGCTCGTTATATCTACTCTTATTTTGTGTTCTTCACACTAGGATTTAAAGAGGTCAGTGTTGTCTTTCATCTATTCTTATCTAAATAGGTGGCAGTATGATTTTTTTTATTTATGAATTTGAAATCCAATGTAATTTTAAATATAATTAAAAAAAATAAACATTTTATAAATGAATAAATTATTTTGTTGGATGCAAATTAAATGTAATGAAATTTTTTATTTTTTATAATGGATTTTAAACATATGTTTTTTAGAAATTCAACGAGTGATGGAGATGATAAGGTGGCAGGTGATAGGTTGCGGGAGTCGGTGATGATTGTTGATGGTTGCTATGGTGTTTGTGACCAGAGGCTATTAGCTGTAGGTGATGGTGGTCTTAAGTATTTTTAGTAGATAATGATCGCATGAGGTGACCGCTGGCAGTGTAGTGGTGGCTATCAAGGAAAAATTGTATATCAATATTCCTATTTTAATCGTAATATAAAAATTTGAAAGCATTAGAGGCAAGATTATACATAAATGTAATTTTTAAGGTAATTTTCAAGTTAATATTTTTTATAACATAATGCAAAAAATCATAAATTTAAATTACTAATTATTTTACAAAATAAATTATTTTAGCAAATTTGAAAACAAAATTAAAAATTTGTATGACATATAAAATAACTAAATTTTTTAGATTTTAAAAGATTGAATATTGTTAAAATAGTTTAAACATTAATGGAGACATATTTATTAATTAAAATATAGAAGATTATAATGGTAATACTTATTAGTAACCTAATGCACATGAACTCCATTATAAAAGATAGTGTTTTATGGATACTTCATCCAAGGTTAAATGTATGCTCCCACTATAATGGAAGGTTGAATTTGTTGTTAATAAATTAGCAATCTTGAAAATTTTGTTCATTGTGAATTTTTTTAGGAAACATAAGTAATGTTGATACTAATTGATTATAAGTTTGTGATTATACTTAACAGTTGCTCACTAAAAGTCCAAGTGGATGTCTGTGTACATATAGGACAATCTCAAGTATCAAATGGATTCACCCTCGATAAGAATGATCAATAGGAGTGCTCGCCCAAAATAAACCTTGCTTTGAGATGATTTTATTTGAACAAGGTTGGAGATAGGAGGGTATTCACCCTAAAAAAACTCACAGTATAGGAGCTCACCCATTGGGGACTTAATAAAGGATGCACACATTAAGTTTGACTGGTGAACTCATCTAACCAAGCCCTCATTTTAAGAGATGCTCACATTATTATAAAATAGCTATTTTGGTTTCTCTTTGTTCATGCTGTAATAATCATAAAATTTTTAAAATTATAATAATTCAAAAAATATGAAAATTCTACATATAACATTTTGACAATATCCTGATGAGCATAGTGACTCCAGGAAGAACCGAGCAAGTTCCCCTAATGTACTAAGCTCTCTAATTTATAGTAACTCTAGGGGTGGTATGTTGCACAATAATGTTGGGTCTTGGGCGTTGTGGTGCCAGTTACATTAAATATGTTTATAGTATATTTAATATAAATCCCTGCCTCCCACCACCCTTCCAATAATTTTAATTCCTTACAAAGGGGGGGGGGGGGGGGGGGGGGGGGAAGACAAGGGCCATAAAGGATGAAATATCAAAGATTTAATATAAATCCATGCCTCCCACCACCCTACCCATTTTATTAATTCTTATAAGCATTTTGACTATAATTTTATTAAATTTCACTAAATAAATTAATAGTTATGATTTTTGAAGTTAATGTAAAGTATGTAGATTTTTTAACCTTTCATATATTATAGCTGAAAAGTATATATAGGTTGTTAGTCCTTACGCAATTGTCCCAAGGCTAACCAAGAGGGAGGTGAATTTGCAATTTAAAAAATTCCCTCTTGAAATTTTAAGAAAACTATTTAATAATTTTAACACAATTTTATTCTTTTTCAAAATAATATTATCAACCACAAAGTTAAAATTACATAAAATAAAATTGTTGAAAAATAAAAGAATAAAAAGATTTGTAGTGGTTTGGTCCAACTAGACCTACATCCACTCACAGAAGACTCCCTCTTCAGGTATTGTACAATTACCAAGGTGACTCTCATTTTTCTCCCATAGCAAGGTGGAGAAGCCTTTACAATTATCTTCACTTTCATAATTCCCTAGTGCGATAGAGTACCATCATCCTTTCACACACTCTAAGTGTCAGCAGAGTACCATTGTCCTTTCGTAACTCCAAGTGTTGGTAGAGAACCGTCATCCTTTCACACCCTCCAAGTGTAGGTAGAGTACCGGCATTCTTTCACACTCTCTAAGTGTCGGCAGAGAATTGTTGTCCTTTATACCCTCCAAGTGTCGATTGAGTACTAGCATCCTTTCACACCCTCCTGGTGTCGGAAGCGAATCAAATCTTCTTTAAATAGTTAAAGAAGAGGATTGATAAGACTTACATATAGACTCTCCTTTCGGCAACCTTGTGAACCATTCATAATTTTCACCTGAAAAATCTCTCTACACACTCTCAAAACTTTCTTGCAATCACTCTCACACTTTTGCTCTCAAGAAAAATGAAGACATATTCATCCTAAGTTAGTTTTAAGAACATTATATATGAAATACACAAAAAACCATCAGAAAAACTAAAAATTTCAATTTTGAGCATCCACAATTGTATAGTACGATAGATGATTATCCCGTACGAATAGTTCTAAACTTGCTCGTACGATCCTATAAAAACAATTTTTGTATAAGCTGATCATACAAAAATTTTTCCATTAATCTAGATGAAATGATGCCCCATAATTTTTACTCTAGACATCGTCTGTACGAACTCTAGATCATCCCAGATAAACAGTTCAAAAATTTTACCTGTTTGTATGGATAAAAATGTTCTCATCATTTTTGTACTTTAGACGTCATCTGTAAAAACTACAGATTTTCTTGGACAAATAGTCCAAAAAAAATTCCTATTCATATGGAGGAAAATGTTCGCTTCATTTTTGTACTCTAGACGTCTATATGAAGCCAACTTCCTACAGTATGAACAGTACTTAGAAAATTTTTCCGTCCATGATTTGATTAACTTCTTTCTAGTGAAAATAATTGAACAAATTGTCTCGTATGATACGATATCGTATAGTGCGATTAATTTTTAAAAATTGTTAAGTTTTAACACTCCCCCAGTATGTGTGTGCATGGTTACCCCATTATAATCACACTCTCTTAGACTCAATAAAAATATAAAATACATACTCCATTTATAATGAACCCTAATCTAATTTGATTTGAAGTCTTCAACATTCTGAAGTATGATTTCCCTAAAATGTTAGTACACAAAAACAACAAAAGAAATATATCCAATATATGTTAGGAGATACAATAATCAAAATAGTAATATTTGGAATCATAAAAAATAAACATGATATGAAAGCAAAGTTATGAAAACTAAGTTGTAATAATCTCCCACTTTTTGATGATGGTAAAATAATTATTATTTGAGGTAATATTTAAAGAAAAAATTTCTCCTTTACTCCCCCTAAATGGGGAAAATTTTAAATGGATTGAAGCTGGTAGTGGCTTTAGGCAAGGTTGTCTCTTATAACCTTATCTTTTTATTATGTGTTCTCAGTTGATTTCTGATGCTTTTGCTTGTAAAGGGAGAAATATTGGTGTTAAGGTAGCTCCAAATTCACAAAGAATTTCTCACTTAATTTATGCTGATGATATTATAATACTTTTTGAAGCTAATCTTTGGAATGTAAGGAAGGTGAAGAGTATTGTTAACAAATACTGTAGATGGTTTAGATAGAAAATCAATTTCCAAAAATCATCTATGTTATTTGGGAAAATTATTAAGAGGAAGAAGGTAAGATGTATTTCTAAAGAAATGGGTGTAAAGGTGGTTAAGGAAATGAAATATTGGGGTGTGAAGATTGCATTACGAATATTGGTATATGTTAATTTCCAAAGTCTCATAGTAAAAGCTTCGAGTAGTTTAAATGTTTGGGGAAATAAATTTATATCTCTTGCATGGAAACTCATTCTTGCTAATGCTACGTTACTATCTATTCCTATATATTTATCAACTCATTTTCTAGTTCCTTTGGGGCAGTTGGGTGAGTTTGATAAAATGTGCAGTGATTTTTTGTGGAATAAACTTGATGGTAGCAGAGGACTTCATTATGTTGGTTGGGAGGTGTTGTGTTTGCCCAAGAAAAGAGGTGGTTGTGGGTTGAATTCTATTGCTTGCAGGATTGGCTCATTGAGGGCAAGATTGGTATGGAACTTCATTTCTAAACTAGATTCCTTGCTCAAAAGTTTTTTGGTATCTAAATAGGGTGAGAATATTTTCTATGCTAAACCAAAGAAGGGTGCGTCATCTACTTGGAAGATCATCTTAAATGGTGTTAAAGATCTTAGTCCAATTGTCCATTGGAGGATCAATACAGGATCTGAGATAAACATTATTAAAGATACATGGATCTTGGATAAATGTATTGAAAAATGGTCTACTTTTTTTGTTAATGTGAATGAAGAATTGGAATGTCTTTCTTGTTATATGAAAGATGGAAAATGGGATGAATGCCAATTGAGATAGGTCTTTGGTCAACATTTGCTGGATCTTGTGTTGTCCATCCCAATTTTTTCAGAAGATCAAAAGGATTCTTTGGAATTGTTGTTTAAATGTTCTGGGAAGTCTATCTCTAACTTAGCCTTTAAAAAAATCTAATGAAGATGGAAATGAGGATGATTGCTGGAGCTAGATAAATAAACTCAAGTTAAGGCCTGCTATTAAGTTGTTCTAGTGGTGTCTGAGAAGGAATGCAATTCCTTTGAACAATTTTCTTTTTAATAGAAAAATTTTGGAATTCAATTGTTATCCTAGAGGCTTCTTACAGATTGAAGATTCTAATCATGTTGCTTCTAGATGTTTAAAGATTTCAGAAGATGCTCGTGTTCTCAGTAGTTGGGGATTATCTATTCCTGCAGTTGATTCGCTTGATGTAGGTATTAATTGCCTAAAGAAACTTGCCATTTCTAATCCCTTTTGTGGGAACTTGTTCTATTTTGTTGTGTATGGATGCTGGATAAGCTGAAGTAAATTAATTCATGGAAAATAAGAGGATAGCTCTTCATTTATAGAAGCTAACTTTGTTAGCTTGGCTGTGGCTTCTTTTCAGAAGGACAAAACATGGGAGAACCGGGATGCAAATCAGCTTTGGCAACTATCTCTCTCTTCTTGGCATCCCCCATCTCCTAATTGGAACAAGGCTAATGTGGTCGCTTTTTTATTGGGTTCGAATAAAGCAACTGTAGGTGATGTTTTTCTGTGATTCGAAAGGTTGATTCTTGGGTGCCTTTGGTTTTAATTGTCTTCACTGGGGCAGCTCACAATTAGAAATTTAGTCTATTCTTTCCTTGAAGAGATTGATTCAAGATTAGATGCTAGAGTTTAATGGTATTATTACTGAAGGAGATAAATAAAATGTTATCAATTTGTTCCAAAGAGTTATGCTGAATAAAGATGGCATCAAGGTAGAAATTATTAGCCATAAGGATTTGGTTTTCCTTAATGATTTTAAACAAATTTTATTTCTTTCTGTTGATAAAGATTGTAATAAGTTAGCTGATATATGTGCTAACTAAGCTCTTATTTCAGATTTTGTTTGCGATGTAATTAGTGTTAATAATGTTCCTCCTTTTATTTCTTTGTTAAAGGAGGAATGTGATGGTTGTTCATAGGTTATGTTTGGTTCTTCAATAAAATTTTACTTAGTGAATTTCTAAAAAAAAAAAAAAAAAAGAATGACCAATGTAAATCTAGGGATTCTCATGAAGATAAAAAATCCTAAACACTAAAGAAAAAAAAGACACAAAATCATAAACAAATTTCAATAAAAAGTATGAACATAAAACATAAACACGAACATGAACACTCAAAAACATACACATAAAACATGCACACATCACAAATCAACCATCTATTAATCAAAGATACACACATCACACAACAAACATCAATCAATCAAATAATATTATTACTCCCCCTTTTGACAACAACAAAAAGGGAAGCAGAATTTGAAATGCTTCAATAGATAAACCAAAAGAATTGATCTAGAAAATATTTTTAAAATTAATTGCAATTACAATATTAATTCAATAATACTAAAAAGAAAAATAAAAAAAATTTAAATAAAAAAAAACTAAGATAAGAAAAGTTAATCAAGGTCATGATTTATGCAGAACAAATTGAGTAAAGATGATTATTGCAAAAATGACAAAATGAAAATAAGTTAACTTCAAATTCAATATAGAATTTAATATTTAATTAGATTAATTTGGATTAGAGATTAAATGATGGTGGAAAGAACACAATAAAAAAATTCCAATTGGCGACATTGAGTCTTTTTAAATATTTGTGACATACTTTATGCATATTTTCTATTTAGGCTAATTTTGTGCCTCTTTTCATTTTGCGAGCCAAGAACACAATGTATATTCATTTTGCGAGCTAGAAATTTAATTTTTTCACACATTGTGCATTTTCTTTTGATTTGTTTTTTTGGGTCTTTCCAAGATCAGTAATCTAAATCCAAATTTCACTAATAGTAAAAGTAAGTATATAGAAAAGAAAATAAAAAATAATAAGTCGTCAATATTGCAATAATGATATTCTAGTTATGTTTTCCTAAAAGAACATGAAATATATCTCCTTATCTAAATCCATTTATAATCTAATTTAAATTTTGAAAGATTAAATTTTTAGAAGGAAATTAATTTGTAAAGGAAATTAATTTATAACTCATTTCGATGATTAATATCAAAATGATTTTTCTTATAAGGCATACTAACATTTCAAAACGTAAGAAACAAACACATGTCTCCAAAACATGACATTTTTCATTGATATTAAAAGGATCAAATATATTCATTTTAAGGATATCAAATCTAAAAAAATACAACATCATCATAGAAAAAACTTAACAACAAACAAAAAACACAACTAGCATGAAAGAAAAAACTTCATAACATCACACGCAAAAGCTCGGTAGAAACAACAACAATGAAATACATCTAAAACTTGGAGGGGCCCTGATTTAGAGGAGGAGGCTGGTTAAACACTGAAAAATAGCTATTCGTTATAGCTACATTTATATTTACCAGGTAAAACTAACAATGGATCCAACGCATGTCCTCCTGGTATGTCGCATCCTCCTTATTTAAATGAGTCTCAATTTGATCAAAATGTTGATCAAAGTGATCTCCAAACAATCTAATCACTAGACCATTTCCTAAAAATAGTTTTGGTCGGGTCCTTGTGCAGGTATTGGAGCTCCCCATTCTCCCTTAGTATAATCACTAAAACTCTAATTTCTCCCAAATAGTGATCAAAACAAAGCATTGATAAAATAGATCGGGAGTTTAATGGGAGGATCAGGATGAATCAGTTTATACTTATTGTGAAGGATATACACAACAAGATGTCCTAATGCCACATTCTTTTTCCTCTTATGGTGCAGAAGTCTAATTTTAGAAAGATTGTATAGGTAATCCATAATGAGTTAGGCTTCATCAAATGGATTTTCAGTCATAATAAGATATGTGATAGTGGACAAGAGTGGAGTCTTATTCACTTGATCACCAGCTTTAGGAATAACGAAAGTTCTAAAAATTAGCTGGATGATTCAGGCATTTTGGTTCAAGGTATATACTAAAGATAAATAATTGACTAGGGAAACACCTCCAAGAATTTAGTTAATTTCAGTCCGGTCAAAGTTGATCTAGAGGTCATAGTGTGTGCTCTAATCCCTTGGATTCTCAAGCAAAGGTAGTTGCCTAAATCTTCTTTGATAATCTCTACATGCTGTCTTTGTACATAGGAACTTATCCTAGAGTTATCTTCACTGACTCTCAAGTTGGCTAAGAAATAATAAAAGGTTTTTTTTTTGTGATATGCATCGATAAGAGTGAGAATGAAGGATAGTTGAATGGAGGAAATTAGAGGCATTATGGAGAAAGGAAGATCATCATGGATTAGAAGTCAAGATGGGATGATCATAGCAGCAATGTACCTAAAATATACATCTTCATACTTCTTAGATAAGAAACTAGAATCAATAACACTCGAAGAAGAAGATCCCTTTAAACCATGAGGATGTTTGCTATAATTGGCCATTTTCTAGACAAGGGCTCTAGAGAGTTTTGAATGGAATAGAATGTGAATTAAAATTGATTTCAAAACCCTTCTATATAAAGAAAAATGATTACCAATCATATTGTACAAAAGTTTCTTCATACATATAATTTTTGAATCATATGGGACAATATATTTTTCATACATACAAATAGAAACAGCCAAAGATGAAATGATTTTTCGTAAAACATTATTTTTGAGGTGTCCTTTCATACAAGCTTTTTGACCATTCAATCCTATAGACGAAAATGTGTTTATTTGGGATAAACAAAATATTAAAGATTATTTTTAAAGTGGTTAGGTTCTTCCCTTACAGAAACTGACATCTAGATTATACAGACGAAAATGATTTCATCCGATATGATCAGTAATAAATAATTGAACCTAACTGGTAAATTATCCCCACATTTACAGATAAACCAATCCTAATTGTACCATACGATGGTGTCATCATATAGTACAAAACCTATAAAAATTTGAGTTTCGTGTGCTCATCTTCATAAGCTATTATGTATATGCTACAAAATTCATACATGATCAAAAATTATTTGTACAATAAAAAAGCACATTTAAGGAACAATATATGAAACTCAAAACAAGATCTAAAAAATAATTTTTCAAACAAGTGACATGCTTCTAGTTTGAACACACATAAAATTAAAAATAAAATAAAAACAAACGAACATAAACAAATAAATTAAACAAATAAAAACAGAAACAAACTAAACAGACACAAACATAGAACATATCAAGTTTGCAAAATATTTGATTTAAGCATTAATATCAATCACACCTAACCTTGTTCTGAAGGTTCTAAAAGTGTCAAAGGATAGTGGTTTTTTAAAAATATATGCAAGTTGATTTTCTGTAGAAACATGATTCAATTAAATTTCTCATTTGGCTATATAATTTCTGATGATGTCATGACTTATATCTATTTGTTTGGTTTTAGAATATTGGATAAGATTTTTTGAAATGTAAATGACACTAGTATTACTAAAAAAAATTGGAATTATGCCTATTGAAAATCCTAAATCAATCAATTATTGTTTCAATTAAAGTAATTATACTACACAACTACAAAAGTAATGTATTTAGCTTCAATACTAGACAGGGCTACATAATTCTTTTTACTACTGGACCAAGAATTTAAAGAATTTATTATGAATTGTTAAGTTCTAGATGTACTATTTTAATCAACCCTATAACCTGCAAAGTCTGAATCAAAATATCCAACAATTTCAAATGAAGAGTCGTACTTAGGATATAAAATTCCTAAGTTTTTAGTTCCCAAAAGATATCTCAAAATCATTTTTACTACCATCAAATGTGATTCTTTTGGATAAGATTGAAATCTAGCACAAAAATAAACACTAAACATTATATTTGCTATGCTAGCAGTTAAATAAAGAAATGATCCAATTATACCTCTAAATTTCTTTTGATCAATAGATTTTCCCTTTGGGTCCTTATCTAACTGAACTGAGGAATTCATTGGTGTAGTTATTGGTTTAGCATTGTTCATTTCATATTTCTTGAGGATGTCCTTAATATACTTTATCTGACTAAGAAAAGTTCCCTTTTCAATTTACTTAATGCTAAAACCAAAAAAATAACTCAGTTCTCCCATTAAACTCATTTCAAATTCACTACTCACTATTTTTGAAAAACTATCACAAAGATTTTTATTTGTAAATCCAAAAATGATATCATCAACATATATCTAAACAAGGAGTATGTCATCTCCTAATTTATTCAAAAAGAGAGTGGCGTTCACACATTTGTTTACAAATGATCTATCTAATAAGAAAGTGCTTAACCTCTCATACCAAACCTTACATGCCTGTTTCAATCCATACAATGCCTTTTCTAATTTAAACACATGATTAAGGAATTTAGAAATTTTAAAACCTAGAGGTTGTTCAGCATAAACATCCTCTTATATCACCCTATTCAGAAATGCACTCTTAACATATATTTGAAACAATTTAAATCCTTTAAAACAGGCAAATCATAACAAAACTCTAATTATTTCAAGTCTTGCTACAGGGGCAAAAGTCTCTTCAAAATCAATTCCTTCAATTTGATTATACCCTTTTGCCACCAATCTAGTCTTATTTTTAATCAGAACTCTTGAATCATTCATTTTAATTTTGAATACCCACTTAGTTCCAACTACACTTTAACACTTTGGCCTTTCTATCTATTCCCAAACATAATTTCTTACAAATTCAATTCTTCTTGCATGGCCATAATAAAAAATTAATTCGAAAGTACTTAATTAACATTTATAGGTTCAATCATTTGATATAAAGGTACAATGATTAACCTCTTAAATAAATCCATGTTAATCCTAACACCCTCACTAGATTAACCTAAAATCAATTCCTTAGGGTGATTTTTAGAAAATTTCAATTTTCTAGGAAAAGGGTTTTCAACTTTCACATTCTCTTCTAAATCAATCTTCTCTATTCTTTAGGAGTTAATTTCAATATATGGAGATAGCTGGTGGCATGGAGGAGATAGAAATGGTAAATCGACAACTTGGAAAATTTTGAATGAAGGAGCAATTCACTTAAAACCTATTCTTAGGTGGAGAGTGGTCGATGGAACTAAAATCAACGTAATGGAGGATAGTTGGCTTTTGGACAAGAGCTTAAATGATTGGCCTATTACAGCAAATTGTAATGATCTTCATGGGCTGCATTTATGTCATTTTATTACAGAACAGGGTACTTGGAATTCGGAGGAGTTAATGAAATTTTTTTCTGTAGAAGCTATTGAGCTGATTCAGGAGGTAAATATCAACAAGGATTTGAATGAAGACTTTATGGAAGAAATCAATTTTCCTTCTGGAAAATCTATTACAGCCAGAGCTGTTCGTGCGTCCAGGATATATAATTACAATGAAGATAGTATGGGGTTTTATAAATGGTTGAGAAGACTAAAGCTTTCTGTTCGCTGTGAGCTTTTCTGGTGGAGGATCAGTAATAATTCCATTCCTACAAATGATTATCTAAAAAGGAGAAGACTTAGTGATGATGACTGCTGTAGAAGAGGATGCCGTGAAAGTGAGAACTTGGAACATATAATTGTCAAATGCAAAGAATTGATTAAGATTCTTAAAAAGTTACAAGGTTGGGGGATTTATGTTCCAATTTTTGATTCAATGGCTGAAGGCTTAGTTGAATTAAAGCTCCTTAACACTATTGCTCCTAATAGTGTCAAAATTTACTGTGAGACGGTTTATCAGAATTGGAAAAATAGAAATGCTTTTCAACATGGAAATCCAGCCAATTCAGTAATTATTTCAGCTACGAATGTACTTTTTTCTGCTATTAATAATTCCAACCCGGTCATTGATAGCTGAGGTGCTAATCTCCCTAGGGAGTTTCAAAATTCTTGGTACCCTCCACCGCAAGACTGGATTAAAATCAATGTGGATGCATCCCTTATGTCTTCTTATTCGGCTGGAATAGGAGGTTGTTTTAGAGATCAAAAAGGAAGATTATTGCTTGCATTTGGAGAAAGGAAAACTCATTGGGATATTGTTCAGCTGGAAATGGAAGCTATTCAGACCCTTAGAAGATTCTTGCAACTGTGGATGATGGAGTATAGAGGAATAATAATTGAAGGAGATAATATCAATGTTATCAACTTCATAAGGAATTCTTTGAAGAAGAATAATTGGCATAGGATGGATTGGATCGAGAAGGATTTTATATTCTTGACCGACTTCAATAAGGTGATTCTTAATCATATTCATAGGAATTGTAATAAGGTAGCCGATTGTTGTGCTACTTTAGCTTTAGATTCTAGTTTTTATTTTGATAGTTCTTCTTTTGCTAGCATTCCTTCTTCTCTTTGTTTTCTTTTGAAGAAGGAATGTGAACCTCTTTAGTTGTATCTTGGTTTTTTTTCTCTATTAATTGCAATTTGCATTTCTCAAAAAAAAAAAATATAATCCTCTTCCAAACTTGGCTCTTCTGAAATACTAGATTCATCAAACACAACATGTGTGATCTCCTCAACTACTAAAGTTCTTTGGTTAAAAACTCTATATAATTTTCCAACACTAGAGTATCTAAGAAAAATTCTTTCATCATAATTGGAATCAAATTTTTCTAAAAAACATTTTTCATTATTAAGTGAACACCTTACATCTAAAAAACATACAAATGTGACAAATTTGGTGTTATACTCTTACGAAGCTCAAAGGGTGTTTTATTCAACTTGGATCTAATGTTCACCCTATTCAGAATATAAGACGCTATACTAACTACTGCAGCCTAAAAATTTTTTGGAAGTGAATACTCTGCCAATATGGCTCTACTGGCTTCAATTAATATTCTATTCTTTCTTTCAACTACCCCGTTCTACTGAGGGGTCATAGGTGCTAATAAATTATGATAAATTCTTTTCTCTTTACAAAATTCCTTAAATTTTTCTTTTTCAAATTCACCTCCATGATCACTTTGAATTGGAATGATTTCACATCCTAGTTTTTTTGAAACCAAGTCGAAAAGTTTCTAAATTTCTCGAATGATTCATGCTTATGGAATAAAAATTTAACTTAAGTGAATCTAAAAAAAGCATTAATAATCACAAATCCATATACTTTCCCTCCTAGACTTATAGTGCTACCCAATCCAAAAAGGTCCATAAGAATAATCTACAATGGTTTACTAGTTCTAAGATCTTTAATGGAATAAAAGGAAGACTTCACTTATTTTCTTAGTTGACATGCATCACACAAGTGATCCTTAGTAAAGTCTAATTTTGGTATACCTCTAATAAGTTCTTTTTGGGTAATTTTACTAAGATTTTTAATGCTAGTGTGACAAAATCTCCTATGTCATTATCATGATTCATCAGAAATTATTTTCAAACAAAAGCATTAGAAGATTTAATACAATTCAAATATAGCATATACATATTATTTACCCTAGTTCCATGCAGTACATTATTTCTATTTTGGCTTAATATATATGTAGCTAGTGGGAAAAAAATTTAACACTATAACCCTTATAACCCTTATCACATAGCTGAATACCCACTTAGTTCCAACTACACTTTGGCTTAATATGTAGCTATTTTGGATTAATACTCAATAGTTTATACTTTAAGCCTTCTATACGTAAAACATTCTCAATGAAAAAGTTTTTCTAATTTCTAATTATACATGTTCCTATCACTTTCCTAGTGGTATTATCTCCTAGTGTAATCTTGCCTCCATTCCTAGCTTCCAGTGATATGAATTATGCTGTATGTCAAGTTATATACTTTGAACATCCATTGTCTAGGTACCAAATGCTCTCACGAGGTCTTGTATGAGAGCATTTTTATAGGATAATTAAACGTTTGGCTTGAGAACCCAAACAAGTTTGGGTTCTCCTCTTAGTAAAATTAAAATAAATGCATATTTGATATGATTTATTTCATGCATCTTTGGCCTCCACACTAGGTATGATTTTCTATGAATAGTGCAAGTGTGGGATATGTACCCAATCATGGAACAAGAAAATTATTTAACTCCAGGAAAAAGATTTTTCAATTTATATACGTAAACTTGTCTTTTTCTAGGTTTTATAATTTTAGTTTTCTTTTTAGGATTAAAAAAATGTTCAGGTGTAGGTGGAATCCTATTCTTTTCATATACATTCAATTATGCTTTAAAGAATGAGTTTACACTTTCTAATACAGCATTGTCAACTTTTAAATAATGCTCAATACTATCAGATTTATCCATAAAAGTTTTAAAATCTTTTTTAAGTTTAGTGTGGGATAATTTTAATAACTCATGCTATTTATTTAATTCTTCGTACTTATCTAACAATTTCATGTAGCTGCTATCAATTACTGCATATTCTTTCTTAAGGATTTCATGCTCTTTTTATAGTTCAAGAATATCTAAATTCAACCTAGCATGCATTTGTTAAGTTTTTTATATGCTGTATGAATACTTTCAAGAAATTCAACTAACTCATCATAAGTTAAGTCATATAGCTCTTCTTGATCTAACTGATCAAGCTTGTTGGCCATCAAACATAGGTTGGTGACTTCTTCCTCTACTTCTGTTTCTGATGAATATGAAGCTAAGTCTGCCCAAAAGGCTCTTTATAACCTCTTTATGCCCTTCCTCACATTTCTTTTCTCCTCCACTTTCTCATTGCTAAAATTATCTTTTTGATTAGGGAAATTAGATTTAATGTGTCCAGGCTTCCTGCATTCATAGATAATCACATTGTTAGAAGCCTTAATATTTTTGTGGAACTTACCTTTATTCCACCGCTGGCATCTCATTTGTTTCCTCTTTAGAAAACTCCTAAATTACCACATCATCAAAGCAATATCATCTTCATCCTTGGGCTAAGATTGATCACTCTCTATGTCATCCACTTTTAAAGCTACATTCTTCTCCTTTCAATTCTCACCTGTATCAATCAATCTTTGAGTCACTTCTTGCATATAAGTAATTAATGATCCAAGAAGATTGCTAATGGAATAAATAGTTAAATCTTTAGACTCTATAATAATAGTTATTTTAGCTTTATAATCTAGAGGTAAATAATGAAATATTTTATTAACTTTTTCTACATTCAATTAATTCCTTACCTAAAGCATGCAAGCAGGTGACTATTTGAGTAAAACATGTGTACATGTTAGTGATCGATTCATTTAGTTTCATATGAAATAGTTTTTAATCATGCAACAGAATATTTAATCTAGATAATTTCAGTTCGTTAGTCCCTTCATATATGATACAAAATTTATCCCAATTTTTTTTCCACTTTTATAGGTAAAAACATGAATGTAGTCTTCATATTTAAGTGCAAAAAAAAAAAAACTATTCAAATATTTTGCATTTAATTGAGGTAAGTCTCATTCTTCTATAGTCCAGTCAGCAAATGGTGTTTTATTTCTAATGCCATCTACAAGTCTAGTTGGCCTAGTGTATCCTTCTTGTAATAAAATTCACTTGCAATAATCAAGCGATTGAAGAAAAGTTGACATTCTTATTTTCCAAAAATGAAAAGGTGTATTATCAAACAATGAAGGTCTAGTAATCAAATACTTTTCAGGCATGTTACAGTTTCCAAAAGTAACCATAATCAATTTTAAAAATTTAATCTAAACTTTATATTTTAAATTAGCTCTGGTACCACTTGAAAAGTCCATATAGATTTTTAGGCCTAACGCAATTGTCCAAAGGCTAACCAAGAGGGATGGGTGAATTAGTGACTTATAAAATCCCCTCTTGAAATTTTAAGAAAACTGTTTAATAATTTTAACAAAATTTAAATTGCATAAAATAAAAATGCTAAAAATAAAAAAGAACACAAAAATTTATAGTGGTTCAATCTAACTAGACCTACATCCTGAAGACTCCCTCTTCAGGTATTACACTATTACCAAAGTGACTCTCCTTTTGCTCCAATAATAAGGCAGAGAAACCTTTATAATTATCATGTCATCCACTAATCCCTAGTGCAGTAGAGTACCATCATCCTTTCAGACCCTCCAAGTGTCTACAAAGTTCTATCATCCTTTCACACTCTCCAAGTATCCACAAAGAACCATCATCCTTTCACACCATCCAAGTGTCGATAGAGTATAGGCATCCTTTCACACTCTCTAAGTGTTAGTAGAGAATCGTTGCCCTTTCATACCCTCTAAGTGCTGGTAGAGCACCAACATCCTTTCACACCCTCCTGGTGTTATCATAAAACTAGATATTCTTCAAAGATCTTCTCACGAGCAACTCCAAAGAAGCTGGGAAGAGGATTGACAAGACTTACATAGAGATTCCCCCATTTCAGTAACCTTGTGAACCCTTCATAATTTCCAATTGAAAAATCTCTCTCTACACTCTCAAAACAGTCTCCCAATCACTCTCACAATTTTTATCTTGAGAAAAATGAAGAAGGAATCATCCTAAGTCAGTTTTAAGAACCTTATATATAAAAGACACAAAAAATCATCTAGAAAATTAAAATTTTCAATTTTGAGCATCTTCGATCGTACAGTATGATACACGATCATCCCATACGAATAGTTTAAAATTTGCTCATATGATCCTATACAAACCAATTTCGTATAAGCTAATTATACAATATGAAATTAATATTTTATGATATGAATAGCTACAAAATAATTTCTACTTGTTTGGACGAAAGGATACCTTACAATTTCATTTTCTGGATGTCGTATGTACGAACTCCATATTATCACGGATGAACAGTTGAAAGATTTTACCCATTTGTATAGAAAAAATGTTCGCATCATTTTTGTACTCTAGACGTCGTATGTATGAACTCTAGATCATCTCGAAGGAATAATTCAAAAATTTTACGTGTTCATATGGGCAAAAATGTTTGCATCATTTTTGTACTCTAAACGTTGTCTGTATGAGCTATAGATCATCCCATAAGAGAAATTTAATAAATTTTCTGGTTTGTATAGATGAAAATTTTCACTTCATTTTCTTACTATGGACATCGTCTGTATAAAGCCAACTTTGTACAGTACAAATAGTACTTAGAAAAAATTTTCATCCGTGATTCGATTAAATACTTAATAGAGGAAATAACTGAATAAATTATCCCGTAATATAACATTTATAATATAATTAATTTTTTTAAAAATGGTTAAGTTTTAACAATTCCTCAATGTGTGTGTGAACCGTTACTCAATTACAATCACATTTTCTCAAACTCAAAAAAAATGTAAAATACATATTGCATTTACAATGTACCGTAATCTAATCTGAATTGAAGTCTTTAACCCTTTAAAGTATAATTTTCCTATAATATTAGTACACATAAATAATAAAAGCAATATATCCAATATATATTGTAAGATACATTAACTAAAATAATAATAATCTTTGGAATCATAAAAAATATACATGATATGAAAACATAGTAATGAAAACAAAGTTACAACAATAGAATTTCATATAAGATTTTGAATTATTTAAATAAAATAGTTTTATGTAAGAAAAATTTGACATTTTGAGGTAAGCAATAAAGGTTAACTATAAACACTAAAATTAATATGGGTTAGCTACTAAAATATAATACCTTATACATGAGGGTGTGTTGACAATATTTTCTTCAAAAATAGATTTTTGGTATAAACCTGGATGTTAGCTTGTAACCAATTATTTAAATTATGTCAATAAACAGAGAGTGATGACTCATTATTAATTTATCGAAAGCCACGAACAAACTAAATTAAGATTTTTGAACAATAATTGTATGATAGTGATTATTGACCAATTGGTGGATAATTGGAATTAAATTAAATACTAAAGACCAATAGGGCAGTAATTATTATTATTATTTTTTTTTTTTTGAGTAAAGGATGCATCTAGCATTAATGAAAATCAAGAGAATACAAAGGGCATCTACTAAGAGACTCCATGACAGTCCTTCCTAAACAAGTGTAAAAAACTTGTTGGAAGTTCTGTTTCAACAAAGGAGTCCCAAAAAAAAACCGCCTAACAAAGCAAACTTGACACAATAATCGGCCAATTTATTACAATCTCTAAGAGTAAAGAGAAAAAGAATATTTTTGAACACTTGTAGGAAAGAGAGATCCATTTTTGTGCCTTTATTAGTCTTCATTTTTATAGAATCTTGGAGCATCTTTATGATATTCACATTGTCTCCTTCAATGATTATCCCCTTATATTCACAAAACCAATCTTGAATGTATTTTTCCATCATAAGAATTGCTTTAAGTTCCAGATGAGCAACATCCCAATGCATCATCCTCTTTCCATAAGCACATATCATTCTTCCTTTGCAATCTCTGAGTAGCCCTGCTATTCCCGTCAGGTTCGATTTCAACAAAGCAACATCTACATTCAATTTTAACCGACCTTCATGAGGGGGGCCCCAAGCTTTAGACAGCAATTGCTGATTAGTGCTCCAGTTCTTCTCGGTTGGTATAGATTGAAAGGATGATGCTTGAGATATGACTTCAGCTGCTATGTATGCAATGGGAAGTTCTGAATTTCCGTGTTTGCACAGATTCCGTGACCTCTAGCTATAATAAACGGTCAATGCATAAATTTTTGCAAGATCATTGTCATCTCTAGAACCGAGTTCTTCAATGCATTCATCAATATTTTGAAAAGAAGGAACATTAAAACCCCAGTTTCTCAATTTCAGTATAATCTCCAAAAGCTTACCACATTTAGTGGTAATATGCTCTGTATCTTCATTCGTCTTGCATCCGCTAGGACAATCTGAATTATTAGATAATTTTCTATAGCTTAACCAGGAATTAGATGGTAGTGCATCATTAAGCACTCTCCACCAAAACAAATGAGTTCTCTGGTTGAGTATCAGCTTTTTCAGCCAATTGGACTTGCTTAGATTGCTGTCAAGATTCCTGTTATTGGCTTCAGTACATAGAGATGATATCATCTTCCCTAAATTGCTGCATAATAATTCTAGCTTATCTTCTTTGTTAACCTCCCCTTTATCCATTTGTTGTATTAGATTTATCATGTCTAGAGAAAAAATCAGCTAATTTCTCTAAATTCCAATTTCCATCTTGATCCATAAGAAAGGATACCTTTTTATCTGAGAGATCTGCTACATTGGACGTTGCAGGCCAATTGTTAAGGTTACGATCTAGAATCCAGTTGTCATTGGTAATGTTAATGCTATTACTATTATTAACTTCCCATCTTACAATTGGTTTCAAAAATTTGATGCCATCTTTGATGATTTTCCAAGCTGATGATGAACCTTTCTTCATACCTTCCTCCCATATTTTGTCACCATATTTCCTTTTGAGAATTTTACAGAGCAATGAGTCGTTGTTCTGTAAATACATCCACGCCATTCTTTCTCTTAAAGGTCTCTTCCTTTCTGATGCACCGTGGATGACAAAACCTCCCAAACTGGTAGGTAGGCATAGATTTGACCAAGCAATATAGTGCATTCCTTGGTTTCCATTTTCTTTATGCCACAAAAATTCTTACATATTTTGTCAATATTTAGAAAAATTCTTTTAGGAACTAGGGAATGAGATACCTGGTAAGAAATCATACTTGAGTAGGCTGATTTGATGAGGATTATTCCGCCAGCCAATGATAACCATCTTGATCCCCATGAGTTAAGTTTGTTCATAGCCGTTTCAATGGTGTTGCTAAAATCTTCAGTTTTAACTCTCCTTAAAGCCAACTTGATGCCCAAATAACTAAGTTCCTTGACTTCTTTGTATCCCAATATTTTGTTTAGCATTCTTCTTCTTTTCCTGGATTCTCTTTTACCATATAAGACCATGGATTTTTGGGAGTTTATTGCTTGTCCTGTCCAGCCGCAGTAATTTTTGAGTATGATCTTCAAAGCTCTAGCATTATCACTAGAGGCCTCGGGTACAACAAGAATATCATCTGAAAACATCATATGAGGGTTGATGATATTGAAAAAAAAACTGCAATAAAATTGGATGTCCTATCTTTTTATTCATAATAACATCCATGTTTATAATATTTTGATAACCTTTAAATTTATTGATATATAGAAATGATGTTGAATTGATAAAACCCATAATAATATTGTTATAACATAGAATATCATTTGATTGAGATATTAATAGATGTTATTAGACATGCTTATGAAACTTATTATTATAAAATACTTGAAAGTTCAAAAAGGTTATTTGACCTATTAGATTTGTCCCAATACTAACCAAGGAGGTGGGGGGGGGGGGGTGAATTGGTAATTTAAAAATCTCTTGGTAATTTAGAAAATTGATTTTAGGTTTTTAGCATAACAATAAATTTTCAACCACTAAAATTAAATGTGCTGAACATTAAAATGCTTTAAAAATAAAGGAATAGAAGAACACTAAATTTTATAGTGGTTCTATCCAACTAGACATAGTCCACTCCCTGAAGACTCCTTCAGGTATTGCACTATATCAAAGTGACTCTCATTTTGCTCCCACAATAAGACAAAATGCCCTTAAAATAAACTCTCTTCTACTAACCACAGTACGACAGAGTACCATCATCCTTTCTCACCAGCCTAGTGATGGTAGAGTACCAACATCCTTTCTTACCCTCCTGGTGATGGTAGAGTACCAATATCCATTTTCACCCTACTGGTGATGGTAGAGTACCGTTGTTCTTTCTCACCCTCTTGATGTCGATAAAGTATTAATGTCCTTTTTTACCATCCTGGTGATAGCAGAGTACCAATGTCCTTTTTCACCCTCTTGGCGATGGTAGAGTACTAGATCTACTTCAAAGTTCTTCTCTCAAGTGTCTTCAAAGAAGTAGGGTAGAGATTTGAAGTACACATAAAGAGATCCTTACCTTTGGGCAATCTTGTGAACCCTTAATAATTTCTAGTTGTAAGATCTCTCAAACTTCACTCCCAAATACTCTCACAAAACACTCTATTTTTCACTCTCAAGAGAAAAATATTCAATAAGAGATTTAGTGACAGTTTTTTAGGAGTCTTATATATGAAAAATAAGAGAGAGAGAAAGCGTTCATGTTTCAATTTTTTCTTTCGCGGGCTTTTTGTTTGGCAGATTTCGGCGAGATTGATGGTGGTTCCTGGCCGCCGGCAGCGGATTGCCGGCGGTAATCATCCATCTGATTGCTCTTGTGCTGTTAAGATCAAATCATCTGATCATAGTCTCTACAGAAGTCGGAATGAAGATTTTGCTTTGATAAAAAAACCTTCTAATCTAGTTATCAATGAAGGATTCCAACCCCCTCTAAGCGTAGATCCTTCAATGGAAGGAAAAGGTAAAGGAGTTCTTGAAGATCGAACAGCGATCATGTATAATAATTGAAAAAGCCCAGGTTCTGTTGTAGAACAGGGTATTGAGTCAACTTATGTTGCAGAATAGAATATTGATTCAATTTATGTTTCAAATGTTGCACTGAAGGTTAACGAGTTTACAAGAAGAAAAGATTTTGATCGTATGGAAGAGAAAAATAAAAATCATGCGGTTTCCTTTAAGAAGGAAGATGGAATTTCTGTTCCTATTAACGAAAATGGTTCTGATCCAGCGACTAGCTTTGTGTCAGCATGGCAAAAAACTCAACATATTAAGTTGAGCTATAATTCAAATTCTACTCAGATGTCAGAAGATGGTATGGCTGTGAAACTTTATCCGGTTAAGGAATTGGCAAATGCTCAAATTTTAAAGAAGTCTCATGTTATAAAGGTTCTTGGACAGAATATCCCATTTTCGGTTTGTAGTCAGGAGCTTAGAAGACAATGGAGTAAGATTGGCAGTTTTCACCTAACCACCTTGGGAAATAATTAGATTCCTTGTTCGTTTACAAATAGGTTGTCGGCCATCAAACATAGGTTTGTGACTTCTTCCTCTACTTTTGTTTCTGATGAATATGAAGCTGAGTCTGCCCAAAAGGCTCTTTATAACCTCTTTATGCCCTTCCTCACATTTCTTTTCTCCTCCACTTTCTCATTGCTAAAATTATCTTTTAGATTAGGGCAATTAGATTTAATGTGTCCAGGCTTCCTGCATTCATACATAATCACATTGTTAGAAGCCTTAATATTTTTGTGGAACTTGGTATATTGGGAATCACATCATTGGAATGGATAGATGGACTGCTTCATTCTCTAATTTAATGCTAAAGGGGGTATCTTCTCCGGTGTGGATTCGCTTCCCTGGTTTGTCGTTAAGCTGCTGGGATGAGGAAAATATTACAAAGATCGCTTCGATGATTGGAACTCCTATGCTTTTTATGGGAATTTTCTTGAATGGGGGAAGAGGGAATATTCCAGGTGCTGTGTTCGAATTAACATGGAAAGGCAAATCCTGTTGGGAGTTTGAATTGAAGGAAAACATGGAAGATCATTTCAAAAAGTGGAGTATAAAAAGTTAACTTCACTTTGTTTTCATTGTGGAAGAGTGTGTCACAGAAAAGGTTGTTGTCCTGAAATTATTAATATCCCAGCTTAAAAGGCAATGGTGAATGATTCAAGTGAAAATGTGAATCTGAAAAATGACTTGGAAAGATAAGAACTTAAAAAAGCAAAGTAAGGATGAATATGGACCCTGGATACATGTTAAATTTAAAAACAATATATTCAAAAAACAGTGGAAGAATAAGGAGAATTCTAGACAAACTAAATAGGTTTATAAACCTGTTGAAAATGTGGCAGAAAATCTGGGAGGTACACAGGAAGGTGCACAAGATGAGATTATTTCCTCTGTTGTTGAATTGAAAGGTAAAGCTACTTGTTATGTAGAGGCTAAAGGTGCTGAAGTTGTTCGTGCTCATAACCGAAGAAATGTCATTAGCAAAAATAAATTTCAGGTACTGGAAGAAGATATGGAAGAAGGGGAAATGCCGGAAATAGAATCCTCTGATTATCTTACTGAGAGCAAGTCTATAGATATTATAGAAGGGGATAATTATCTTGGAAAACTTGGTGCTGTTGAAGCTCAGAATAATACAGATTCTTTAGTTACCTTGACGAGCTCAGATAAAGTCAAGCTATCCAAAGAATTAAGATCGTTAGGTCCTGTGGAGGCTGAGCAAAGAAAAAGGAAAGGTGGAAAGAAGAACATTAAAATAATGGGGGTTAATTCCCCTGTTGTTTTATAATGGCGTCAGTTATTGTCTGGAATTGCAGGGGGGCTAGAAAGAGGGAGGCCTCCCTTTATCTTAGGGAGATTGTAAAGGAAAATGATTGTTTTCTTGTTGGTTTTACTGAAATAAAGATTTATTGCTTGGATAGACAGGACATTGATTCCATTGTTGGAACTGATTGGGATTACATTTTTCAGCCTGCAGTTGGTCTCTCCGGAGGAATTCTGGTGCTATGGAAAAGGCATTTGGCTTCTTTTGCAGTTAGTAAATTTTCTACCCAGTTAATTATGGGAAAACTCAATATTAATGCTTTAGGCAGTTGGAAGGTGGAAACTGTATACGGTGGTAAGGATTTTCAAGCCCGCAGATCTCTTTGGCAATTGCTTGAAGTCGGTATGCAGGGAGATACTCCGGCTATCATAGGTGGTGACTTCAATTGCATCCTTTCTAAGGATGATAAGAAAGGAGGGAAGAGGTTCTAATTCTCTTGTGGACCTAAGAAGATGAATATGTTCCTGACTAATAATGATTTCCATGATCTTGGCTATATTGGACCAAGGCTCACTTGGTGTAACAATAAAGAAGGCAACTCTAGAATTTGGGAGAGGTTAGATAGATGCTTCTTAAATCCTATTGCTTTACAAAGCATTCCTATGGGCAAGGTGAGACATCTTCCAAGGGTTGCTTCAGTTCATGCCCCCATAGTTTTAAATATTATTGAACCTCAAAATCAGAAAACTAAGTTTTTGAGATTTGAAGACACTTGGAAATCATATCCTGCGGTTTGGAACATTACGGTGAAGGCATGGAGGAAGTCTGATTATGGTTCCAGTGCTGAAATTTTGCAGAGGAAATTAAAAAGAACTTTGAAAGCTCTACACTATTGGAACAGGAACAAGTGTAAGGAATTGAATTTGCTGAAAGAGGAACTGAAAAAAGACATTCTTCAACTACAGCTGGATGAGGCTAATGGTGAGGGGCTCACAAATGAAAAACTAAGGTTTTGAGAAGTAAAGTGCATGAATTAAATGTCATGTTGGGTAGATTATCCACTTGGTGGAATCAAAGAGCAAAAACAAGATGGCATCAAGAAGGTGATAGTAATTCTAGTTATTTTCATCAATTTGCTTCGGATAAGAAGAATGACAATCTAATTTGGCAAATTAAGAATGATAATGACCAATTGGTAGAAGATTTTGTTCAAATTGAGGAGGTCTTCCATAAGTTTTTTTGTAAAAAATGGGCTCATAGAGACTGTCAGTTATCGGGTTGGCCTTCTATACCGGCAAATCTGCTGCTTTCTGTTGAGGAGGTTAACATCTTAAAAGCTGATTTCACTTAGGAATTAATTAAGGTGGTCTTCATTCAAGGTAACAATAAGTCCCCGGGATTAGATGGCATTACAACTTCATTTTTAAAAATTTTTTGGAAGATTGTGGAAGAATATACTTGGAAGGCTATGGATAGTTTTTTTAAGACTGGTTGTATGCATGATGATTGGAAGGACATGTTAGTAATTTTAATCCCAAAAATAAAAAATCCTTCCATTCCGTCCAACTTTAGGCCGATTAGCTTATGCCAGACCACTTACAAGATTGTAGCAACTATGATTCTAAACAGAATGAAGAGTTGTATTTCTAAATATTTCATTGAAGAACAAGCGGTGTTTCTTAATGGTCGATCCTTATCTGATCATTTCCTTATTCCTCAAGAGATTTTCCTCAAACTGAGAGTTTCAAAAAATAAAAAAGGTTTTATGGTGATTAAACTTGATATGGAGCAAGCTTTTAACAATATGAGCTAGGATGCTTTAGAACAAGTTTTACAAATTTTTGGAGTACCGAGGAATCAGATTATTCTGATTTTGGAATGTGTCAAGAATGCTAGATTTTCCTTCATTATTAATGATAAAATGTCCAAGTGGATCACTGCTGGAAACGGCTTTCGTCAAGGTTGCCCCCTCTCCCCTTATCTTTTTATTTTGTGCTCACAACTGTTTTCTATTGCTATGGAAAATGAGGGTCAAGACTTGGGAATTCAAATTTCATAAAGATCTCAAAAAATCAGCCATTTGTTATACGCTGATGATGTGCTGATCTTCTCTCAAGCTTCTAAGAAGTTGTCTACTAAATTACTAAACATTGTGTCAAAATTCTGTACTTAGACTGGATTGAAAGTTAACAATGCCAAATCCCAAATTCTATTTAGTAAAAGCATGAACAAAGCTGAGATGGTTCGATTCAAGACGATACTGAATTTCAGAACGGTTAAAGTGCTACAGTATTTGGGAATTCAGCTTTTGCTTAGAAGACCAGTTACTTCGGACTTTCAGTTCCTCATTGATATAGTTTTGCAAAGACTAAATACTTGGGAAGGAAAGTGTCTCTCATTGGCTGGAAAAATTATATTGGCAAAAACATCACTGCTAACTATTCCAAACTTTGTTTCGACTCATAGTATGGTGCCGAAAAAAATTCTTCAGATTATTGATAGATGATGTAGAAATTTCATTTGGAACAAGATAAATGGTAAGAAGGGGTTGCACTATGTAGCTTTGAGTACACTTTGCATATCAGAAAAGGAGGGCTGAGCTTCCATTCTGCTAGTGAGAGAGCAGGGCCTCTTAATGCTAGACTGACTTGGAGGATAATTCTGCATAATGACTCTTTGCTATCCCGTACTGTTTCAGCCAAGTATGGAGACCTATTAGGGAAGACCAATAATAAAGGTAACACTTTTGTTTCCTGGAGAATATTACAAGAAGGAGCTAGAAACTTGAAACCTCTTTTGAGGTGGAGCGTAGTTAATGGAAGGAAATTTGATGTTCTTAAAGATACATGGTTATTAGATAAAGGTTTCTATGAATGGCCAGTTACTGTTGAATGTGTGGGCTTAGAAGGTTTAAAGCTTAACTACTTTATTGATTCAAATGGTTCCTGGAAGATTGAAGATCTGCACTGTTACTTTAATGAGGACCTGATTGCTATTATCTTACAAATCAAGAGTGAAAGTGATGCTTATGAAGATTTCCTGGAGGAGATTCATTCATTATCAGGCAAATCTATTATAGCTCGTGCATTTGAGGCTCATTGTAATAATCAATTATGTGAGATGGATTCGGCTTTTACTACCTGGCTAAAAAAATTGAAACTAACTGCACGAGTTGAACTATTTTGGTGGAGAATGAGTAGAGGTGCAATCCCAACAAATGAGTTTTTGAAATATAGGAAACTCAGTGATGAGGATCATTGTCCTAGAGGTTGTGGAGGAAGTGAAAATCTATCACATATTACAATTAAATGTAAACATCTACAGGAAGTGCTAAGGAAAATACAGGATTGGGGTCTGTTTGCTCCGATTTTTGAATCCCTGGAGGACTGTCTACGTGATTTAAAAGGTCTTTTAGTGTCAGCACCGAATATATTTATTCTATACTGCAATGCAGAAAATTGGAATTGGAGAAATAGAAATGAGGTGGCACATGGAAAAGCAGCAATTTTAGTTTCGGCTACTGCAGCAAATGTGTTATCCACATCTTTCTTATCTGTTAATCCTCTCATTGCTAGCTGGGGTGCTAATCTCCCTAGGGAGTTTCAAACAGTTTGGCACCCTTCACCGCTGGGATTGATTAAGATCAATGTGGATGCGGCTCTACTTTCATAATATGTTGCTGGGATTGGTGGCTGTTTTAGATATGATAAAGGCAGACTATTGGAGGCTTTTAGTGAGAATAAAGTTCATTGGGATATTGCTAATCTTGAACATGAAGCTGCGATGACAGTCAGGAAGTACCTACAACTGTGGATGATGGAATGCAAAGGACTTATAATTGAAGGCGATAACATCAACGTTATCAAATTCATTCAAAATTCTTTGGATAAAGCGAAGTGGCAATGCTTAAATCGGATAGAAGAGAATCTTCTATTCTTGGCTGATTTTAATAAGGTAATTTTTAATCATATTCTTAGAGAATGTAATAAAGTAGCCGATATGTGTGCTACTTTAGCTTTAGATAACAATTTTTGCTTTGATAGCTTTTCTTTTGCGAACATTCCTTCTTCTCTAGGACTTCTTCTGAAGAAGGAATGTGAACACCTGCTTTAGTCTGTACTTTGTTTTCTTTCCCTTTTAATGCATTTGCTGATGCAATTTTCAAATATATATATATATATATATATATATATATATATATATATATATATATATATATATATAAGAAAAATCACCCAGAAAATTGAAAATTTCAAATTTAATATTCTTGGATCATACTTTAAACATATGAACAATTGAAAAATCCATGTACAATCTAGTATGAATTGATTTTGTACTCTATAAGTTGTATGTATGAACTAACATCATATAGTACTAATTGTTCAGAACTGAACAGGTTTGTCCGATATAATTTTATACGAATGCATTTTGTACACTGATCATTGTATGTATGAATCCTATATTATATAGTATGAACTGTTAAATAAAATCATGCTTCAAATGGTATGAACATTTACGAACCCATTTCATACTATGGATATCATCTGTGCAAATTCAGTTTTGTATAGTATGAACAATTCAAAAATTGATTAGTTTGAATGGGATGAAATTGTATGCACCTTGTTCATACTCTGGATGTCATCTGTAAAAATCACTTTTCGTACAATATGAACAATTTAAAAAATTTATGTGTTCATATGGGACAAACTAGTACACACCCATTTGGTACTCTAGACATAATTTGTAGAATCACACTTCATACGAGACGAATTGGTATGCACCCATTTCATACTCTGGACATCGTCAATATGAATCTCACTTAGTATAGTACAAAAAGTTTAAAAGAAAATTTTCATGGCATGATTCGATTAACTTCGCTCTGGAGGAACTACCAAAACAAATTATCCAGTACAAAATGAAAATTGTAAAGTACAATTAGATAAAAAATTTAAACTCACTCCCCCAGTGTGTACATACACGGTTACCCAATTACAATCATACTCTCTCAAACTCAAGAAAAATAGAAAAAGTACAGACTTTATTACAGGAAATGTTAATCTAATCTATCTTGAAGTCTTCGGCAGTCTAGAGTATTATTTTCCTGAAATATTAGTACATACAAACAACGCAAAAAAAAATATATATCCAATGTATGTTAGGAGAAACAATGATCACAGCAATAATATTTTGGTATCATCAAAAACTCACATGATAAAAACATAGTTTTGAAATCTAAGTTGCAATAATCTTCCCCTTTTTTATGATGGAAAAACAATTATTGTTTGAGTTAATACTAAAGGAAAATTTTCTCCTAAGCTCCCCCTAATTGAATTATCAATTTAAAATAAGGGATTCCCATCAAAATCAAAACCACATTAATAAATTAAGAAGAACAAAAACTTAAACAAAAACAAAAATGCATAATAAACATGCACAGACATTAACACAATACACACATCACAAAAATTACGTAAACAATAATCATACAACAAATAATCATACACACATACATCAAATAATACATCAAACAATAACTAAAGAATCAAACAATAACTAATGACTCCCCCTTTTGACAACAACAAAAATGAAAGTATCTCTTGAAAAGATAAATTTTCAATGGATAAATCAAAATGGATGATGGAGAAAAAGATTTTAAAATAATTACAAATACAACATTAACATCCTAATACTAAAAGAAAATTTTAATTTTAAATCAAAGAAATATTAAGATAAGAAAAGTCAACCATGTTCACTATTCATTTTAGGCAGATCAAGAAAAAATAATTATTACAAAAATGATGAAATAAAGATCCATTAGTTTCTTATTCAACAGTGAAGATTATTTCCAATTATATAGATTTGTTTAAGAGATAGAAATTTAAATGAAAGAACAATATGAATTTTTTCACTTCGTGACATTGTGTATCTTTCAATTTTTATGGCACACTTTGTGCAACTTGTTAGTTTGGACTAATTTTGTACCTCTTTTTACTTTGGTGAACATTGCACATCTTTTAAACTTTGGCACACTTTGTGTATCTTTTTATAATTTAGATCTTTCTAATATCAATAAATCTTAAAATAAATTCCAATATTTAACAAAATCAAACACATTGAAAAAGAGATAAAATAAAAATAAGACATCTACTTTGGAACAATTATAGCTAAATAATATTTTTCTATAAGGACATAAAATTGATCTTCTAATCTACATCTAATCTTAATTTAATTTAAAATTTTAAGAGATTAAATTTTGCAAGAAAATTAATTTTTAGAGCAAAGTAATATGAAATTTCACTTTAATGATCAACAACAAATGAGTTGTCTCTAAAAACTTATACAATTCAAGAAGAGAATTTTTAATACAAGTCAAAACATCATTTTATTTAACACTTATAACACATATAAATAATACATCATGCTACAAATGGAGGAACCACAACATTAAGAAACCAACATATGAAATCACAAGAAACATCTCAATAACAAGTACAAAATCTCAAAAAAAAAAGTACAACACAAAAGTAACAACTAAAATCTTAAGGGACCTTGGTCTAGAGGTGGCCGAGGGATGAACATCATAAATTAGCTACTTATCATAGCTATATTATTGTTGATCGAGTTGAATTATCCTCTAATCTACCCCATGTCTTCATTGTACCTTACATCCTGCTAGTTTAGGTGATTCTCAATTTGATCAAAATGTTGATCAAAATCAGATTCCAGTCTGCCAAATTGATGGACCATTTCTTGATAGAAGTTTTGATCGAGTTCAGGAATAGGTGTAGGTGCTGGAGAGGGGCTCCTTCTTCTCTCTCAGAATCTTCTCCTTTAGATCCTTGATCTCAATTAAAAACTGCACAAAAAGAGGCATCAGTAAAGTAAATAAGAAGCTGAGTAAGAGGGTCAGAATGGATCAGGTTGTACTTCTTTTCTAAAATATAGGCAATTAAGTATCCTAAGGCCATATTATTCTTCCAGCTATTATAAGGAAGTCCAATATAATAAAGTTTATAGATATAGTCCATAATTAGTTGGGCTTTGTCAATAGAATAATTGGTCATGATAAGGTATTATGAAGTTCTCAAAAGTAGATTGATATGATCACTAGCTTTTGGTATTATAAAAGTTCTCAAGACATGTTGGATGATCCTGACATTCTAGTTAAAGGTATACACACAAGAAAGATGATTTACTTATGTAACACCTCTAAGAGTTTGGTTAATTTCAAACCATTCAAAATTTGATTTAGATGTCATGGTGTGTGCCCTAAACCCTTGAGTCCTAAGATAGAGAAAGTTGCCTAAATCTTCCTTAGTTATTTGTACTCTTTGCTTAAAGACATATGAAGTTAACCTAGTTTAATCATCATTCACTTTCATGTTCACATGAAAAATTTAAAAGATTTCTTGATGATAGGCATAGATCAACGTGAGGATAAAAGAAAATTGAGTTAAGGTGAGAAATGGAAAACTAGTGAAGTTTATGACTCTTTGAATTAGGAGATGAGTGGAGTTAATATTAGCTTTAGAGAAATGTTTATAGGCTTCCTCATTATCCTTAAAAAGAAAGTTCTCGTAGAGTATCCCCGAACATGATGAAGAGGCTTTTGAAGTACATAGACACTTGTTTTTACTGGACATTCCTAAAGCTTAGACATAAGAGTATTTGAGATTTGAAAATAATTGTGAAAAAAACCATGACATTCCATTCAATATAAAGAAAAATGACCTATCATACAATAAAAAATGTAATCATTCATACAATTTTCCAATCATACGAGACATAAATATTTTCATACATACAAATAGAAATGACCAAAAATGAAATGATTTTTCATAAACAACCATTCTCGAGATGTCATTTTGTACAAGATTTTTGACCCTAGGATCGTATAGATGAACACCTATTTGTCCGAGAAAATATGAATAATAATGATCATATCTTGAAGTTAGGTTCATCCAAATGAGAAACTGACAACAGGATCATACAAACGAAGTAAAATTTCATACGTACGATTTAATAAAAAAATAACTAACATTTGGGAAATTGTCCCCAATCATACAAAAAAAGACTGATCATATAGTTGATGATGACATTATACATTATGATATCATTGAAGAACTTAATTTCATATGCTGAACTCAAAAAAAAAAATGTATAGTCTACAAAATTTGTACAGTTTGAAAATGTTCGTACAATATGAAAGAAAATTAAACTCAAGACATGATAAGTAAAAACTTTTTTAAAAAATTAATCACATTAGATTCATGACATGCAATAATGAAAAATGAAACCAAAAACTTAATAATAACAAAATAAAAATAAAAACACAACTTAAAAAAACAAAAAAAAAACTCTAACAAACAAACAAATGTTAACAAACAAATAAAAAAATAAACAAGAATATCAATACATTACAAATCCAATTTGAAGAAAGTTAATTTTAAGCATTAAGATCAATAACACCTAATCTGGTTCTTATGGTGCTAAAACTTTCAAAAACTAGTGTTTTTGTGAAAATATCTGCAAGTTGATTCTCGATTGGAATATGATGCAATTAAATTTCTCCTTTAGCCACATGATCTCTAATGAAGTGATGCTATATATCTATATATTTGGTTCTAGAATGTTGAATAAGATTCTTTGAAATGCTTATGACAGTTGTATTATCTTAGAAATTTGGAATAGTGCCAATAGAAAATCCTAAATCAATTAGTTACTATTTTAACCAAAGAACTTATGTTACATAACTACCGAAGGCAATATAGTCTGCTTAATAGTAGATAGGGCAACTGAATTCTATTTTCTACTAGACAAAGACACTAAAAGAATTTCTTATGCATTGACAAGTTTTAAAAGTACTTTTT